>QEPC01014492.1:3827855-3850233 GCA_003113815.1 Sphenodon punctatus | reverse complement strand
ACATCCAGGTAGAGATGTCAGAGAGACAGTTGATGAGACGAGCTTGAACAGAGGGAGAGAGAGAGGGAGTAGAGAGATAGAGTTGAGTGTCATCAGCATAGAGGTGGTATTGGAAGCCATGGGAGGCAATGAGTTTGCCTAAGGAGTGAGTCTGGTTGGTCCCAAATATTTGACACAAGAAACAAAATAGAGATACATGTGCCTTTACCTGGACTGACTTCTGTCCTGCGTGCAAGGCTCCAGGCTTCTCCCAAGGCAGGAATCAAGCTGAAACTCAGTTAAAACTCAGCTAAGTGCAGGGTAGGTTTGATTAATGCAGGGGGTGGGGGACCTTTTCCCCTCCCACTAGTCACTTTGAAAAATGAGTACAACATAGGAGTTGGGGCAGGAGTGCGCTCAGGAAGGGGAGGATCCCCATCATGGATCTGTCCCCTCTCCCTGGGCGCAGGCCCTCCTCTCTGCTCCCTTCCCCTGAGTTCAGTCTGTCGGAGCTTGAGGGCCCGAGCCAGCAATTGGTAAGTGTTCAACTGAAAAAGCCCAGGGGCTGGTCTCGACTCTGGAGGTTTCCGACCCCTGGATTAGCATGTGATGGTTGTTATTAGTCACTTCATACGACTAGAGTGTTACTGCTTGAGAGGCAGCTTTTTGAGAACAGCTAATGACTATTTACTCCCCAAATAACTTCCAAGTCCATCCTTAACCTCTGCTCAAGGCGACTTTTAACCATCACCGGTTGATCCTGCATTTCGCTCATGGTCCCACTTCTGACGACCTTTATTCTTACCAAGGAGCTGATGAGTCCATCGACTCCTATTTTATTAGGTCTTTACAAGTTTGGGATTTTAAGCTAGTTTGAACTATGGGACCTCTTCTTCCTCTCAACATTTACTAGTCAGGCTTCCCAAAAATAGAGATATACAATTCTGGGACTAGCTCAAATTTTAAAAAGCAAAAGTCCTGTGGCTACTGCAGCCCCCTGGCTCCTTTTGTGGAGCGTGGCCACAAAGTGCTTTGTGGTTTTTGGAAGATGCTCCGCTCCAGAAACTAACAAGAGTTTAGAAAATTTTGTTTTTTCACCATTGAAAGCTAAGAGCCACATTATTGTATTTCTGCTGTCATGGCTTGAAGCTTTAAGTTTCAGCTGCAGCTGGGATGAAGTTCCATTTTCATACAGAAAGTCAAAGGCTGGGATTTCAAATCTGAACAGCTGATTTTGCAAACCCAAACGGCTTGTGGTCTCCTTGGCATGGCTGCTGGCAAGCACTGCAAGAACACGATTACCATTTATTTAGCATTTCTATAAACACTTTCAGTCTTCTATAAATCCTTAGCTTTTCCCCCCCTTCTCACAAGAAACCTGGGAGATGGGTCATTATTATTCCATTTTACAGATGAGAAACTGAGGCCGAGACTTTCCTATGGCCACCCAGTGAGTTCATGGCTAAGATGGGATTTTGAACTCTGCTCTCCCAGATCAAAGCCCAACACCTATTGGCCTCCTCTGCTAGCGAGTGAACATTTGCGCGGCCCAGTGTTTGAGCCAGACATTCCTTGGCACTTGGACACAATAACTCTGCAGAAGGAAATCCCAGAGCAATGCACTTGCTGCTTGTTTAGACCCAAAGGCACATTAATGCTTCCTGCATCCCGTCTCCCCTGTGCAAACTTTTGTAGCCGGCCAGGACGCACTTCTATAACAATGGTTCACAGCACGACCGAGGCCTTTGTAAGCCAGGTGACCACGAAGCCCTTGCCTATCTCATTCACAAAACACCCTTCCCCCTTGCACACTCACTTGTTTCTGATTCTGTGTTGTCCAGTAGCAAGGTGTTCACACTGCTGTGGATTCCCCTGCACCTCTCCCCATTGTGGCTTCACTGTGGTATTTCCCACAAGGCAAAGGGCACAGAGGAGTTTGCTGACACTACCTTTGCATGCAATGTCCTGGAAGCAGCATGGGACGGAAGAGGGACTCCCTGCTTCAGGACACTCTGGCCACAACTCTATGGTCACTTGGAGGTCAGAAGTGACAGAGGGGAAGGGAGGAAATTGAAGCTTGTTCTGTGTTCATTGAATCACAACACACCACTGCTATTTGCTAAGAGTCAGATTCTGGCAAGCAAACCCCGTTGCGCTGCATGGCAGAGAAGGGACCACAGGGAGCGGCAAGGGTTTCACGTAACATTCAGAAGGCGACCCACTTGGAAAGGGGATTGTGTGAACTGGGCCCATGAAAAGAGAGATCACCGGGGAGCCGGGGGCGAGGGGGGAAAGCTTATGTAAAAGAATGTCCTCCAGGGAAGAGCAATTCCTGGAAGAAGTGAGGGGGCTGCTGGTTGTGAATGGTGTTGAAGAGACCATGGGCTGGAAGATGAATTTGAGAGAGCGATTCCACGCTGAGGCTGGTGGCCTGGGTGCATCCCTGCTGCCCAAACCGGAGGCGGTGCGACAAAGAGAGTGCCTTGTGAGGGGCTGGTACCTTAGCGCTGGGGAAACCTAGGCACAGACCAGCAGGGCAAGGCTGGAGCCAGCAGCTGACAGGTGCCCTCGTGCCTGAGCCACGCCGATCTTTCCAGCGTCGTTTCAGTTCCCCAGGGCAAGGCAAGTCACTCTCACTACGCCCGACTCCTGTGACTGCATTACCGCCTTGGAAACCGGGCAGCAGGGAACTGGCATAGCTTCTGGAAGGAGAGCAGTTCTTACCGTCTATCCTGGGCTGTAATACTAATGCAGATGGCACGAAGGCTACCAGCCCGCCAACCCTTGTGCCGAATGCAGCTCACATGCCGGCAGGGAGCCAGGGAGCCACACACCCCCCATCCCTGAAAAAAGCACGACTGGAGCTCTACCGCAGAATCTAAGTGGGGTCATGCCCCCCAGCTGGGATACATGGGATCAGGCAGTCTAAAACCACATGTTCTGGCATGAAACATGCACTTAACAGATCCCTTCCGAAACAGCATGCAAGGCAGGTGCCAATCTTCATAGAGCCGCAGTCCCAGGACAGAGGGGAAACTATCAAACCAACTCTAGTGCAGAAACAACTCAACGTTTTGCAAAGATCATTCCCCAAACTAGTAGCTTGCATTTGTCTTTTGTCAGCGTTGCCAAATTCTTTGCTTTACCACTTCAGGTCGCTTTGGTGGATGTTTTCAGTTCTAGATGGTTATTATTATTATTGTAAGCATTTAATACAGCGATGTATCTGGCGCTTTACGGAGAATAAGATAGACACGGTGGTCCCTGCCTGAGACCATTCAGAAATCCAAGCCCGCTGTTGAATAGCCCCGCCGAAGCTAGGGGCATAGCTACCATTCTGCAAGGGGGTTCTGCTGAGCCTGAGACTTGGATGGGGTGGGGGCTGCAAGGCTAGGAAATTTTCAGAATTGAGGGTGGGGTGGGGTGTTGAGTGCTGGCCTTCCTCTCTCTGAAAATATCCTGGCAGCGCCACAGGCTGGCTGTGTGCGTCGGGAGCTTACAGTGGGGCTCCCAGCTGGGGTCCCTCTGGAGTTGTGGCAGCCTGAACTGGAGGTGCTTGCCCCCAGCCTGGACACCCCACCGCCTTGCCCTTTGAAGAGCCCATCACTGGGATACAAGCTCAGCCCTCCCACCACCTTACTGTGCCACTGACCAAAATGAACCAAGGACCGGCTACCAAAGTGACTAACATACAAAACACGAACACCAGAGAACGGTACAGTCAGTGGGGGTCCCTCAAGGGTCATCTAGTCCAACCTCCTGCTCCGAGGCAGGATAGCAATGGGTCTCAAACTGGAGGAAGGGAGGGCCTCGGGGGGGGGGGTCACAGCAGGTATTTGGGGGTGGGGGAGAGAGGCAGCATAGCTGGCAAACACCTAGCTCCACTGACTTAGCGGGGAGGGGGGGGGATTTCCAAAATGGCTGGGATATCAAGGGGGAGAGGTAGAAAGGTACAGGAGAGGGGTGAAGGGGGAAAAGGAGCAAAGATGTACTCTGTGTCTGTGTATGGTGGACAACAGGAAATGGCGGAGGGGCGTAAATTTAAAAACTTGAGAACCACGGTGCTATACCTGCAGCATCAGAGACAGGTGCCTGCCCAAGAAATACCAAAATCAAGATTTGAAATTGAAAGCAAAGCTGGAAGGGGAGGCTGCTTTGCTAAAACAGATTCAAAAGACCCAACTTGCCCCATTGGGCCCGGCGTTCCCTTGGGAGACTTGTGTCAGCTGGAAGGAAAGGGGCTCATTCTGGAAAGGGTCCCGCTTAGGCAGGGTTAGGCTTTGGGGGTGTTCAGACAAGCGCCTCTCCACCCATCATGCAGGCTGCAGGTTTGCGTAGGGCGTCAACGTGGCCCTGCACGGTAGGTGGGGAGGCACTTGTCTAAAAACACCCTTTGAAAGTCCCTCCCACAACATCCACACCAAATAGTGTCATTAGCTTGAAAGAGGGATTGGATGCTTTGGGGGGAGCAGGTCCATAAAGGGCTCCTAGGTAGGTTAGCGAGGGGAACAAGACTCTCGGGAGCTGGGAGGATGGAGGGAAATGGATTTACTCCATTGTAACCTGCTGCGTACTCTGCTTAGGCAACCGAGGCTGGCCGCTGTCGGAGACAGGATGCTGGGCTGAATGGACCACTGGCCCAAGCCAGTAAATGGCACGGACTACGTGGGTGTCCTGGTTCTTGAGATGCAACAGTAAGCTGGCCAGAAATTCCCTAAGGTCTCCTTCCTACGGATGGGGTTAATGCCAGGCAGGGAGCACGATGCCAGGGGTGGGCAACCTGGTTCCCTCCCGGGGCTCCCTTTGAAAAATCAGTACAAACTCCCCAGGCCGCACAGAAGTGGAGAGGTGGGGATGTGCTCAGGAAGAAGGATCCACAGCATGGATCGGTCCCCTATCTTTGTGTGCATGGCCCTCATCTCTGCTCCAATTTCCCGGAGCTCAGGTGGAGTTTTTTTGTTTTTTTTACTACCAGGGGGTCAGAAGTAGATGCAGGGGCCAGATCCAGGAACCAGAAAGACCCCAAATGAAAGCTAGCTGCAGGCCGCATTTGGCCCCTTAGGTACAAGGTTCCTTACTGCTGTATCAAGGGATCCCCTTCTTAGCTGTGCCAACTTGCTCAGTAACAGACCGAGACCGCTCACAGCTGTTGCTAATGGCCCATCTCTCTTTGACCCCCTGATCGAATTTGGGGGACCCTCCACGGAGCAGGGTCCGCACAACCAGACACTGGAAAAGCACCGAGGGGAAGTGGTCTAGGGCCACAGGGAACAAGGGAAAAAAGAGAAATGGCTCTGATTCTATTTCTCCCCCCCTCTCCAAACTGGACCCCACACCCCAAACCTACGCTGCCCAGATGTGGAGGCCAGCTGTCTTCCCGGGTTCTTTTATTTTAATCGATTTATATCCCACCCCTCCTGAAAACAGCTCGGGGCGGCTTTTACCCCAGCGAAGCCCCTCTCTGGAGAGGCTCATTGCCAACATATCCTTCCTGCCGGGGTCGTTCAGGCTGATTCGGCTCAAATAAAGGGAAGGCGGAAGTGTTCGAAGAAGAGGATTTTATTAAAAACTGGTCAGAGAAAAAACAAAAAAAACAACAGCCAAATACAGTAAAAAGAAGGCGACCACAGAGAAAACTGTTGTCATAAATAACAGGGGTCAGCACCACCAGGGCACCTGGGTTTTCCGGCGTGCTGGAGTAGAAAAAAAGACACTCAACACAGACAGACATGAATAAACCGAGGGAAAACCTCAATAATCCTGCAGGGAAGAGGTTGTTTGTTTTTTTGCCTCTAAAAGGTTAATTTCAGCCTTGTCGCTGAGCTGGGAGGGAGAGGGGGAGCTTGAGCATTAAAACCTATTTCCCTCGCTTCATTTACAGCTCAGTTAAGGGTTTAAAACGGATCCACCCGCCCCTGCGGTTTATAAATCTCCCTCCAGAGCCTGGCTTGCTGCAAGCTCCACTTCTGGAACGAGCCGGAGCCCAGGGCAGAAATCCTGCCAGAGCCAGCAAGGGAATCGGCGGGTGTGTATCACTTACAAAGGTGAACTTAGCCTCCTTCCTCCCTGAGCGCACACACACTCATGCACTTCCCACGGATCACAAACATTAAAACATGAACCATTTTCTGGCTCGCAGAATGATGGCACGGCAGCTGATAAGAGGCATAAATCTGGGAGCATCCAAGGCAGTGAAATATCCGAGGAGACACTGTGCGGGGAGAGGGCGATGTGTTTAGCAGCAGAGTTTCTGAGGACGAGAGCAGGGAGAGGCAGAGATGTCTTCTCAGACTTCAAGGACTGGGATTTCCATAAATAAAATGATTGCATCCGTCTCCTCCCTCTGATTAGCAGAGCCCTCGCGCAAATCCCAGCCCCAGGAATAACTCCCTTTTGTTCCTCCTTCTGACTGACCTGGCAAAACTGACAGAAGAACAGAACACAACAGGGAAGATTTGTTCTTTTTTGCTACTCCCACCCCTGAAGTTTTGCAGATAAATAAAAATGCTAATGGCTCGGAGTTTGCAATTTAAAAGGGGACTGAAGAGGGGACAAAGTTGGAGACAACAGATCTCGGACACAGGCACTTGTCTGCATTTAACCCCAAGTGGGCGCTCTGGCCGTGTGCCCCGTGGCAGAGAGCAGCTGTTCTAAAGCCAGGATGCGTTCAGAAACGAGAGGGGTTCCGAGAAGCACTCTGCTACTCATGGAGTGGGGAGGGAAGGGGTTACACACGTGTGCTGCCACGGATCATAACTCTCCCCCGCCCTCCTCTTTTGAGAAGTCACGAACTTCCCACTCTAGGTGTTCAGACTGTTGGAGGAGGTGGGAATCCAGGGGAGCGAATAATGTTCCCGCCCACGCGTGCTCCTTCACCAGAGCGCTGGCAGAGGTGCGCTTCACGTGTGAAAACGCCCTCTATGGGAATGCCAACACAAGTGGGGCACGTGTTTGCTGGGCATTGAGCTGTGCAGGTATTCTCCAACGGGCGGGCACACACACACACCCAATTCCCAACAGCCGTGGGTTTCTAGCTCTCCCTGTACCAAGCCGTCTGTTGTTAGAAGCTCTGCTTTTTGTGCCCACCGCTTGGTAAACAGGCTCCTCGGGGAGTGCGAACAGGTGCCTGTAGCTAAGACAAACAGCTGCCTCACCGACTGTCTTGTATCAGACTGTACTCTTAAAGGGCCGGTTTCCTGGGGCTGCTTGCGGTTCTGCTGATTTCGTGAAAACATCCCCGCTCCATCTTGCAGGGAGACTCCCCCTTCTCCTACACTAACAAACCCCACTCGCTGTCAATACAGTGGCTTGTTCAGTGGAGTGTGCTGCCAGGAAGGGGATTTTCCAAAGGGGGCGGGGGGGGAAGCACAAGGATTAGGATTAAGGGATGCCTCATCAGCGGGAATCCCCACTGGGATCTTTGCTAAAGGGGTGCAAAGGGAACCATGCAAGAGACCAAACATCTCTCTTGTGAACAACCAACAACACTCGCACAAACACACACACACACACACACAATTAAAAAAAACCCAAAGCTTTCCTATCTGAGTCCATGATGCCAGTGCTATACGTTGGATACCTTTTGGGGCTCTCTGGCTTGCCGTAGCCCGTAAAGCCACTTGATGACCCTGGCATTGCGCTCGATGATGGAGATGCCATAAGGCATGCGCTCGGTTTGCCTGTCCTCCAGGGTGGCGGCGCTGCGCCGGGAGCGGGCCCCCTCCGAGCTGGCCGTGCTGACGCTGTGGAACTTGCCGGAGACGATGTCGGAGCTGGCGCGGGTGAAGCGCTCCACTCCCATGTCCCCCAGCTCCTCGGGGTCCAGGCCGCAGTAGTTGAAGAACCGCTCCAGGTCAGCCGTGGCCCGGGAGTACCGGTCGCTGAGGTCCGACTTGGAGCGGTGCAGCAAGGTCTGTCGCTTGGCACTGTCTGTCCGCCCCTCGCCGCGGGGGCTTGGGCTGGGCGAGCTCAGGGAGCTGGCAGAGGGGATACCGGCCTGGGCAGGGGAGATGGGGACCGGGGTCACCTGGATGGTTGGGGTCATTCTCGCCTGGCGAACTCCGCACGGCCGGACGTCCACCCTGCGCACTGCCACGGTGCTGGAGGGCTTGGAGGTGGAGGAGCTCTCCGACAACTTGCTCATGCACTCCAACGGGCCATTCCTCTTCCTCGGGGTGGACGGGTACCTGCTGGACTCTCGGCTCTGGGACTCCGGCATCCACTTGCGCTCCAAGGGGCTCTCTGGCTTGGGGAAGGACAGGGGGCTATCACAGATATTAATCAAGTTATTGAGAATCTCCAAGTTCAGGGAGGTTTTGGCCCCACAGGTTTCCGTCCGTCGGCTTCCCTGGGGGGTCTTGCGGCTCGGGGTGAGCATGGCCCTCCGGACCCCGGGCGTGAAGAGAGGCTGCTTCAAGAGGAGAGGTTTCACCGGCTCCTGCTTGGTGCTGGCGACCTGCTGGCTCTTCACGTATTTGGCCTTGTCTGCCTCCAACCGCTCCACGGCGCTGGGCTTCCTCGCGGCGTTGGATTCTGCCTGGCGGCGAAAGTACTCGGGACCCTTATTCAGGATGCGGAAGGGCATGGCCGAGGTGAAAGGCGCGGTGGCCGAAACCCCCTTCATGGCGTGGCTGGCCCGGAGGGTTTCCACAGGCATGCTTCTCCGGCCCTCCGAGCTGGGCTCCCCGGCTCCCGTGACCCTCTCTTGCAAGCCCTGTTGTCCGGGGGGCCGGCGGATCACATGTCACGGGTGGCCGCTCGCCAAAAAGGTCAAGAGCCTCGCGTGGCAGGAAAATCTTGCAAAAAGGATCAATTCAGCTCCAGCAGCTTCGGTCCCGAGGCTGGCTGCGGAGAAGGAAACATGGGTTTAAATGCAGAGCACGGAGACCTGGGCTGCTTCACCAGTTGAACGTCCTACTCCCTCCCCTGGCAGCATCTGCCAAACAAAGGCAAAGGCACTGCCGGCCTGGCTGGCTATTTCAAGGCACCGGCCCCGCCCACCTCTTTCAGGCAGACCTTTCCCTCCAGCCAATCGGCAGAGGGAGACACACTTCAAATGGAGCTCTCCACCAATGGGGAGGGAGGAAGGGGAGGGGGGTGGGAGGGAGGAGGGGAGAGGCTAGACAGGGTCATTGAATGAAAATAGCAGGAAGAAAGAAAGGAGTTACTGTCTGGCCCCCCTGCCAGGCTGGCCTTTCTCCTCCCCTGGATCCCAGCCAAGCATCCCCCCCTCCTCTCCCCATCACCTGCCCTATTCCCACACGGGACCCACCAAAAGCCTCGGAGACCTTTGTGGGGACACCGGCCCCCTTCCCGGATCTGGGACAAAAGAGAATCCGACCCATTCCTAGCAGGATTAAATGGCACCCCGTTTGCCCAGCGGCGACCATACGCCACCCAGATAGCCTTCTCCCCACGGAGCAGCACCAGGAGTCCCCAGATACGAGAAAGATCCCTTCCGAGATATCCTTCAGGGGAACCAAGGGGTCTACTTCCTCTTTGCCCCCCCTCCCTTCAATCTTTTCCTCCATTTATGATGAAGAGCAGTCACTGACTCTCTCAAGTATAACTGCAAGTAATTTCAAAAATCACAAGTATCTCAGCTTTTGGATTGTTTTTTTTTTTTGGGGGGGGGGGTTTGTTTTTTTTTTAAAAGAGCACAATTTTCTATTTGTTGGCAGAGAAAAAACACTGAAAACACGACTGCAGCGTTAGTCCAAAAAGCTAAAAAATAATAATAATAATAAAAAAAAGTCTTGTGATTTTACAAGCCAATCTCATGATTTTCAAGGGAGAGGCGACTTGCGATTTTTGGAGTCGTGGAGGTTTGTGAGCCTGCAGCTCTGTGAAGTGCCAGCTCAGGGTGAGCTGTGAGCCTGCAGCTCTGTGAAGTGCCAGCTCAGGGTGAGCTGTCTTCCAATACCTCTCCGACATCCATACTGGAAGCATCCTCTCTTCTCCCAAGTCACCCGGTCCTCAACCCCCATGCAGGCTGAGAAGCGCTCGCGGAGAGAGACGCGAGGAACAAGGCAGTGATGCTGGAAGAGGAATCTCTGAGTCACAGCCTGGACAAAGAGCCGCTCTACAAGTGTGTCACAGAGGAACATAGGGTCACACACGTGTGATACTGGCCTACATGTAGACTACAAGCCTAGTAAATATGTAAAGCAAAAGGTGCAGCATGTATGCAATGTTACAATTAAAAACTGTAAAACTCAAATCAAGACTGTGACACGTGACCAAGCTCCAGGAAATGGAAAGACAGTTTAGCAAGGTGATCTGCCACCCATGTCATGAGGGCACTGCCCTTTAGTGCCAACATGGATCCCGTTCATTTAAATGGGACCCAGGTCCGCGCTGAGGTGCAGCACCGGTCCTGAAGCAGGTGGGAAGATTTTGATGTAAAAAAGGAAGCTTCCCACTCCCATCCCCATTTGGAGCAGAAACGCAGCAGGAGTGGCTCTAGGACAGGGCAGGATAAAGTTCTGGGTGTTCATCAAGGGGCGATCTTTCTAGGTGTCCCTTCCCCTCACAGACTTCCAGATCCCCTTGCTGGAGCCCCTCCCCCCAATTTTCCTTCATTTGCCATGCTGCATGGAAGGGATGGGAATTTTGACTGGCATCTGGAGGCTTATGCAGGAGAAATGCAGTTGTAAAGGGCACTGGAGAGGGGACCCTCATCTTACCATGCCCAGGACCCCTACAAAGGTGGAGGCTGCTTCCCCAACGGCCTCTGAGTACAGAGTTCCCTGTCTACGGTTGCCATAGATGCCCGTTTTTCCTGGACACTTATCAAACACACATGTTGCAGGTGCTGCATTGGCACCTTATGGCAACCCTATCCCTGCCCCCCCCCCCTTTTCAGGCACTGAAGCCAGAGGGATTCCCTTCCTCTCCGCCGCCTTTCCCCTTCCTAATCCCAGCGAGAGGGGCATTTGACACAGCTTACAACTGTTCCCGTCCCTCATTAGCCATGAGGATTAGCGACAGGCAAAAGACTCAGAGAGAGAGCCTCGCTGGGGGGAAATCAAAACCAACGGGCTGTTGTCTTCCAGTGTGCCCATGCCCTCCACGGAGAGCCAGGATGCCAAGGGGCGGAGCTTCCTGCCGCTAGGGGAACCCAAGGCAGGGCCCAATGCGTCCTCTCGGGTCCCGCCGGGCTCAACTTGGGTTGCAAGGCCTCTAGCGGGAAGCGCAAAGGATCAAAGGCCCCTTTTCAAGGCGGCCCATCTCCATCTCTAAACCCGTGAACAGACTTTCACCCAAATACAGCATCCGCTCATCCACGAAGACCTCAAGGGTCAGGCCAATGGAGCAGCGAGGGTCACTTTCCTGCCATCAAGCCCACCGGTCCACGCCCGGCACCAGCGCCCCACCGCACGGGGAACCCAAGAGGTTTACAAGCACGCGTCCCCGTGCCCAGTGTGACTCAGAAGGAATTCAACCGAGGTAACTACCCCACTTCTGTGACGTTCTCTACAGCGCTATACTGAAGTAGATTCTCCACAAGCTCCTCCGAACGATTACGGCACAACACGGCCCCCAAACACTGAAAGGATTCACACTGGCGGGGGGGGGGGGGGTTAAAAGAGCAAGGCTTTGGGGGTGGGAGGCCTGTGGTTGCTGAGGGGCACAGCTGCAAAGCAGCCGCTCCGGTGGAGGGGGGGGGGGGGGGAGAGGGATTCTAACGGGCGGCTCCCATGGCAGCCGCTACACACTCTCCCTGCCACGGACCAGGGGGCAGCATGCCGGGCTAACCTTTTCAATTAACATGTCCCAGGCGTGAGCGTTGGGGAACCGGGTTCGCCCGCGTCGTGGCGAGTTCCGTGACTTGCAAAGGCCGTGTCCCAATGCCCATGGTGCCCATCACTGTCAGACCAGTCTGCTGGCGTGGGTGACCGCCCCAGTTCATATGGACAAGGGATGCGTGGGTGCCCGTTGCCAGACACATTTGGGGCTTACCCAGCGCACTCCAGATTTCTCGGCCGTGCACCGTGAGTGGGTGCTGAGTGATTCACAGGAACGCGCCTCTCCTCGCACCACAGGGTCTGACACATTCTCTTCCCAAGCCCCTTGGGCTGGGCCGGGCTGGGACATCGTGGCCCCCGTAGGAGGCGCAGAATGCCACCGCCCCACGGAATGCCGCGATGGCGCTGTATTCTGCGACACGCTGATCCTGGGCTCAGAAGAACCCAGCTGCGTTGGACCCAGCCTCTGGTTTCTGTCCTGAGCAGGGCTGTAATGCTGCCTCCCTCCTTTCCTCCAGGGTCAGCATGTTTCTGCTCCTTGCTTTTCCTATGTGATGTCATGCATGGTCTCCGATAGCCTGAGGAAGTGGTGCCCTCGTACTTCCTCATGCTGGGGACCTTGGAACCTACAGCATCTCCCTTTCTCAGTCTCTCTCCCCTCTCATTCCCACTGTGTGGTTGCTTTTCCCTTTGAGCTTCCTCATCTCCACTTCTCATTTTGGTCACTGATCCTTTATTTGAGCCAGCGGATAGCGTGCCAGGCTTGGAGTATGGCGGGCACCGAGTTCAAGTCTGGTCTGAGCAGCTTTGTGTGGTCTGGTTCCCACGCACAGAAACTTTGATGTAGCTAAGCCATAGGACGCTTTTACTCCCTGACCGTTCACACATCAAGGATACTAACTAAACTGAAGTTATTCAGGAGTAGAAAGAGAAGAAAGTATGCCTGAAAAATGAGTACGTATTTCTCTTTGCTTTTTACTTCTAAGATGACGTTCTGCTGAACAGTTAGGGCGCTTATAAACGAGCCCTCTCCCAAGCGGGAGACGGCTCAACTCCACGTCCAAACCCCGCGTTACTCTCTGCGACACGTCTGATGTTTAAAAGAGAATCAGACGCGTCCCAGAGAGTAACTGCGCATGCTCGTCCTTGCGGAGCCTCTCTGCGCGTGCGCTCCCTGCCTGCGTGACCCGGGAGTGCGGGTTAAAGTGCGCCGGCACACCGGCGATCCGCGTCTAAGGGGGAAGGCTTTCCGGGCCGGCCGCGGGACAGACGCTGCTGCAGAGCACGTCAGACATTTAAACGGACGAAAATAATGGCGGCTGTAAAAGGGATCAGCCGCCATTTTCGTCTCGTTTATAAACACCCTTTATCTGATGTAATTGCACCTTGTTTCTGTTTTACCCTTGAAACATTCGCATGAGCAGAGCACTAAACTGATGTTATTCAGGATTAGGGAGAGAAAGGGAGAGAAAGAGGTGATTCCTGAGTACGTACTCCTGAGCAGGAGTACGTACTCCCTCTCGGTTTGTATTTTAAAGTAATCGTTGGTGTGCACATTTATCCGTGTGAGAGAATGATCTCCAAATCAAGGCCACTTGATGATCTCTCGTATGGATGATTTCTGACGTAATGATCTGTCTAAGCAAGGGAGGAAATTTATCAATTTTTGTTTGCTTCCACTCTTCATGTGAACGCTACTGAAGGGGGGTAAGTTACTTCAGTTTACCTCTGTTCGTGAGAACATGGCGTAAGGCACTGTGGGTGTTTTTAAATGAGATGCTACCCCACGTGGCCACCCAGGAGCCACTCATCCGACTGCCTGTCGGACATGGTTGCAACAGGCCACTCCAGCTAGATCAGGAATGGGCAGCAATGACCAACTGGACACTAGAGAATCCAACCTCCCAGGGGGAGTGGGCATGTCGGGAGGTGGCACCTGCCCTTGACAGATACCCAAGAGGTATCTTCTATATTGGAAACTCCTGCCCAGTTCATCCTGCCGGCATAGCCGCTTTGAACCAACTGTGATTTCTCCAGCTGGGCTTTCCACGCGACCCTCGCTGAGCTGGGAAGGATCAGAACGACAGCAAGAAGTAGCATCCTGCCGCATCCACAAAGCCTGTCCCAAAAATAGCCTCCCCACAGGGCTTGCAAACCAGTCGGACCGGTCAGCAACGGCGCCAAGGGAGAGCTCGCGCCACGGGATGGGAAGGGCCAAGGTTCGGGTGCAGAAAGGGATCATTAGCATCGTGCACAAGGGCCGGAATGGGAGAGGAAGGAGCCAGCGAGGTCATCCCGACACTTCTGAGGCGCCTTGGATTTGGCCAAAACCACTTAGCAACTCAAAAGGCAGCCAAGGAACCCTGCCAAGTTCAATGCTGCAGAGAGAGCAGCAGCTCCCAAACTCTTTGGGTCAATGAATTGTCGTCATCTCCCCAAATGTCTTTTAGAGTAGACCTCTATGCACCCACTGGAAATTGCTGCAGCTCCACAAGGGGAGAGGCTTCTCAAGGGGGGGGGGGCAATGTGGGCCCAGCAGGTTGCAAACTGCCCCCCCAGTGTTCTTAAGCACCTAGCTAACCACACTGTCACAGCCTCCTACTGGTGGCCCAGAGGAACTGCAACTTATCCAGCCTTGGCTTATTGGCCCAATTGGTAGCCCGGACCTGGCCTCTGGTCCAAGGATCCTCTGACCCTAATATCATCATAATCATCATTATTATTATTATCATTATCATCGTCCTGTTCCCCCGAGCTCCCCAAGTAAATAAAATGGGTTCCAGGTTTATCCCCTCAGTTTTTTTAGTTTAAACCAGGGGCGGGGAAACTTTTTTCTTCCCAGGGGTCACGTTGAAAAAAATCGGTACCAGGTCTGAGAGCGGCACAGAAGTTGGGGATGGGGTGGGAGGGGACTTACAGGGTAGGCTCAGGAAAAGGAGGGTCCAGATCCTGGTCATGTCCCCTCTCCTTGTGTGCAAACCCTCCTCTCTGCTCCCTTCCCCTGAGCTCAGTCTTTTATTTCCAGTGAGGAAGGGGGGTTGGGGTGGAAGGGGGTTTCCAGTGAGGAATGGGGGTTGGGGTTTAAACCCTCCTTGGGTTCAGGGGCCAGATCTTGTGTCAGTGTCACAGACAGATGCTGGGTGTGTGTGTGTGTGTGAACGTGTTGTTTGTGGTACGCTCGCCGATTAGATGGGGAGAGCACGGCAGAGAGAGGCTGCTCGATGGGATCGTGACTCACCGCTGCCTTCCGTGGGCAGCCGCAAGAAGTTATTTGTCCCTGCGCATCGGAGGCGTTGGGACCCGAGAGCCCGGGCAGCGGGGCACGCAGCTGTGGAGGGGCAGCCTGGCAGGCTCCGGGGCCCGGTCACACCTTGGGCCAATAAGGCGCCTTGAGAGACTATGGAAACAGAAATCAGGCTGCCAGCTAGGTTTGCCACTTATGTAATTTGTTTAAGGAACACTTATCAAAATACATGTTGCAGGGCCCTGCATTGGCACCCAATGCGCCGATGCAGGGCCCCACAACATGTATTTTTCATAAGTGTTCCCTAAACATTTGCATAGGTGGCAGCCCTAGCTGCCAGCGACCTTCGCTCCCCACCTGGAGCACCCGGAGAGGACCGAAGAGCACTAAGGTTGACCAGAACGCAAGAATTCCGAATCCTTGGGGTGTTCCCCTCCCCAGAGGCAGCTGCTTTCAACCCCCCTCCCCCCATCCCAGCAGAAAGCAGGTCACCGCGCCGGCCGCTTTGCTCACTTGCCTAACCTGCCCCAGCACGACAAGCGCCCACGCGGCCCTCACCTACCGGGCAGTGAAGCGGGAGGGGATTGATTAAGCTTTGGGAAGCATTTAGCTGCAAAAACAAGGCCATTCCCCGCCCCTGCCCTGAGGAGTTACCACCCAGTCTCCAGCAGAGAAGCAGAGCTGCAGCCTAGGGATCTGCGCGTGCGATGGCCACCCTGCACTAGTGTGTGTGCACATGCTCTTGTGCACTGGGGTACGCGTGCAAGGCAAGATTCCAAGGCAGAGCAGCCGGCTCTGGGTGCAGCTCTAATCCCCCATCAGCAATTCTTCCCCTCTGCCGGTTTGGCCCCTTCCTTGCCTCATGGAGGCTGCTCTTTGCAAAGTGACAGAATCAAAGCCCCGCTCGCTGCTAGGATTCCCTCTTTGCCTGCCCACAAGCAGCCCCCCTGGCTTCCCCCCACCCCATTGGGGTTCCCCCACCCCAGGTCCCAAGGAAGTAAGTGCTGGTTACGGCAGGTTCTCAGTGCCTATGCATGACAGTGACTGAATCCCCTAGTCCCTGGGGACAGTATCCCCCCTCTTCCCTGCCACACTCCCCCCCACCCGAAAGACCTTCCAGGCTCCCCCACCTCTCAGATTCCTCCCCCATCTCCTCTCCCTACCAGCTTGAGCAGAGGAAACACTCCAGGAGTTTGCTTTGCCACGCACCAACATCGTATAACCCACCCCCCTGGGATCCTAACTCTGTTGTGAAAGAACAGGGCCCAGCGGAAAGGGGTCTGAGGTGCCAGCTGTAAATCTAGGGGGCAAACACTCCCCTGTGCACCTCCTGTATCCCCCCCCATACTCTATCCACACTACATAAACAAGTAAATCCATCTCCCTGCCCCCCACCCCCCAGTGGGGTCAGACACCCCTTCCAATCTATGCATCCCATCAGAAGCAGGCACCCCCCCCACCAGTCCTGTTTTTCAGGCAGATGGAATCGCTCTGTGCCCAGCAGAACCCTACAAACCAGCAGGAGAAGAGACAAGCCAACGTACCCTGCTCCTTGCCGGTGAGCGCAGCTAGGATTCCAGGAAGGCAGGTGACGTGCCCTCACCCTAATCCCAGTCCGGCGCCTGTGCAGGCTTGCTAAGTGCAGGAGGCTCAGGCAAACGGCTTTGCACAACTTCCTGTTTAGACTCAAAACCGGGGAACCTTGCCTTTTGGCTCCTACCTGGCGGGAGGGAGGGAAGGGGGCAGGATCAGGGCACCCTTTGCGCACCTGGAGCGAACAATGAACCAACCCAGGCAGCAAGCGGGCGGCTCCCAGAACAAAACCAGGTCGCCGAGCCTTGCTGGAAAGCATGCCTGCTCAGTCATCCTGGGTCCCCGGGGAGGGGGGGGAAAACGCTCTCTGTGTCTCACTGCCGTCTAGTACCAGACCCCAGGGGAAGGAAGGGGGGAGCTGCCAGCTGACCCCCCCCCCCTGCTGTTCAGTTCATTCACCGCCTGATGAGTTCAGACAAATTGGACATTAAAAGACAGAAGGCTGCTCCTCAACCCCCTCCTCGTAGCCCCTGGGGGGGCTGTGCCGCCTGACCTAGAAAGAGACGCAACTGCACGTTCCCTGGGCCTAGTGGGGCACATGTCTAGCCCAGGCGAGGAAGCCTTTATTCCAGCTCAGATCTGGCTCCGTAGGCCCTAGTGGGGCACACGTCTAGCCCAGGCGAGGAAGCCTTTATTCCAGCTCAGATCTGGCTCCGTGGGCCCTAGTGGGGCACACGTCTAGCCCAGGCGAGGAAGCCTTTATTCCAGCTCAGATCTGGCTCCGTGGGCCCTAGTGGGGCACACGTCTAGCCCAGGCGAGGAAGCCTTTATTCCAGCTCAGATCTGGCTCCGTGGGCCCTAGTGGGGCACACGTCTAGCCCAGGCGAGGAAGCCTTTATTCCAGCTCAGATCTGGCTCCCCCCAAAAGCCTGCAAAAATACAGATTAAAAAAAAACTGAGTCCATGGTCCAATAAAAGAACATCACTCTACTTCTTTGTCTCTGCAGCAGAGGGGGCGGGCGGTCCGCGGGAGGGTTTCGGGGGTGCATGCGGGCGCACCCCCAGCCTCTGTTGCACAAAGAGTCACTCTGCAGAGAGATGCGCAACGACAGCCTCCCCTGGGAGGTGGGACGGCGTGCCTCGTGCCCAGGAGGGAAGGCCAGGGGAGGGGAGGGGGCACCGGGCCAGGCGTGAATTATTCTAGGCAGGCAGACAAAGAGCCCTTCTCCAGACAGCCTGCTTCCTCCCCTCGCCTGCCCCCAGAGGCTCATTCATGTTGCCTTCCAACAGAGAGCGAAACCAACAATCACGCTTAGGCCCGGACTAGGGGGGGGCTCCCATTTTTAAAGGAACACTTATAAAAAATACAGGTTGCAGGGCCCTGTGTTGGCGCTTAAGGTGCCAACAGGGGCCCTGCAATCTGTATTTGTCACAAGTGTTGCTTAACATTTTGCACAGGCGGCCGCCCTAGCCCGGACGTGCGCTGGCCTCAACCAGCCAGAGGTGGGGGGCGGGGGCCGGGCCTTTCCCATGCCGCACACCCAGCGGTGCCTCAGTTTCACCTTGGGTCCTTAGTGTGTGGGGTGGGGGAGCCGGTTCCCTCCTGGTGGGCCACTCGGAAAATCAGTACAAAACGTTGGGGACGGAGGTGCTTCAGGGGTCTGCTTGGAATCGGTCCCCTCTCCTGGTGTCCGCGCCCTCTTCCCCGGACTTCGGTCTCACAGCACTTGAGAGTGGGAATTAGATCCGGGGGGGCCAAATCCAGGAACTGGAAAGGGGCCAAATAAAATTTTCCCACCCCTGGCTTACACCCCCCTCTGAGCTTTCAGTCCATAAACCCCCTTTTTTGGGGGGGGTGGGGGCAAGCAGCTTTATGTAGCCATTTCCACCCCAGCAGAACAAAAGCCCCTTGTTTCCCCTGAAGCCGCTGCTTTGTGGTTTAAGGTTCTTTTTTCCTCAAACCTCCTGGCCCTTGTATTAAAGGCCTCGAAAGCTGGCATCCTTTCACATTAGACACCTGCAAATCTGCCTACGCCCAACGCAACTGATTCTATCAGGCCTGAGCCAGGGGCACACTTTGCCCAAACCCTTCAGACTTGCTGCGGAGAGCGTGTGTGTGTGTGTAGGAACCTACTCCCTAAAAACTGCTGACACATCACAGCGGCCTGTAAGGGGCGTGGCCATGGTGGAAAAGGGGTTGGGAGTGCTTAGCTCCACCCTTTCTGATGAAACCCCGCCCCCTGGCAAACATCGTGTCGTCATGGGGCTCCATGATGGTTGAGCCAACCAGACACATTGGGCCCCAGCACCAAATTTCTGGCTCGAGGTGGAGTCTCCGAGTCCATCTACTCTCGCTTATTGGTCCTTTGCTGAATTTTGGTTAAGGAAAGTCAAAACCAAAAGTCCCCAAATGCCCAAAGGTTCTGCCCCCCCCTCCCCCACAAAAAAACAAAGCCGATTTTATTTTTATTTTAAAATATTTTTCAGAAGAATTGTTCAGTTTTGGAAACAAAACTGGTTTTCAAGTTAAAAAAAAAAATTAAAAAATTAAAAAATCCCAACAGCAAATTTGGAGCCACTCTTCTATGTCCAAACCAGCTGCAGAGTTTGGTTCTTTGGGGAGAGACAATAGATTTTCCAGCAGTGGAGAGGTACCAAGCTGCCCCCCGGCTCCCAACAGGTGGGAGCTCAGATCTGGTGCAGATATTTGCACGGATGGTTAAATTCAGCAATTTTGGGCAACTTGTAAAGGGCAAACTTGAATTTCTGTGCACGTTTGTGAAACGGGTGTGCAGTTCCGTCAGGCGGGATTCAATCTACGTTATTAGGGCAGAAAACAATTTTGAACAAAGGCTAGCCAATCAAAGCGTTCGAAGCAGAGTTGGCATCAGTGAACCACAAGGCAAGCCCGTCCCAAGTTGAAACATGAACTGAAGTCCAACTCGAAACCAAGCCAAATTACCACGAAGGGGGGTGAATCCAAGGACCCAAATCAGATTCACAAATTCAAACGGCGCCGCGCGCCCTGGCGTCAGCAACAGACGCTTGCCTGGCAATCCCTCGCCGGGATCTGCAGCTCACACCCCTCTCTCCTCCTGGACAGAAGCCAGCCTTGGCACCGAGTGTGGAACACGCTCGCGTTGCTCCTTCCAGCCAAAGAGTTGAGCGGTTCACACAAACAGGCCTCTATGCCGCTGGTAAATGACTTCGTAATGTTATCGCCACCCAGTGCGCTCCGGGGGCGCCTCGGCGACTGGTAAGAATTCGGAATGCGCTCAAGACAAAGAAGGACTTTCTGTCCCCCACCCCGAAGACAGAATCCATGCAGGGCAAAGCATTAACGAGATACCCGGACCTCAATGACACGATGTTCTCCGTCATAGAAACCCAAGTCCCACGAGACCCTGGCAGCAACAGGAGCACATTGCGGGCGCATGATGGGCTGCATCCCGGCAATTTCACTGCTGTGCCCAGCAGCCTCGGCTTACAGCCCCTGCCTTGCTGGCTGCAGACGACCTTCCCCGGAGTGGCTGAATCCGAGCTTGGTTTCCCAACTCGCCGATGGCATCCGTTCAAGGCATTTGCTACTTAAAAGCCTCAAGAAAGGGCTGCGCGGAGGCTCACGTTATTGAGCAAGAGCCGTCGGATAACAGAGGGGGATTTCCTAGCTTTATGACCCAGCCCGTCCTCCCCGGCTTCTCCTGGGCAGGTTTTGCTGACGGTAGGAGAGGCTGGCGTATTTCCCCATTCCTTCCTGCCAGGGATTTTCTTTGGACGGATTTCTCAATCTTCCCTTTGCACGGTCAGCCTCCGAGATGGCTACAGAGGCCCGGTCCGCAGCACAAGAACCAGACGCGACAGGGGCCCGCTTAGACCCCCCCAAGGCCACGGTCCCTCACATGTGCTTTAGGGCCAACAGATGTTGACTCGGGGTATCCCAGGTTTTGCTGGGCTCCCACCTCCACGTATAGCTGCGGTAACAGCCCGGGTTAGCGGTCCCCCGACGGGGGCTCCGCGGGCCGCAACGGGATAGAATGTGGATTCTCTCCCACCGTGATGCAGATCGGGCCCCGCCATGGCCATGCTGCCACGGCTGCCCATCAGGGCAGGGGGCGGGGTCAGCCACCGGCCCGTCGGATGTCAGGCTGTACAGGTGGCGGAACGGCTCTCCTGGCCGCACTCGCATGCGTCCCGAGCTGCCCCCGACCGCGTTAGCAACAGGTTCCCAACCTGGCCAGCGTCAACAACACGCCGCCATCACGTCTGGTTTTACCTGAAGTTAGATTGTAAAGTCCTACAGCTGCAAGGAACCCGCTTCTAGTCCAGCCCCCTGCCACTCAAGAAGATCCACGGTTCCCTACATCATCCCCTGAGGGATGTCCCTCTAACCCGGGCGGGGGACCTTTATCCCTCTGGAGGGCCGCTTTGAAAAGGCGTACAAGCTTAGAGGGCCATACTGTTGGTGGGAGGGGGTGCGCTCAGGAAGAGGAGGGCCCTGATCCTGGATCTGTGCCCTACCCTTGGGTGCATACCCTCCTCTCGGCTCCCGATCTCGGTTCTGCAGCGCTTGGGGGGTGGGAACTGAATGCAGGAACTAACTGCAGGCCGCATTTGACCCCGGGGGCCTGAGTTTCCGCACCTCTGATCTAACCTATTTTTAAAGCCCTCCAGTGACAGGGTCTCTGCAACTTCCCCTGGCAAATTATTCCACCACGGAACCGTCCTGGGGTTTAGAAAATTCTTCCTAACGTTCCGCCAAAATCTCTTCTCCTTTCACCGAAGCCCGTTCCTTGAAAATCCCCTGGGTTTCTGAAACGGGCAGGCCCAGTTCTCCAGGGGGTCGAGTTCTATTGAAAAATCCTGCCCAAAGCAGACTCCGTGGGATCTGCCAGGGGTTGCGGGTTGCTGCGAATGGGAAAATTCTGTACCGATCCTGGGTGCCGAGGAACCAAAAAACAGATCCTTGCTCTTTCCCCGGGATTCGGCCAATAGGGGCCAAACGGTATTTGCAGAGAGCAACTTGGCACGGGGGAAAGGAACTGTAATAAGACCCGTTCCTATTCAGCCGATCTGCCCCTTCCGTGTAAGCAGAGAGACTGAACGGCTCTGACAAAGCAGCACGGATAAGAGCTTGCTACTTAGAAGGCTCCTGGGAATGTCAGCCCAGCCGACCCTCCGGGGACTGGAACGGGATTGTCAACTGGCAGCTCCATTCCCACCCCCTGAGAAATGGGGTGCTGATTATGGGTCACAAATCAGCCCTGCTCGCCCTCTGCCACCACCCTGACCCACTTCCCAGAGGCTCCCTACGTTACCCCGTTCTCCCACGCTGCTCCCAAACTCCCTCCCTGAGCAACCTTCAAATCCCTCCTAAAAACCCACCTGGCTTCCCCTAGCTCCTCACCCCCATAGATTGCTCCTTCTGCCATCTCACGCCCCTCAGGACCCCCTCTTCTCCCTGCTAAGTTCAGCGCCATCACCGGCAACCCTGCGGCTTCCTGGGGGTGCTTTTAAACGAGCAAGCCGATGAGGGGCGTGGCTCTGCATCCACGCAGGCGGAGCGCGTGGGGAGGGATTCGAATGAGCTACCGCCGCCACACAGGCAGTCCCCATGCACTCCCCCTGCCATGGGGAAGGGGGGAAATGCACCGGGCTGGCCTTCGCGAGGGACACGTCCCTGGCGTGAGCCCACCGCCTGCCCCAGTTCATAAAGGCAGGGGCCACGTGGCCACCTATTGCTACGGATCTATTCGGCTTACCCTGCACGGTGTACTCTGGACTTCTCGGCCGGGCTCTGCAAGTGGCCATGAGTGGGTGCTCTGTGGCTCGTAAGAACGTGCCTCTAGCTGCTCCACCTTCAGATGGGCAGTCGGAC
>QEPC01014492.1:3784068-3823322 GCA_003113815.1 Sphenodon punctatus | reverse complement strand
GATAGAGGTCTATAAAATCATGAGTGGAGTGGAACTAATAAACAAGGAGCAGTTATTTACCCTCTCAGCTAGTACTAGAACTAGGGGACACTCCATGAAACTCATGGGTGGCAAGTTTAAAACAAAATATTTTTTCACTCAGCGTATGATTGGGTTGTGAAATCTCCTACCAGAGGCTGTGGTAAGGGCCAGTACTAGAGCTGAGTTTAAGAGGTTTGGACAAGTTTCTGGAAGATCGGTCCATTAGCAGCTATTAGCCAGACAGGATCAGGGAACATGACGGGAGCTGGGGGAAAACAACAGGCAATGGATCCTCATTGTGACCTGTTGGGTGCTTCTCCCAAGCCACCGCGATTGGCCACTGTCGGAGACAGGATGCTGGGCTAGATGGACCATTGGTCTGACCCAGTCTGGCACGTCTTATGTTCTTATAATATGGCATGGAAAAATGTCTCTTTCCCATAAGAGAAGGCTTAGCACAAAGGAGGGGCAAGGTGCATTTTCAACATGGGTTAAAAATTCATCCATTGCATGCTGGTCCTGCTGACTCCAGGCGGTCCCACAGATGCCCATGGGATTTCTCCAGAGTAAGCAGTTCCTGGACCATCACCGTTGCTACGTTACCCGACCGTTTCCAAGCCAGACAAAGTTAACATCAACTAGTTAACGTGCTTAAACACAAGGTAACCTATAGACGGCTGTTCCCAAACTTTTCGCCTGTGTGCCCCCTCCTTTTGAGACTTAAAAAATAACCCTGTGACTCCAGACATCAGCAAATGCAAAGTCTATCAAACCGTATTTGGGTTTGCAACGTCGTCCGCAGACACCATGGTCCCATTTGGGGTTCTCCTGACCCACGGCTAAGACACCTATTGAAAATGCCCCTGTTCCCCTCATGCAGAATTTATTTATTTTGATTTGTCTCACACCCTTCTTCCCTGAAGGCCCAGGGCAGCTAACAACATCACGAAAACAAATATGTAAAATACAGAGGATAAAACCCACAAAACCACATAAAATACCCATAACCGCCATCCTAACTCCCGCCTGCTAAATGCTAGGGCAAATAAATAGGCCTTATCAGAAGGCACTCAGAGTGGCTAGGGTTTGGGCAAAGCTCCAGAGAAGCCACCAAGAACGCTTCTCTGGTGCCCAGGTCATGTGAACCCCTGGCCAATAATAGAACTTGTAAGAGAGAGCCACGTCCAAAGGCTTTGGGCCAACAAGATGCAGCTTGTCTAACTGAGGGGGGGGGGGGGGGGGGTATACAAGACAAGTGCAGAGAGAGACAGAGAGCATGTTTGTCAACCCTCTCTGGCAGGGTTGGATCCAGGGGCATTAGGAACCCATGCAAAATGGTAGGAACTTTGATGGATGCATGTTATTTTTAGTTTACTATGGACCCGGGGGAGGGAAGGGGGGGAGCATCCTAAGGGCCCTCCAGAGGCTGGAGCACCCCATATTTGAGACCCTGAGGGCTCAGTTACACCAGCAAATCCTACATTCATGGGGTTATTTAAAATGTATTCATGGACTGAAGAAATCGCGCGCCCCCCCCCCGTGGATAAGGTTGCCATATATACAAATTTTTTCAGGACACTTATGAAAAATACATGTTGCAGAGCCTGCCTTGCTACCTCAGCCACCAATGCAGGCCCTGCAACATGTATTTTTTATAAACGTCCTGAAAACAATTGCATCTAAGACAACCCTACATGTGGGGCCTTGTGCAGTTTTTGGAACAGTCTGTCCGATCAGGCCTCGCTTTCTGGAGAAAGCAGAAGTGGAAAAAGAAATCAAGGAACCAGGGTCAGCTCCCCCAGACTCTTCTCAATTTGTCCCCTGCCCCGCCCCGCCCATCAGCGATTAAGCAATGCTCAAAACCCATGGGGCAAGACACTCCCCCCAAACAGCAGCTTCACTGCAATTCCTACCACGCTTCCCTTCGATTCCTCGGTGTCCCCTGACTCCAGACTGCAGCACAAAGCCTCCACCCACTGAAATCAACGGCAAAGCTCCCCCTGGGGTGGAATTTTGGAGGATTTCCCCCCTTGGTCTCATCTTGATCACAGTCACCCGCCCGTTAGGGCTTCCCCTCTAGGCCCAGGGGCCCCCCATAGCCTCTACAAACTGGGCAGGGAGCTCGTCGGGGAATGGGGAGCCCTAGCCGGAGCCCCCAGCCATGCACCCCCCTTCTCAGCCCCGCTTACCCGGATCCCAGTGGCCCCTCCAGCCGAGACGAGGAGGGAGCCGCGGAGGCAGGGCGTGCTCTCTCCTCATTGGCTGCGCCGCTTCCATTCGAATGTGGTGCGGCCGGAGTCGCTAGGCAACGACAGCCGGTGCGTTTTGTGAATGAAAGAGGCCGCGTGCGCGCAGCCTCTGAAATCCATCTCCATTCCCCACGTGGTCAGCAGGGTCCTTGCCTGGCAATTCCTGCCTTCAGCTGCTGCCCCGTCCTTCTCCCCCTGCAGCCCCTTACTTGGCCCCCAGCAGCCAGATGATATGCAAAAAAAAATTCAGGACATGAAAAATGCATGTTGCAGGGCCTGCATTGCAGGCCCTGCAACATGTATTTTTCATAAATGTCCTGAAAAAAATCCCTATCTGATGACAACCTTAACCTGATGGGTGTGTTACCCCCACTGTTTCCCCTTCTCTAGGCAGTTGTCCCTCCACCCCGAACGCTGACCTTACCAGACCATCAGCTTTCCCCCCGCAGCAATATACAGGGCCTACCCCCAGCCTCCTGCATTTTATGCCCATCATTATTATTGTTATGTCCCTGTATAATGCCACTAATAAAGGGCACTGAGTAGAATCAGGGATTGGATCCCTGAAACACTACATTATTGCTGTGTTCTTATTTAGACGGCACCAGCAATATACCTGGTCCTTCCATGAGGAGTGCTTCTATCCCTGTCTCTGTCTGACCCCCCGAGCCTACATCCTCGAGCAGTCTGTTACGAGCCATATACCATGGAGCTATGGGGCGTCTGAAATATAAGGGGCATCCATTATGTTCCACAGAGCTGTGAGTGGGGGTCTGAAATAAGGGGCATGTTCTCTGGAGCTCTGAAACAAGGAGCATCCTCTACAGGATGGAGCGAAAGGACTCCAAAATTAAGGGTGTCCGTTATGCAGTTGTGGGGCTCAGAAATAAGGCATGTTTGCTATGTTCTATGGGGCTGTGGGATCTGAAGGGGTGTCTGATGTTCTGTGGGATCTGAAATGTGGGGTGTCTAATGCTCTCTGGGGCTGTAGGATCTGAAATGTGGGGTGTCTATTGCTCTGTGGGGCTGTAGGATCTGAAATGTGCCGTGTCTAATATTCTATGGGGCTGTGGGATCTGAAATGTGGGGTGTCAATTGCTCTGTGGGGCTGTGGGATCTGAAATGTGGGGTGTCTAATGCTTGTGGGGCTGTGGGATCTGAAATGTGGGGTGTCATGCTCTGTGGGGCTGTGGGATCTGAAATGTGGGGTGTCTAATATTCTATGGGGCTGTGGGATCTGAAATAAGGGGGAGCTTTTATGCACTATGGGGTTTTGAAATAATGGATGTGTTCTAGCCACCCTACCATCCACAGTAGGGGGGGGCAGTCCCTTATTTTAAGGGACACCCCTTATTTTAGACCCCACGGCCCCACAGGGTCCCTTATTTTTGAAATTGTGCTCTGCCAGTGACGGCCCTAGTCCTCTCTTCCACTAACTCCATCACTTCTCTTCCCCACAATCCAGTTTACCCCCTAACTAGGTTTCATCCTCTCTCTCCCCCCACCCTGTATGGATGCCACTAGCCGCCACTTCTGCTCCGCCGCCGTGCTCTTCGGACCCAGGTCCGATGTGTCTGGGAGCCTTGTTAGATGAGACGCGTTTCTCGCAGACTCCTGAAGCCTGTGAGAAACAATGTCATGCGGGGGAGGGTGTGCGTGTTAGACATACCCCCCTGAATCGGAAAGTTGGCTGGCACCATTGAAAACAGTGCACTTGTGCATGGACAGAGATCTGGACTTACGAAAACTTGATATCGGGGTTTCACAAGTCCAGATTTCCATCCATGCGCGAGTGTGCTGTTTTCAGTGGTGCCGGCCGACATCCAGATTGGGGGGTGGGGGGGAATCTCGCCCACTCCCCCCAACTTTGTTTCTCATGGATTTCAGGAGTCTGTAAGAAATGCGTCTCGTCTAAAAAGGCTCTAGGTCAAGGATGGGAACCTTTTCCATTCAAGGGGCCATTTTGAAAATTAGTACAAGCTCCGAGGGCCACACCAAAGTTGGGGCTGGGGTTCTTACGAAGGCTGCCTTGAAACAGCCGTTCTGATTTCGCAGAAAATTTCCGCAAGAGTGGAATGGCATTTCAATCGACATACATTTTCAGTTGGAATTCCGATTGAGCAATCAGCCACTGCCATTTGGCGCAAGCACTAATCGCCAACGTTCATACAGATTGTTCCAATCGGAATACTGTCAGACCCGAATTCCGACTGGAACAATCGAACCGCCCAGCTCATTGAAATCAGAAATAGGACGGAATTTTGGTTTCAGCCGTAATAGCTATTTATGGGCCTATCCTGAACTTATCCAGTCCTTGATTAAAGCCATTTATGCTACTGGCCTTTTACAACATCCTCTGGCAACAGGTTCTACCAGTTAACCGTACCTTGAGGGGAAAAAGGACATCCTTTTGTTTGCTTTGAGACAAGCTAGGTTTGATTAGCCAAGGGTTCGAGGAGCACTTTAAAACAGTAAAGGATAAAGAGACAGAGACTGACAGGCTGTTGCAATGAGCCATGGGTAGGGTCACCACCTTCGCAAATTTTTAAGGAACACTTATGAAAAATTCATGTTACAGGGCCTGCATTGGGAAGGTGCCAGTGCAGGTCCTGCAACATGCATCTTTCATAAGTGTTCCTTTAAAAAATTGCAGACATCATGGAACCAATTGTCGTTAGGGTGGTATTTTTTGGTGTGGAATAGAGTTGTGAACTTTAGTCTCAACTAGGCCGGTCTTTTCTAGGTGTTGTACTGGTTCCTTTTCAGGAGAAGGACTGAGAGATCGGAAATGGAGGGAACGCTCTGGGAGACGTGTGTGTGAGTGTGTGCACGTGTGTGTGACTGGGCTCCGATTCTGCTGCAGTTTGCTGGACCGAGGACTGTAGGGGAAGGATGCATCCCTACTGGGGGGGGCGCTGGCTACTCCTGTGTGAACAGCCTGCTTCAACCAGGGAGCTATTTCCTATGGAACCACTGGAGTACTCACACAAACAGTGAAAACGGAGCAGAAACAAGTAACGGCAAAAACAGGTAGAGATATCAAATTTGCGGTCTTCAAATTGACTCCAAACATTCTGGTACTTTTTGGTGCCTGCCTGAACCACTTTTCAATTGAGTATCCAAAATACCAGCATACCGACGTACTGTTTTCATCCAAAACTTTTTTACTTTTGGTCCTGGATTCCGGGAAAGTTTTTCAAGTATTTCTTTGAGTTTTCAGGTAATTTCAGGTCCTCAAAAACCAGGAACTGAAATTTTGGCTTTCCGAGTACTCATACGATATATGGGTACCAATTCAGATACCCCAAACAGTACCCAGAAATGGGGTATTACCCGCGGGCCACGTACCAAATCAGTTATCATGAAAACCCATCACCGCAGTCAGCATGTGGGCAGCTGGTTTGTCTGGACGAGGCCTTAGTGAGACGGCAGACACAATCACATGACCATGGGTGTTTTTAGACACACATTTCTCCTGCATGTTTGCTGTTACATCCGGAACTTTCTGTGTGTCCAAATCACTCGCCCAGATCTTAAACGTCTGGCTCTTTGAACTTCTGCGTAGAACTTCTCCCAGAACTTTCATGTGTAAAAAGTTCTCCTGGTAAACTGCTTTGCTCCAGGCAGCTGTGATCACTTGGTTTCCATGGCAGCCCCTCACGTCTACAGCTGCGGCTACTTTAGGCTGCCTCAGGGCAGTGTGTGTGTGAAGAATGCATCCAGGAACTGCCTCAGGGCAGTGTGTGTGAAGAATGCATCCGGAACTTACTTGTGGACTTGTAAACCCAGAAGTCTGAAAGACCAGCACTTTAAGGTGTGCGTAAAAATGCCCCATGTTTACATGATTGCCTTTATTAGACCAACTTCTGTTGCTGAGAGGGTGCAAGCGTTCCAGCCACTGGGGGTCCTTCCTCAGGCATGTAGGAAGTCAGAACTGTATAGACTGAGCAAATGCAAGTCAAGGAGACAAGGAAGAGTTGATGAGACAGAATGAAAATGGCTTCACTCCCAGAAGGGGTTCCTTAGAAAATAGAAAGACTGCTCTCAGCCTGCCTTCTCCAGATCCCCAGTGCATTTCCACCTGTTGGGCTGAGCATAGACGTGCGCAAGAGCAGGAAGCCGGCTGACTGAGCAGCTGTTCTCCTCCGACTGGGACAGGCACCGCAGGACTCCTGTTTGTCTGGTAATAACTTCCTGCCAAGAACTGCCCGTACATGTCCAGGAGCAGGCATCCGATGTCATGCAAGCAGGGCATCCTAGTCATCTGGGGGAGCTTCACAGGGTCTCGCCCACTCTGGGAATAATCCTGGGGATGACTTAGAGGTGAGCACGGCCAGGCTTTGGGAGCGACTGACAAACCCATGAGATGGGGATTCATCAGGGAGAGGATGGTCTGAAAGATTAAGATTCACCGGAAGAACAGTCATTAGAGAGACTGTTGAAGTAGCACACCCCACCGGGGCTCCAAAGTAGTGTGTTCAGGGCCACCTGGAGCCGGGCACTGTCCAGTCCCAAAGCCTGCTCACTAGACGAGGCAGATGAGTGTGATAAGGAAGACAGGAGGGGAACGACCTGCCCAAAGTCATCAATAGCCACCATGGCTACAATCCACAAACTAAAGGGAAGTTAAATGAGAGTTCTCTTGAGTAAGCGGTTCGTGCACCTTGGCCCATGTGTTTACATCAGAGCTGAACCAGAGACCTCCAAAGCTAAAGACCTACGATGCTACAGTTCAGACTTGGATGGTCCTTGAAATCCCTTCCAACTCTTTGATTCTACAGAGCTTGGACTATCCAGTAAGGCTACTTAGCTGGGCCAGAACAGACTCAGGGAAACACCGTACGGCCCAAATCACTGAAGCACAAAGATACCCTGCAGAGAGCCATCTTGTAAGGGTTGTGGTGCGAGGGCATCTGGGACATGAGCGGGTCAGTCAGTCGGTCGGTCCAGGAAGAAGAAACAAATGATCCATCCACCCAACTTCCTGTGTCTGTGGGAGTCCCTGAGGGGTGTCTGACCTTTGGTGGAAGCTTGAAGAGGCCCATGCAACGCTTGCGTTGCCGAGAAGCTGAAATTGCAGCCACACAAGCTGGCCACTCTGGGCAGCCATCCCACATAATGCATCATGTGACTGGTTGCTGCTACACAACTGGCGGTGGGGTTTTGGTTAGGCCAAGGGAGGAAGGGGGGGGGCAGGACCGGGCACCTGCTCATGTGACCAGCACCTCGGCCCACCCTGCCCGTGGTGAGAGCTCCAACAGTGGCCTACTCACCTGGCTTCCTCATGGAGGGGCCAGCTGCCTGACCAGCTCCCCGCGCCGGCCCCACAATGTGGCGACTGTGCTTGCCCGCCAAGGGGCTGGGCTCCTGGAGAATTGGTGTAGCCGAGGGTGACCATGACCTCAAGGGGGGAAAGGCGTTGGGGACTTTTTCGCTCTCTTTCCTATGTGACCCCACCCCTATGATGCCACAACACTTCACGGCCTGGGCCCTACTTATCTGTGGGACCGCCTCGCTCCCCATGTGCCCGTGCGACCGCTGAGATCGTCCGTGGGAGCCTTTTTGGAGTTTCCCCGGACGAGGCAGGTGGCCACCGATGTTAGATCTTTTTCGGTGGTCGCCACTGTGCTGTGGAATTTGCTCCCAGAGGAGGCTGGGTTGGCCCCCACTCTCCTGTTATTTTGGCATTTATGTAAGACCTGGCTGTTCCGTCAGGCCTTTGGAAGGGGAGTTGGGGGCGGGGGGGGGGAGTGTTTTCTTTCCCTACATAATGTGGAATTTTTAACTGTTTAAAATGTTTTATTGTTTTTATAGTTGTTGTTTGCCGCCCCGGGCTGCCATGTGGGCAGGAGGAGCGGGATATACATTTTGTATATATATATATTTTTTAAAAAACCCTACAAGGGCGAGGTTACTTTGCTCCATCCCCTCCAAGTGATCCCACCTCCTCCAGGTTTTTCCTCAGAGGCAGATACCTGGACAAGGCATCCATCTTGTACAAAGGACCGGTCAGGCCAGCTGCTAGTGTTCACTATCAAATGATATTTCCTAATGATTTATTCACCGTGCCTCCCCCCCCAGAAGATTTTGGTTCTAACGACATTCTCCACCCAAATGGGAGTCTCTGCTCCCTGCCTGCACAGCCAAATTGGATGCTTTGCTGAATGTTTTCCCCTGCTTCCCCCTCCCCACCCCCCAGCACTGCTTGGGTGACCCTGCACTCACTGGGATGTGACCTTGAGTTCAACGCACAACCTTGGGTTGAAATCTAAACCCTTGCCCCTTTGCCGTTTGATCCCAGAAAGCTCTATTTACTCACCTTATCCTGTTTTGCTCTTTAAAGGTCTCCCTGGTTTTTTGGTGGTGGTGGTGGGGTGTGTGTGTGTGTGTGTGTTTTGGGTATGTTTTCAGACTGGCCTCTTCTGAGAACTGGCCATAAAGGAAGATCACTGGGCTTCATTGCGTCTCCTCCGGAGTAAGTGCCATGGTGTGCGGATCGTGGCCGGGGACTGTCTGCCGCCGGTGTCAGCCCCAAGTGTACGGCTGTGCAAGGGGGACACATTTTGTATTTCTGATTTCTGTCCTGGTGTTAGCACCAATTTTAGGTTTATTTGTGTTTTGTGTCTCAAAATTGTGGGACATTTTTTGAAGGAGAAAAATCTCCTAAAATAAACAGCAAAGGGCTCTGATATCAGCGAGCTCCAGACCGGGGGCGCCCACGCCGCTGCCACCTTATCCTGGGCAGGGGGAGCCCTCTTGGTTGTGTCATTCCCTCAACATGAGGATCCGGTTCTCTGGTCACAATTCCGCCTCCAGCTGCCTGTGCTAGCAGCCAAAGCCTCTGAACCACACAGCACTCAAAGTTCAAAAGTAAACCTAAATGAAATCACAATCCGCTCTCCCAAATCACCACCGTTGTTGGGGTTAAACTGCCCCCTGACCAGCACAACATTCCACGACACTTGAACGATGCTCAGACAGCTACGACAAATATTAAAAACATCAAATTAGAAGTGGAGAGTGTCACGGGTTGGAGGGTCCACACCCCCACTTTACCGGGTTTGAGTGACTCAGTTTCCCTTGCGCACAGCCTGCTTGAATTAGTTTCTCTCTCTGGCTAATTCAAGTGTGCCACAATGAAACTCCTTTGTCACAAAAGGGCCCGATCCTTCCCGCTTACAGACTCTTTACTCTCTGGGTTGGCAAGAGCTTGAGGGCTCTTGTTGCTCACTTGTGTTCCAATGTTAGACACAGACCCTTCTTCATAAAGATAAGAAGTAAGTTTATTGATTACATAAGCAAGATAGTTGATACAGAGTGGTTATTAGAAATCAAAGGTAAGCATAACGCATTCCTGATCTATACTGGTTGAGTTCCTAAATAAGCATAAGCACCTTACCCTACATAGGTCCATAAGTTTCTGGTTCTTCTCAGCCCTTAAACGCAAGCGGCTGGGCATTGGATTCTTAGTTGAAAAAGAGCAAAATCATGTCTCTCTGCTCATGTTTCTCCAGCCTGCTGCTGGCAGGCAGGCTTTCACATGTAGATCAGCTCTCAAGATGGCTTTAGGATGAGCTTCCTTCAGGTGACTTACTGGCTCATTTAAATAGTTTTTCTCCCCCTTTGTCTCTGTTCCTGCCTTTGGGGAATCGTGGGGTCAGTCACGTAGCCAACCCAGGCAAACACAAAAGCCCATCTAAATCTCTACAGGGTTCCGTCTGGCAAGTGTTCTGAAATACACATTTTGGTGTCTCTTTGTATTTCCTGTAGCCTGGTGACGTGTCAGAGCCCTAATTTGAGTTTTGCAGTTCTCCATTGTAACCTTACACCCATGTGGAACCTTTGGCATTACATATTTACCAGACTTGTAGTCTACATGTAGTCCCGTGTTACACGTGTGTGACCCTATGTTTCTCCGTGACAGAGAGGCACAAAGCACACTAACATTTATTAATTTTTTAATTATTATTATTATTATTATTAGCAAGCATTTATATAGCGTCAACAATGTACCTGGCACTTTACAAAGTAATGGAACAGACACAGTCCCTGCCCTAGGGCTTACAATTTGAGAGACCCGGGGGGGTGGGGGAGAGACAAAGGAGGGGAAACAGAGGGAGAGACAAGGGGTGTAACATTCACAAAGATGGACTTGGGGGACGGGAAGGATGGTGTCCCCATCGATAAGGATCGACAGGGAGGAGGGAGAGGAAGGATGAGGGGGGAAATCAGGAGTTCAGTTTTACCGTCTTGAGTTTGAGTTGACGTTGTGAGACATCCAGGTAGAGATGTCAGAGAGACAGCTGGTGAGGCGAGCTTGAATAGATGGAGAGAGAGAGGGAGTAGAGAGAGAGAGTTGAGTGTCATCAGCGTAGTGGTGGTATTGGAAGCCATGGGAGGCAATGAGTTTGCCAAGGGACAGGGTGCAGATAGAGAAGAGAAGAGGGCCAAGGACAGAGCCTTGAGGAACACCAACCGAGAGGGGGAGGGAGGAGGAGGTGGAATTGGGAAGAGACACATTGAAGGAGCAGTCGAGAGGTAGGAGGAGAACCAGTCAAGAATGGAGCCACGGAAGCCAAGGGAATGAAACGAGTCCAGCAGTGAGTGGTCAACAGTATCAAAGGCAGCAGAGAGGTCAAGGAGGACAAGAATGGAGTAGAGGCGATTTGATTTAGCCAGAAGAAGATCGTTGGTGATCTTAGTGAGAGCAGTTTCAGTAGAGTGAAGGGGGCGAAAGTCAGATTGGAGGGGGTCATGGGAGGAGTTGGCAGAGAGGAAGTCGAGGCAGCGGGAGTAGACAACACGTTCAAGAAGCTTGAAAGCAAAAGGAAAGAGTGAGACAGGACGGTAGCTAGAAGGGTCCAAAGAGTCAAGAGTGGACTTTTTGAGGATAGGAGAGACAGCGGCGTGCTTGCAGGTGGAGGGGAAGGAGCCAGTAGAGAGGGAGAGGTTGATGACGTGCCGGAGGGAAGGGGCGATAGTGGAAGCAATGGAGGTCAGGAGGCGGGAGGGGATGGGGTCAAGGGGGCAAGTGGAAGGGTTGGAGGAGGAGAGCAGGGAGGAGTGTTTGTTGCAACATACCCCCGTAAATTGCAAAGCAGTAGTTGTGTTTCAAATACAGACGCCAAACAGGGCCTTTGTGTTTATTTGTGTTCTATCCAAACCCAAATGCGCAACTAGGGTGGGCACTTATTAAAAATACATGTTGCATGTTGCCTAAGGTGCCAGTGCAGGCCCCGCAACATGTATTTTCCAGAAGTGTTCCTTAAAAATTTGTATCGGTGACCACCCTCTGCGCAGCCCTTGTATTATGAGGCTCTCTTGAGAGCGTCCAACCCTCCCTCTAATCCTGCCTCCTTAGCAACCTGGAACAATGACCCCTTGACAAGGGAAGGCCTTTTTTATTTCTGCCATTTGTCTGTTCTGGATGTTAATTCCTGATGTTTAATTACAGAGCATTCGCATGCCCCCAGGCTATTAACCTTCTCACTGCTGGAAAACAACAGCCCCTTGGCAAAACGCTGTGAGCACCTTCTATTTCTTCTCCTTTCATGTGAAAAACCAACCAACCATTCTGTGGAGCTTGCCCCCAAACTAGGGAAACCTAGTATCCTAAGACCGGTGGGAGAGAGACTGCTCTATAGAAGACAATGGGATTTTTAGCCACAAAAGGGGCCGTATCTCCCTTCCAGGTCCAAACGTTGTTAGGAAATTTTGGGTCTCTGTTCATCCTTTGGCCTTCTGCCTCTCTGCCGAATTTGGCTGAAATTGACCTGTGGGATCAAACGCAGATTCCTTTCCTAACCTGCAATCCAGTTGCAGATTGGTCAAAGCAAAGGGAACAAGATAGAACAATTCTGATTGGAGATTCTGGAGTGGCGGTTAAGGGGCACTGGGGGGAGGTTAAGGGGCACTGGAGTGGCGGTTAAGGGGCACTGGGGGGAGGTTAAGGGGTGGGCTACTCACACAGAAATGCGGAACCAACAAACCTTGAAAGAAAATTGTCCCCTCGGTAATGCAGTAAGTGGTAAATGAATGGTACGCAGTCAAGTTGGTAAATTAGGATGGTATCTCATGGTGGTGTGAGAATTGAGAAATTGCATCGGTATCGGGAAATGATCGGGAAATTGATCCTGATTCCCGAGATGGCGAAATTTCTTGCAAGCAGCAATTTAGCTGCTGGTTTCAGCCCTAGAGACGAGACTTCAACATTGGGTCTCTTATAACCTTGAGAAATGTGTGTTTCATTTTGTAAAGTTTGCTTTTTTAAAAAACAGGGAAATGATGCCCTTTTTCTAGTTGGACAGTGGTTACTCCACAGAGTTCAGCCCTTACCTCAGAAAACCTTGGCGTTGACTCCACAAACCAGCAACTGAGCAAGTACAATTTATTTATATTAATTATTTTAACTTCCATCCTGCCCTTCCCCTAAGGCTCAGAGCGGATTACAACATTCAAACCATTTAAAAACAGAACTGCATTAAAACATACAAAAATCCCCTAAAAACCACTCCTGGCCCCTATCCCCACCTGCCAAACACTTGGCCAAAAAGAAAGGTCTTATATTGCTCTGGGAAGCATCCAGGCTGCCAGAGAGAGAGGGCAGCCGGCACATCACATCCTTGTTGCTTTAATTCCAGCCCCTACCAGTGTGGCAGGGCGCAGTCAAATGGAGTTGGTGGCCCTTTAAGGAAATAGCGCTTGCATCGGGGTGAAGGTGCTACTCGAGGCTCAGGCGTGCCTAGGAGTGAAGGAGAGCACCTGAGGCTGGACATGGCTGGGTCCGGAGAGCCACAAGCCTTAAGAGCTCTGCTTGGAAGCAGCCTGAGAGACTGGAACAAATCAAGGATGGACTGTGTGAGAGAGATACTTAGCCTGAGGAGGGGTTGTGCCCAGCCAGGAGGGCACGCAGACTGAGAGGCCTCAGCCTCACAAGGTCTGAACTGTACGTGTATAGAGAGACTGGGATAATGCTGTATGTACTGAGCAAAGATACTGGAGCTCGAGATTCCCCTGTTGAGTGTGGTGTCTGGTCAGGATCCTGACAAGACTTACCCCAGGAATCAATCAATCTATCTATCTATCTATCTATCTATCTATCTATCTATCTATCTATGATAAGGAGATACTGAGCTACATGTAGACTACAGGTCTAACAAATATGTAAAGGTAAAGGTTAAACAGGTATGTACTGTGAACGTGGAGAACTGGAAACTCACTTTATGCAATGGAGAACAGCTAAGTCATGACCCTGAGCGACTGTAAAATTAGAAAAAACTTAATACTTCTGCAGACACTAGCAATAGGCCATTGAGTTGCAAATGGATTTCTTCCCGTGGACGTGACTGGAAGTACAGAGTCACCTGGCAGGAAAATCAAACAAAGGACCCTGGGAAAGTACTCAAGGTGGGGAAGACAAGACAAAGGGAGAGAGCTTCATCAAAGAGCTTCAGGATCATCACATCTTACTAGCCAGAGAAGGGCTGCACCAGACAAGCTATGAAGTAAGGACTGATCTATTGGAAACCCTAAGACTTGTCCCCAGCCAAGCTTTCCCCCGCCGGCTGTGACATGGACTGAAATATCCTTGGATTTTGATTAGGGTAAGCCTAAGTTAGGAGAATCCAACTACAGATACTGGTTATGTTATTTTGATTTCTGCATGCGAGTGTAATCTTGTACTACATGCTTATTCATGAATTATTCATTCAACTTCTTTTAACTGAAACTAGTATGGTCCAGTGGAATTCCTAATCCTAACATTGGTCGGACACCGTTTGGGGTTAATTCTGTGCTTACAAACCCAGACAAATCTAGAGAGAAAGGGCATCTTTAGACATAACAAAGACTGGGTGTGAAATCCCCCGAAGCACGTGTTCGGCCGTTGTGTGTAAGCAGCGGCACCACAACGATCCCAACACCATTTTGCCCACCCGTTGAGCACGCGGTGTGAACGCCGTTGCGTCACAAGGACAATTTGCACGTTCCGGTTGAATGCGCGGCCAACGTTGTGTCGAATGCTATCGCGCGGCGTTCGCAGGGACGACACGGGGAACGAGGCGGCGGCGCTGGCGGGCTGAGATCGGGGCGACGAGCAAAACACCGATTTGCCCCGAAATTGGGCTGCGTGTCTAAGCAGCGCCGCGTGGTGAACACGGGGCCAAACCGGTGTTCGTATCAAGGTCAAAACACACGTTCAGACGCCCGTTGACGTTATGTCTAAAGACACCCAACGAGTCTGGTGCTGGGAAACTCTGTGGCTGAAAAGGTGACAAGAAGGTTCCCCCCGTTGCAGACTGAATCCGTTCTAGAGAGAGAGACCGGATTCAGTGAGAGCTGCAGGCCGGGGAAACTGATTCCAGTTTCTCTTCTTGTTTCCCTCCTTTCTTTCTATCCCCTTCTCTTCTTCTTTCTCCATCCTCCCTGCCCCTCCGCCCCCTCCCTCGCTCCATAATTTGTCTCCCCACCTTCCAGTCAAGTGAGAATTTGACGGGCCTTGCCGGAGAGCAGCAAGTCTCTAGCAAGCTGCTGGCAAAGCCAGTGTTCCCCCCAGGCACAAGGGAGAGGTAAAAGGCTGCCGGCTCCCCTGCGAGGCCGGCCTGCTTACCAGCCCGGCAGACAGGAGGCACGCTTGCCAGGTCAAGAGTCAAGGTCTGGGCTCTGCCATCAGCTGACCACTGCCTGCAGCCGGGCTGACAGATGGAGATTTACCGGGTTGGGAGGTGGGGTCCGGGGGTCCCCCTGGGGTTCGGCCCTTTTGTCTCCATGGGACGACTGTTGCGGTGAAGCACTTCCCCCCCCCCCTTTCCGCCTCCCCCCAGATGGCCGAGCTGCCTGCTGACAAATGGGGAGGGAAGGGGGTTGCCTTTAGAAATGAGATGACTGGTTTGGGAAGGCAGGCGCAGGCCAGTGCCCTGGGGACCGGCTGCTTTTGTCGCTCCCTAACCCCTCGCAGCAAAGGCCCCTTTCCTGCTGGGACCAGCAGGCGCGAGCCTTTCAACTTTCAACTTGACCTGCTCCATTCGCATGGAAATCAGATGCAAATAGGGGGGGGGGGGGGGGGGGGGGGGACGATGACATCAGGCAACCTGCAGTCTCTACTCTCCCCTCCTGGGTCTGACCCCAAAATGGGAAGCAAAGGAAGGGACCCCAAATAGCAGGAAATTGGGTTTAAAATCATGAGATTCAGAAATAAAATTTGGGGCTGAGCTCTAGAACTGGAACGGCAATAATATTGTGGACAGCGAGAATTTCTGCTCAAGCGGGGCTGGGCGTAGCTAGGTTGGGATGGACCCTTTTGCAGAGATGGAATGGGGCCCTCCCCCCCTCTCATAGGTTATAGGGTCACAGCTGCACCAGGGACACCCCGTCCCCCCAGGCTGAAGGACCCCAGTGTGGCTGTACTTGTCCCTCTCCTAGCTAAGCCCTTGAATCTGGGAAAAGTTATTCCCAGTGCAGTTTATTACATTTAACAGGGACGTCGCTCGGTTTAACTGGGACACGGGATTTTCCAGCCACAGGTGCCGATCGCTGTGTGGTACGTTTCCCCTTAGCCCAGCAGTTGCAAATACCGACCCACCTTAACCGATCCGTGCGGGCAGGAGGAACGTCTTGAATACATGCTGCAAATTCTGGAGATGACAGAAGGGCAACGTTCAACCCAAAGGAGCCCCAGTCACCGAAACATCCCACAACGGGCTCGCGTTCCATCAAACGTTCAGAATGCAACTTGACTTTATTCTTTTTCACTTAGTCGTTTTAAAAAGCAGTGGGAAATCTCTCTTTTCGGCATGTGACAAATTCTCAACCCAGCAGCATCGCGACGAGGGTAGCTGTGAAAATGTATGACAAGGGGGGAGAGGGTGTCGGTCACAAGGCGACATCACAACCATAGATTTGCTTGTGTAGCACAACCATGGTAGGTGGATATTGATAGATACAGGGACATCGACATTTTCCTGCTCCTCCTCCCCTTGCTAGACCTCTTCCCAATTACCTTCATCTTTGCCTATTCTGCTCCATCTTCCCTCTCCCCTGTCCCCAAATTCTGTTTATTTTTCCTCTGGGCCTATTGTTGGCTTCCTTTTGTTCCCAGGTCCACCCTACTCTCTTTGTATTCTGGACAGATCTCTCTCTCTCCTAATCATGTCTACAGCGCTACTAGGCATACGATTTTGGAGACAGGTCCCTGCCCGGTGGCCTTATAATCTAAGATAGAAAGGGAACACAGGGAGAGACAGACAGACAGACACGTTCCCATTTTACAGGTGCAGAACTGAGGCTGAGAAGTTGTGACTTGCCCAAGACCACCCAGTGAGTTCATGACAAGGACGGGATTCGTCCAGCATGCGTGCACACACACACACACACACACACACACACACACACACACACACACACACACACACACACACACACACACGCTGTCTCTCTCTCTCTCATTTTGGGAATGTAAAAGGGACGGACTTAAAAAGGCTCCAGATACAGAGCAAAGAGGACTGTGGGGAATGAAGATGAGAAAAAGCTGATGAAAAGCATCTGAGAATTTTGTGCTACTCCTTTTTTCAGTTCTATTTCTTTGTTTCGAAAACTAAAAAAAAATTCCTTCTCTATAATACATGGGGTTCTACATTACTGCTCTTAGCATATGTGTGCAGGGGGAGGTGGGGGTCCGATTTATGCAGGGCTGGGGCGAAGAATTTTGGCACCTTAGGCAGAAGAAATGTCGCCCTCCCTGCACTGTGCGCACACACACTCCGCACATGCAACCCGCGTGCATGTCAGGCACCCAGGGGCCGGCCCCTCCTCCTGGCCCCTGATCCAGCAAAATGCCCACCGGGGTCGCTCTCTGCAAGGGTAGCTCTTTTTCAAAATAGCGCCAGCCGCGTCATTGACATTTTGGAAAAGGGGGGCAGCTGTTCTGGGCATGTGCTGCGGCCTTGGTTGCCCCCTGTGGAACCCAGGCTCCCCACCACTCCCAGATACTTCTTGTCACTTGCAAAGGCTGTGTCCCCCCCGCCCATGCACGGTGCCTATGAATGGCGGAACTATTTGCTGGCATGACCGGCTGCTGCCGTTCGTACGGGCCGCACATTGCCACGGAGCTATTTGGCTTGCCCCACGCGGCACACTCCGGATTTCCCAGCAGCATGACGGGGTGCTCCGAGGCTCACGGGAGCACACATCCCCCCCACTCCGCCTTCAGACGGGCGGTGGGCTCCGTGGCGGCCATGTTGGGGTAGCATCTTGTCTGAAACCACCCAAGGTTTCTCGATCTGCTTCATGGTGACTTGGCTAGTTGGAAACTGTTATCCTTTCCCTCTTAGTCTTCTTAAACATCCCCGTCTCCTCACCCCCTTTCTTGCTACGACTTGCATTCCAGCACCTGCCTCATCTGGTTTGGATTCTCTCCAGTTTGGCCATGTCCTTCTTAACAGTGACCCACCTACGGCTCTAGTGGGGAGTTGCTGTTTTTCCTGCTTGGACATCGGGGTGTCACTTGGGGAGCAGGCTTCCCCACCACTCTGCCTCGCTCCCCATGGCCCTGGATCATGCCGTGAGGAGGGGGATTCTGTTCCACACGGCTCTGTCCATGTGGCGCCTGCTCTGAACCCTTTGGAGGGTCACGCTTTGCCGGTAGGTACCGCTCGGATGCCAAATGTTGCCGCCTGCGTCTGGGGACCTCGCTCACATCTGTTCCGGGTTTGGCCGGGGCAGCTGAGATTTGGGAGGCTGACAGCTCAGCTGCTGCGGGTAATTTGGACAGGGGAAGGGGGAGTGGGGAGGGGCAGACGTTTCATGCTGCTTCGGGCAGACACGCCAGGCGGCACGTGTCGGGTAGATTCATGCGAGGAGCATGAGGCCAAGGCTCTGCCCTTCCACGCTGATTAGTTCCCCCTTTGTCTGCCCCCTGCCCCCTGCCCGGCAGCCAATTAGACTTGGAAATGGCCTTCCTGCCGGCCGGCCGATCGCACAGCGCTGGGCTGGCTCCTTTGTGATGCCCGGACTCAGAAATTAAATACAAGACAATCCTCCCCACCCCCTTCCCCTCCCTGCTACAATCCTCCTGAGATCGCTCGGCCTTCAGCTGCCGAAAGCATGTTCTTACAAGGAGCCGTGTCTGTGCCACGGGGATGGAGTAGGAGGGGGGCACTAGTCTCGGCAGCAGGGGAGGGGGGGGGGGCAGCGGCAAGCTGGACTTCTGATCCACTTGCACCTCCCATCAGCCCTAGGGTTAGTGGGACTGACCTGCCTAAACCCAGAAAAACCCACAGTCCTGGTCTAAGGGAACAGCGTCCCAGGCTGGAGAACCAGCAAGACCCCACAGTGGGGGTTTCTGGGCCCTCTCTATCCCTCGATCTCCCCCTGGTCCTCCCACCACCAGCCACTGCTTTGTGCTGGAAAGGGGATGAGAATGGGGAGGAGGGAGAGGAATGAGGCAGCGGGGGCAACAGGGGGAGGAAGGGTTGCCCCAGAGGAGAGATGAATTCAGTTGCACCAGAGGAGAGATGAATTGCCGTGAGTTGGGACGACCCTGTTCCAACTCACGGCAAAGGTCATCGACCAAGGCCACAAGCGCAGTCTCAGTGGCAACAGGAGGAGGAAGAGTTGCCCCAGAGGAGACATAATTGAGTACCCACAAAACCACCATAGGGATGGTTCTCTGGTGGAAATTATGGATATGGTTCCATCGTAGTTCATATCTGTAAATTTGCGGATTTAAATATGGTTTTGTATTTAAATCCATTTAAAAATAAAAACTACTATTTTTAGCCAGGTCAGCGTCCAAGACATAAAGCCAAAACTGTTGCACCAGATGTAACTGGTGGAATGCTCCCCTTGCCACGGCCTCCACCTGGGCATCCAGGTGGAGTTGTGAGTCAAGGAGCACCCCCAGCCTACAGACCTGAGGACCCAACGGGGGGCAGGCATTGTCAATGATGGGTGCTACCCACCAGCATCAACTCCGTCTTGTCAGGATTCAGCTTCAGACAATTTGCCCTCATCCAGTCCCCTACAGCTGCCAAATACCGGGTAAGGGCCGAGAGTGTCGGGTCTGGGTCTGTTGAAAAAGACAAGTAAAGTTGGGTGTCATCAGCATATTGATGACACCGCACACTGAACCTTTGAATGCCCTGACCCAAGGGCTTGCATGTCCACGTTGAACAGAAAAGGGGACAAAATAGAACCTTGCGGGACTCCACACCCGAGGTCCCGGGGAGAAGATGAACAATCACCCGGCACCGCAGGCTGAGTTCTTCCAGCCAGGAAAGAGCGGAACCATTCAAGAACAGTTCCGCCCACCCCAACTTGGTCCCGCAAGTGAATCACCAACATCTCATGGTCAGTGGTATCAAATGCAGCTGAAAGATCTTTTAGGATCAACGGGGTCGAACGACCCTGTTCCAATTCACGGCAAAGGTCATCGACCAAGGCCGCAAGCGTAGTCTCAGTGCCAAAACCCAGCAAAAGCTGGATTGTGGGGGATCCAGAAAACTGACACGTCCAGATGCCCCTGAAGCTGCTGAGCCAACACCTGTTCAATAACCTTCCCTAAAAAGGGAAGGTTAGAGACAAGCCAACAGCTGGCCAGGGAGTCAACATCCAATGATGGTTTCTTAAGCAGTGGTCCCCAGGACATCCACCGCTCAGTGTGCGATATCCACTGAAACTGATCCCATAAAACAGGACAAGACGGCTTCCATTACCTCTGTTTCTCCCATTGCCACAAACACGGCGTCGAAGTTGTGGTGAATTTGAGCAATTTTATCCACAAAAAAGCCGACAAAAGTGTCACAGCAAGCACTGGACCATTCCAATTCCAGGTGGAGGGAGGCCGGACTGAACAGCTCCCTCACCACCCAGAAAAGCTCAGCTGGACATGACTTTGTGGATGCTATGAGTGCAGCAAAGAACCTCTTCTTTGCTGCCCGCATGGCCATGGCATAGGTATGTAAACCGACTCTATGTCACAATCGGTCAGCTTCAGCATGAGAACGACGCCACTGTTGGTCTAACCGCCACCCATCTCACTTCATCTGCCGCAAGATCCTCCATAAACCAGGGGGACATGCGTTGTCGGCGGTCAGGGAGCAGACACCTAGGAGCCGTTCGGTCGATGGCCTCAGTTAGCAGAGTATTCCACAAAGCCACGAGGTCATCGAGCGAACGGTCATTGAGTTCAGAGGGTAACTCCCCAAGAGCATTCCGGAACCTCTTTGGTTCCATAAGTCTTTGGGGTGAACCAACCAAGCTGGTTCTGAAAATCCCTTCACCTCTGTTTCCTCATTTATAAAAGGGGGCAGGGGAGGATGATAGAATCGGGGGGCAGGGCCCCCAGAAGCCCCCACACCCTGGCACTCAGCAGCACTGGGATAAGATGGATGCTCCCTACCCTACACATTCCCAGCAGACCGAACTGCAGCTTCACAGGATCAAGGACCGGAGGAAACAGCCGAAACCATGCCTACCCCAACCAAGGTAGGAGGCAAAACCCTGCCTTACCTCAACCAAGGTAGGAGGCAAAATAAATTGGGGAGTAGGGTTGCCATCTTCCCGCAAAAGCTGATCTTGAAGGGGAGGGAGCTGTCACAAGGAGACACTGGGCTACATGTAAACTACAGGTCTAACAAATAATGTAAAGGTAAAGGTTAAACATGTATGTAATGTGAAGGCTGAGAACTGGAACCTCACTTCATGCAATGGAGAAATGCTAAGTCACGCCGAATGTGTATTCAGAAAAAGCCTAAACACCTCTGCAGACACAGAGACCATTGAGTTGCAAATGGATTTCTTCCTGTGGACGTGACTGAAAGCACAGAGTCACCTGGCGGGAAAATCAAACAAAGGACCCTGGAAAGGTACTTAAGGGGGAAGACAAGACAAAGAAAGGAGCTATATCCTTTAGGGGTGGGAATTCCGGTTCTCCCGAGAAACGATATTGCCGGTATTTGGGTGTATCAGATTAATCCAATAAATCTGGTATTTACCTGTACCAGCATACTGGATCTATCAGATTAATCCAATAAATCTGGTATTTACCTGTGCCGGCATACCGGATCTTTAACATTGGGCGCTTTACCGGTTTTTTTACATTACAGCTATTGAGATAAACGGCCGCAATGTAAAATAACCGGTAAAATGCCCACTGTTAAAGGTCCGGTATGCCGATACTGGTAAATCCAATATCCGGTATTCTCCTCGGTGTCCTACCCCTAATATCCTTCTATCTATCTCAGTTGGTTGAGATCAGCTTGTTGAGCTTCATCTGCATCATCATATCTTACCAGCCAGAGAAGGGCTGTGCCAAAGGAACTATGAAGTAAGGCCTTTTGGAAACTAAGACTGATACCCGGCCAAGCTTTCCATCGCTGGCTGTGACATGAACTGAAATACCCTTGGGCCTGGATTAGGGTAAGTCTAAATCAGGAGAATCCAAGTACAGATAGGAATGCGTTATTGGTTATGTTATTTTGATTATTGCACTCTTGAGTATATATCTTGTCCTGCATGCTTATCCATGATTTATTCATTAAACCTCTTTTTACTGAACTTCATATGGTCCAGTGGAATTGCTAATCCTAACATTGGCAGGACACAGTTTGGGGTTAATTCTGTGTTTACAAACACAGACGAACCTAGAGAGAAAGAGTCTGTGCTGGGAAACTCTGGCTGAAAAGGTGACAAGAAGGTTCCTCCGTTGCAGGCTCAATCGGTTCTAGAGAGAGAGCTGATCCAGCGAGAGCTGCAAGCCGGGGAAACTGAGTCACAACAGCCTAGAGTGCGGTAGTGAGCCCCAATCCCACGACACTATGTCAAAAGTGGACGTAGAAAAGCTCCCTTGTCCCCTTCTGATGGAGCCACATGCCCTTTGGAGCATGATGTGATGTCACTGTTTGAGAGGGGGAGCATGTCAGAAAGGGAAGACCCCCCCCCTTTCTGACCCTCCCACCCCCAAATTTCCTGGAAAATCCAGGGAAATTGGGGCTTCAGCCAGAGATGATGCATGAAACTCCAGACACTCCGGAGCGGGCTGACAGCCCTAGCTATTAGATCATCTGGATGTGCCCCAGCGGTCTGGACGCGATGAACCCCATGGTCCCTTCCAAATGTTGGATTCCAGGCGATAGCTCCCGCCCAAAGGGCTATGCCTGGATTCGTTTAGTGGATGCGTAACTGCTTGGATCAGGTCCCGGGCTCTTCATTGGCCAACCTCACAGCTCCCTGACCCACATCCCACCTAGAAAGGGATCAGGCTTTGACCTTGCCTATCTTTGCCCACGTGCCCCCCAGCTGCTGAGTGGACTCACCGGCCCAAAGAAAGACCCACCATTTGTTATGGATGGGACTACCTGCAAATTATCGGTTACCGGTTTTATCGGTATCCGATTAATCTGATATCGGATTTCTCAGTATCAGTATATCCGTTTTTTAACATTGCCGATTTTTCGGATCTTGTTAAAATGGTCGCAATGTTAAAGATCCGAAAAATCGACAATGTTAAAAAACCGGTATTATCGGATTGATCCGATATTGCCAATTATCGACATTATCAGATTAATCGGATACCGACAGTCCCATCCCTACCATTTGTGTTTATTCACTCCACTCCAGCCTCATCCAGCGTGGGAACGGGCTTAAAGGGCCCATACGTGCCATAGAAGATCAAATCCCGGTTAGCCGGCAGAAAAAGCGGGGAAAAAATAATTTGAAATTGAGAAACTGAATCACTCCTTGGGGGATCCAGGAACAGCTGAACTGACTAACCGTTCGGTTAGTGACACCTAGTGGTCACTAATGGAAGCGGCTCCTTCCAGAGTGCCTCTGACTGTGTGAAGAACTCCAGGCCCCCGGGGGTCGAAGGAGGCCCAGGGCTAGTTTTTATTTGGCCTTTTCCAGTTCCTGGATCAGGTCCCTGGATCCAGTTCCTGATCACTAGAAGCTTGAGCTTAGAGTGAAGGGAAAGAGAGGAGGGCATGCATGCACACAATGAGAACGGACAGATCTATCATCTGGAACCGCCTCTTTAAGCGCCCCTTCTGTGTGGCCTTTGGAGCTTGTACTAATTTGCAAAGTCACCGCTGGGAGGGAAAGTTTCCTCACCCCTCTTATACAGCATGGCCAGGAGGCTCCTTAGCAGGCAATCCTGTCAAACAACCCCCCACCCCACCCCAATTCAAACTACTTTCAGGGTGCATGACCCCTTCTGGGATCCTGCATTCCCACTGGGGGGTAATCCCCTCACTCTGCTTCTTGTTTGCCCCCTCCCCGATCTAACACAGGGTGATTATTACATCTCAAGATAAACTGGTGCGATCCTGGAGAGGAAGCATAACTGGGAACAGGAGGCGTCGCTCAGACTCCGCTGTGATCCGAACAGAGAATCTAAACGTTAGCTCTCCATGCCACGGTTTGGCGTGCCACGCCCCTCTGGAGTTTGACCTAAAGTCTCCAAGCTCCAGGAGAAGTCCTGATTTCTCTGGGTCAGCGAGGGGCACCCACGGCTAACTCAGAGACTGAATTGGGGCTTCTGGAGGGGCAGGGGAGCAGCAAACGGTGCCCACGTCATTCAATATTTTGTTATATGGTACACTTCATGATTTCACCCCCGTTATGTCACACAGACGGACCGATTCAAATCCTTTTGTAAAAAAACAAACCAATTGTCAAACCGTACCGCTAAAGACACAAAGGGTGTAAACAGAGGGAGAGCAGCTCCACTTTTGCCTGCGCCAGCCCCCTTCTTCCCCATCTGTTGATCTGTCCGTTTGGAGAGCGAAACCAGATGTGCAAAGCAGAGCAGGCGGCGGCTGCTCGGGGCAGCCCCTCGGGCGGGGCTCCGGAAGATTCCAGAACACACCTCCCCAAGGGAGCTGGCCAATCCCGAAGCAACAGGCAAGCACGGGCTTCCACGGGCCCATGAGCCCTGGCCAGACGCGGTCCCAGCCGGATCATAGATGCCAGTGGACCAAATGGCCAGAAAGCGGCGACTGCATCCCATTGCTGTGGTTATTGGAGGAAGCCAGGGGGCCGGACTGTGGGGTAGTTGACTCACCTGTCTGTGTGTTCCCAAGCCGGAGCTTTGCTGGGGCTGGGGGAAGACGTATTTGCTGCCTGCACGTTCAGTTCACCCATGCCCCGACTGTCTACAAATGCAGGCAAGCCCGTGGGTGCGTGTAGCGCAGGTTTGGGTCACTCCCGCACCTCTTCTGGAGTTGCGACCTGCTCCCTGTCCATCTGAAAACACCCAAAGTAGCCAATAACAAGAGACAGACCAACGGAGCAAAGGATGTTAACAAACGAGACGTTAACACACATTAGCCCACGCCAGGTGGGTTCCTTCCATCTGCCCGTTGATTAGGTGTTTCCCCACACTGGCCACGTGGACACCGCCCATCTAGACCCACAGCCTCAGCTCACAGCGGAGTCGTGGAGCCCGCGGAGCCTGCTGTGTGGGCAAATGCGGGCTTCTCTGTGTCCACGGCCCAGCAATTAAGTTGCGCGCAGCGGTCCACCAACACCATAGAGTCATCACAGACGAAGAGCCAAGAGCATTCCAAGGAGCGACCGCTTCCTGCCCCTCTCCATTCTCGCTCTCTCCCCCCCCCCCAGTAGGGCTGCACGCTGGGGGCGGCCCGTTTATTAGGCTGGCCACGTTAAACCCATGAGTAGGGGCTGAGCGGGGGCAGGACAGACCGAACATGGACCCCAGCGGGCTCTCAGCTTGTTTGTTAACACCCAAAGGGACGACGCTTCGAATAAACAATGTGCTGAATTTTGCAAACGAACCGTTTCAACTCCAACCTTCCAGTTCTCTCTACGCAAATAAACTCGAGCAGGACAAAGCTGAGCAACGATTCATTTTGTCCAAATACGGGTGTCATTTGGTGGCATTGTCCAGTGTGTTACATGTTGGCTCCAGCCCTGAATTTTAAACAGCTGAGGAGACTAGCTTTCAGTCAAACCAATGTGCTTAACCTAGATCCGCTCCATTAAGCACTGGCGACAATGAGCATGGGATCGACGTTAACTGAATATAAACATTCTTCGTGTCCATAAATTAGGGCACCACTGCCCTCTGCTGGTTGGAAGCAAATCTACCCAATCTTGCATCCACCCTATCCTGCATGAAGGGACTCTCCTTTAAAGTCATGGGGCAGCGGTCCCTGAGTTGCGCTTCCTAAACCACTGTTGGTCCATGGGGCCAGGTCAAGCGTTCCATCATTACTGCCAAGCAGGCTATGGTCCCTGTTGAAGTTCAGCCATCCTACACGCATTATGTCACCCCCCACCCCAAGCACCCTCCTCTCTGCCAGCCAAAGCCATCTGTCTCGTGCGGCCCCTGAGAATTCTAAATTCTGTCCGTTCTGAGAATTGACAATGGCCCATTGGTTCTAAAAGCTAGAAGCGCGTCCCCGTAGAAATGGACACACCCGCCAAATTTCCGGTATCTGAATCGACTTTAAAATATCGGGTACCAGTTGCGTACCCGATGTCCCAGATAGAACTGAGGCCAGGACATTGACAAACTGGAACGGGTTCAGAGGGGAGCAACAAAGAGGGTCAGGGGTCTGGAAACCAAGTTCTATGGGGAAAGGTTGAAGGAGCTGGGTGTGTTTAGCCTAGAGAAGAGAAGACTAAGGGAAGAGATGATCGCCTTCTTCAAATCTCTGAAGGGCCGTCGCACAGAAGATGGAGCAGACTTGTTCTCTGTTGCTCCCGTGGGCAAGATTAGAACCAATGGGCTCAAATTATAAGGAAGCAGATTTCGGCTAAACATTAGGAAGAACTTCCTAACGGTAAGAGCTGTTTGACAGTGGAACAGACACTGCCTAGGGCGGGGGTGGGCTCTCCTTCGCTGGAGGTTTTCAAACAGAGGCTGGACGGCCGTCTGTCAGGGATGCTGTAGCTGTGGATTTCCTTCATGGGGCAGGGCGTTGAACTAGATGGCCTCTGAGAGTCCCTTCCAACTCTAAGATTCTATAATTCTAAGAGCAAGTATTCCCTTACCATTGGGAAATATCTACCTTTCGGGAGTGTTTGCAGCTGTTGTCAGTATTTCCTTACCAGCCAGTGATTCCGCACTTCCACCATTGCAAGATCGACGCCTGTAATTTTCTGTCATTTTTCATACATTTCGGATATTTTTGCCATTTTCGTCAATTTTTCATCTCTTCCCTTTAATTTCCGGTGTTTTTGTCCATTTCCAGGGTTTTCCATTGATTTATGTCACTTTCCATCATTTGACAACACTTTAAGGCACTTTCCATCGAACGAGAGAGATAGAGTTGTGTATCATCGTCGTCCTGATGACATTGCATGCTGAACCGTCTCATGACCTCTCCCAAGGGTTGCATGTACACATTGAACAGGAATGCGGACAGAATGGAACCCTGCGGGACTCCACCCGTGAGGTTCTGGGGAGATGACGTACATTCCCCGAGGACCACCCGCTGAGTTCTCCCGGCCAGGAATGAGCGGAACCATTCAAGAACACTCCCACTCACCCTGGCCCGGTCCCGCAGCCTCGTCACCGTGATCAACGGTATCAAACGCCGCCGACAGATCCAACAAGATCAAAATAGAGGATCTGCCCTGATCTAATGCACGGCATAGCTCATCAATCAAGGCCACAAGTGCAGTCTCCGTGACAAAACCCGGACGAAAGCTGGACTGCGAGGGATCAAGAAAACCAACCCGGTCTAGATGCCCCTGTAACTGTCAGGCCACCACACATTCAATAACTTTCCCTAAAAAGGGATGGTTACAGATTGGCTCGGCACTCTGCCCTCCCTAAGGGAGGCATTGACCACCCCCACCAGCAACGGCCCTAATGTCTCCCGGCTGGCCTTCACCAGCCAGGACGGGCACAGATTTAATTTACAACAGGTGGCCTGCACTGCCCCAAGGACCTCTGCCGCGTCAGCGGGTGACACCCACTGAAACTGATCCCACAAATACTGACATGACGGGACATCCTCTACCTGTAGTTCACTACCTGTCACAACTGCAGCATTGAGGTCGTGATGAATCTGAGCAATTTTATCTGCAAAAAAGTCAGCAAACATGTCACAGCGGGCACTGGAAGATTCCAGTTCCATGTGGAGAGAAGCCGGACTGACCAGCCGGAGTGCTCCTTACCATCTGCTGGCCGCTGCTGGTGCTCCTGCTGGGTTAACTTCTCGCCGCCGTCCACCTGTGGGAAGAGGGGGTGCGTGAGTGTGGAGCTTCGGGGAGCAACAGACTGGGATCCTTCCCCCTCTCCCCCCCGCCTGCAACCAGAAGCCTGTTCAGGGGGCGTTTAAGGAAGCCACCTGCAGTTGTGCCACAGGTCGCACACCGGCGGCTGTGTGCTGAAGGGCCGCGGCCAAAGGGTGCGGCCCTTTGGGGCCCTTCAGGGACAGTTGGGGCCATAGGGTCTGTGACGTTGTGCTATTCTCTGGAAGGATCCTTTCTGGGGGAAGTGTTACACGGAAGAGGGACCCCTGAGAAGGGAGGCCTACCTCTTCCCAGCGGTGTTTTGGTCCTTCCTGATATTTTGTCTTTCGCCCAGGAGTTTTGATTCTGATTTGGCCAGGGGATTTATTTTGTGGTGTATATGTTTTGCTGACGGTTTTGTATGATTGCGAGCAGGGTGGTAGTGTCTTTTGGTTTCTGGTGAATCCTTGGGTGATTCCTTCACTTGGTTGTCAAGGCAGGGTACAATGCCAAAGAAAAGGAAACCCCAGGGAATGACAACTAGGGCTCGTTCCCTGGCAAAGCAACTTCGGCTTGAGGATTTTCTTAAAAGCCCCCAGGCAGCTGCCCTGCCTGAGCCCTTGGGAGTACAGGGTGTCTTCCCAAAGCCTGGGCTCCAGTCCCCGGTCTCTGGCTCACTACAAGTTGAGTCACCAGAAGGTGTAGGCTGTAGTCTGCCCTTATCGCCTTGTTTATTGCCACACATTCAGAGTGGTGACTGTACCCCTCCTTCTATCCCTGCCATGGTTTCTTCCCTTGTTGACGTTCTTGGCAACCAGCGCTACCTGATTGGGGATCTTGTTAAAAAATGATACGCCCAATTGGGGACTCTTAGTGCCCAGACTGAAGTTCAATCTAGTAAATTGGACACTATTTCAGATTCACTCTATGCCCTAAAAAAGGATTTGGAATGGGTCTGTAACCAGGCAGCGTTGGGTAACTTGGTAGTTACTCAATTGCACCCCTGCCCCAAAGAGGTTCCTATGTCACCCAAAGGGATGGACCCTGGGGCAGTGGTAGGTGCTGCCTTATTGAGTAATAACCTCCCTGTCATGGAGTAACATGGGGTCACACACGTGTAACACGGGACTACATGTTTGGTAAATGTGTGGCACCAAAGGTTTCACATGTATGTAATGTTGCTATACATGTACACTATGTGATGTCAAAGGTTCCACATGTTTGTAATGTTGACATTGAGAACTGTAAAACTCAAATTAGGACTCTGAGAATTGTACAACTTGAGATAGAGCTTTTACACGTCACCAGCCTACAGCAAATACAAGGAGACAGAGATGTGTATTGGGGGAACCCTGGCCCCAGACGGATGGCCAGGGACATCAACAATGCTAATGAAGGTAGCCATCGACTACGTGCAGCAAGGCAGAGAAATCTGATAAGAGAACAAAGGGAATTCTAGAAGCCTGGAGAACTCACTAAGAGTTTCCTCCAGGAGATATAAGGAGAGAGATCCCAGAGGGGAGAGACACTTCTTGCAAAAGCCAGCTTGAGCATCTGCATACAAATGACCAGCCTGTCAGCAGCAGGCTGGGGAAAACATGAACTAGGAGACATGATTTGGCTTTTACCAACTAAGAAGCCAGCGCCCAGTCATTCTACCTTTTATGACTGAGAAATCAGAACTTGTGGACTCGCTAGGGTAAGATGAATAACTTAGGAACTCAACCAGTATAAGTTAGGAATGCGTTATATTTACCTTTGATTTCTAATTACCACTCTGTTTAACTATCTTGTTTATGTATTCAATAAACTGACTTCTTATTTCATAAAGAAGTGGAAAGTGTCTAATATTGGAACACAAGTGAGCTACAAGAGCCCTCAAGCTCTTGCGAACCCAGAGAGTAAAGAATCTGTAAACGGGAAGGATCGGGCCCTTGTGTGACAAAGGAGTTTCATTGTGGCACACTTGAATTAGTCAGAGAGAGAACTGATTCAAGAGAACTGTGTGCGAGGGAAACTGAGTCACTCAAACCCGGTAAAGTGTGGGTGCGGACCCCCAAACCCGTGACACTCCCCTCTTCCCATACTTTGGTTACTAGTGCTCTTGCCCTCCAAATTTCCCCATTACCCTCTGGGTACTCTCCTTTGTGGCACTCCAAGGCAGCCATCGGCTCATATTTATCTCCAATATTGGGTCATCAGGTTCCATCTGGACACATTAGGTACTTTTTACCTTTGCCTTCCACTAGGCAGGTACAGCGGTTAGTTGTTTATTTTAGATCGCCGCAGATTGTGGGCAGTCTGACCTCTTATTCAGATTTATTTCTGTCCTGGGGGGTCCAATTCAGTCAGGTTTTTAGGGAAGAGGGGGTTACCCCCCTCCTTTCATTGCTGGGTGGTGACCCTCAGGCTCCCTGTAAGAGAACTTTTGGGCCCTTCTACCAGAGTTGTGATAGAGTCAGTGTTGTCCAAACCAGTAAAAGTTCCTCGGACCCTATCAATGTAAGGTTGCTGACCCTTGCCAACCAGGGAACGGCTAAGCCCTCATTCCCTGTTAGTGGGCATGATAATATTCTTTGTTCACCCCCTACAGGTTTCTTGGCTGGGTTTGGGGGAGAGATCCCCACTGCCGGGGACTTCCCGGTGGCTACCCCTGCCCAACGTCCACTTGTTGAGAATCTGGTGGGCAATTCGGCCCAGCTCATGGACCCTCTGGCCCTTTTGGTCCCTAGGGGCCAGGACCCTGATGAGGTAGTCAGTGCCCTTGAGTGTGGGTTGGCTAATAACATGCGACTATCTGCCCCTTTACAAGCTGAACCCATACACTTGTGCTCCTGGAACATTGCTGGTTGGTCTGACTTTCTTTCATTTGTCAGTAATTTTCAGATAATTTTAGTCGAAGAAACTTGGGCCACATTTCCCTTAGTATTAGATGACTATCAGGCATATGACGTCCCGGCAGTTAAGTTTCATGATAAGGGCTGAGCCTGTGGGGAGGTTGGGGGGTTTCTTTACCCAGGGGTTGGCTTTTTCTGACTTTATTTCTTGATGGTAAGGACTTAAGAGGTCATAAAGAGTGTTGCTACATTCTTGCTGCAGGCTGCTCAGGAATCTATTTTAAAAATATATTCCCCTACCCTTGCCAGATGTAAATGTCTGACTGGTAGTGGATCCTTATTTAAATTTTATTGTTTGTTTTCTGTACTAGGAGGTTTAAAGAAATTTCCTTTTACTTTGGCTGTAACAACGATGGTAATAATTGTGTTCTTTGTAGGCTAAAACTGTTTGCAATAATTATGTTGTTGCAATGGTCTTGGACCACGCAAATAAAGAATTTGATTTTGATTAGACTTTACCCCATTGCAAGTTCCCAGGCTGCGTTGGGTTTTACCGGCGCAATTGGAGCTACTACCTTGGTTGTACTAACCACGTATATTCCACCCTGCAGTGCGGGTTCCTCCAGAGAATCCCTTTGGGAGGGACATGGAGGACCTGCTGGAAGGCCTCTACTTTAAGTATCCGGGAGGGTGGGGGGGGTCTGTTTATTTTTGCGGGCGACTTTAATGCAAGAATTGGCCCTAGTGATTCCGCTATTATGCCCTATGTTGATCCGATTCCAGATGACCCATACGGTCTGCTTAAACCCAGGAGGTCTAGAGACCTGCATATTAACTCTTCTGGGATTAGACTGGCCAAGATGGTGGCTTCTTTCAATGTATATATCCTCAATGGGGCCGGTTTCAATGATCCGGACGGGGAATTCACATTTCTGAGGCCGTGTGGCTCCAGTGTTGTGGATTACATGCTTGTTTCCCACTCTGCCCTATTACACGTTGCAGATTTTCCGATAGGCTCAGGCCTTGTTGGAGACCATTTGCCATTGACTCTCTCTCTCCTGCCCCACCCCAGAGCTCATTGCCAGCCCAGAACCCGAGATAAAGCAGTTAGAAACGATTAGAGCCCCGCGTTGGGATAAGTCTTTGGCTATTATGCTGGGCGATTATCTCAGCCAGCCCTCTTGCGATCAGATGAGGGGAAGGATTCTCCACTCGACTGAGCCAGAGGAGGTACTAGGTTCATTCGAATTATTTAGTGTCAACTTGGCCCAGTTCACTCAGTCATTAGCATCTGAGATAAAACCTTCTCGAGCCGGAAATGGGAAACCTTGGTTTGACAAAGAGTGCCGGCTCGCTCGAGCTAGGCTGAGAGCCATTTACCAGGACTATAGGAAGGGGTCCTTTTACCAGCTCGCCCCCAGCATTCTTTGCATGTAAGTTGGCTTATAAACAGCTGATTAAGGAGAAAAAGAAGTAATTTGCAAAGGAGCAGTGGTCTAGTCTCCTTCTGGCCGCTGAACAAAAAGATGCCAGATTGTTTTGGCGGCTTCAGCAGATCCTTAAGGCCTGTGGCTAGTAATATCTCACCCTCCATGTGGGCTGAGCATTTCCGCCAGCTGTATAGTGCAGCGGGGGATGCCTCCCCACGCTTGGGGAAGTGCCCCCTGGTGGATTCTCATCCTTGGTCCCGTGTTACTAAGTCCGAGGTAGAGTCCTTGGTGGACTCTTTTCAAAATCATAAAGCCCCGAGACCTGATCATGTCCACATTGAATTTATAAAGGCCTATAAAGAGTGGTGGTTGCCACTGCTTGCAACCATATTTACAGCCATAAATAACCCAGGTAGGGTCCCAGCCATGTGGGCTAAGGCAGTGGTGGTCCCTGTATATAAAAAGGGTCCTAAAACTGAGCCGGGTAACTAACTACCGCCTGGTCAGCCTTCTATGTGTAGTAGGAAACATTTATGCTAAATTCTTGCTCACGAGATTTTTGCAATGGATGTGGCAGGAAAAGATTATTCATCCAGAGCAAGCTGGCTTCCAAAGAGGCCATTCCACTCTAGAGCAGTGTTACATCCTGCACCACCTCGTAAGCAAATACAGGGCCCAGAAGAACCACTCTTTCTACGTGGTCTTCCTAGATCTAAAGGCCGCCTTTGATTCCCTGGATAGGGCTATTCTCTGGGATAAGTTACAGAGATCCTCTGTTGATGGAAGACTTCTCTGGCTTATCCAATCTATACATTCCAATTCTTCCCTTGCAGTTAAGGTGGATGCCGTGGGCCATGCCACTGACCCCATAGAAATCCAGCTAGGTGTTAGGCAGGGCTGTGTTCTGGCCTCGGCCCTCTTTAACTTCTACATAAATGATGTCATCCCCACCATGGCCGATCAAAAGATTTTTCCACCTAGGTTATGCTGACGATGTCGCGATTCTCTCTCAAACCCGTGTCGGCCTTGTAAGGGCCAATAAGCTTTCCATCAACCATTCTAAGTCTAAGATCTTACTAACAGGAGGAAGACCCACAATTGGAAAATAGAGGGACATGTAATACAACAGGTGCCATCGTTTCGTTACCTGGGACTTCTCTTCCATAAATCGAGTTCATGGAAGGAGCATGTCTCAAGGGCGATTTTGGCGGCCAAAGGTCCTTTATAGGCCTTGCTTAGTTTTTTTCTCCCGGCGGGGCAGAGATGCCATTCCTTTGGCAATACAGGCTTTCAATTCCAAGATTCAAGGACAGCTGCTGTATGGGGCTGAGTTGTGGGCCCCCTTCCTGGCTCAACACCTTAATAAGGTGCAGGCGAAATTTCTGGCGGCTCTCCTGGGAAATCCGAAGGGCACTCCGCATGCTCCATTTCGCTTAGAATTGGGTCAAGAAAGCTGGGAGCAGCTGGCCATGGAACACGCCCTAAATTTTTGGTGGACGAACCATATCATTCAATGTTCGGAATTACTTAAAGAACTTGCCAAGGATGACTGGGCCAGCCCCAGTCTGCTGCAGGTTGAGGATTACATACAAATGGAGGCGAATGCCCTGTTTCTGACAGAAACAGCGTTCACTGCCATTGCTTGTTTCAGGCCTAATCCCAGAACGTTGACTTCCAGTTTTACAATGTCGACTTCCGGTTCCCAATTTTTTGGTTTCTGGACCCAATTTACCAATCGGTAACCAGAAAATTGAAAAATTGGTACCAGAAATGACCAGTTGTTTGGGTGTCTGGGTACCCAGATCATTGAAGCTCCCCCACCCCCAAGAAAACCCACTCCTGAGTCCCAGGGGATGGGGAACTCACAGGAAGCGGAGGGAACTAGCACTTGGGCAGCTGTTTCTCCAGCTGGTCCCTGGCCTACTGCCCCTAACTGCTGCTCCAAAGACAGAGCAATAGAGGCGGTGCCCACTGAGAGAAACAGCAGCTGGATTGGATGAAACTATGAGGCGCACACTCCCCCTGCATCACGATTGGCTAAGAGTTTGTGCCTTGTGTCTAGCCTGGATTTGTCAAGTGCCCCCAGTCCCCGTCTGTTGGATTTTATGCTGTCCATGTCCGATAGATCATACGCTCTCAAACTGAAGGGTGGCCCCCCCCGGGGTGGATTCAAAAGATAAATGAACTGCCTGTCTTCAAGAAACCTCCTACCATCAGATGGTGAATCTTATAGGCTAAGGCTCGGTGTATTCCGTCGTTCCCGCCCCCCCCCGCCCCCAAATTCCGCAACCAGGAAAACCAAATTCTGCAAGCAAACTAAATTATGTAAATGAAGAGAATCCCGCAAAATATGTAAATTTTGAATGCAACTATAGTTCCCAGCATGCCGTTCCATCAATTGTGAACACCTCGCGGGCTAAAAGAACCTTACAAAATAGCAGACAGACCTATCAGTGGAAGGGTGGGGGCTCTGGTTTTGGGCTGTTCCTCTTGAGCTGCACATGGCCCTGAAATATATACTAGCACCACATTGGCCAGCTCTCTGTGCTGCTCTCTCATAAGGGTGTGCATCTGCAATGTTTTCTGTTAGTTACGAAAATAAGCGGAGCCCCATTCGTGTTTGGAACGAACGTTATGGATAAATAAGCAAACGATTATTGTTTGCTTTCACCCGTTTCTGTTTTTTAAAAAAGAATGAAAAAACTCCGCACATACGCAAATGGCCACTGGGCCTTTCCCAAAAGGGCGCATGTGCAGACCAGCTGCCCTTTTCCAAAATGACGTCGATGCTGCTGGCGCCATTTTGGAAAAGAGATGAGCATGCGCGGAACAGCCCCGGCGGGCCATTTGCACAGGCGCTGTGGTTTTAATTATTTTTTTTTATATTAAAAATAAAATAATGGCTGCTGGACCATTCTGTGCATGCATCCTTACCTTTCCAAAATGGCGTCGATGTTGCCACCGCCATTTTAGAAAAGAGATGAGCATGCACATACAGAACAGCCCCGTGGCCATTTCTGGCGCATGCGCAGTGATTTTTTAAAATTATTTTTAAAATTCATTTTGAATTTAAAGAACAAAAACAAAAAAAAAACAAAAATGGTAGAGACGGTTACAAAACTTCCCCCAAAACAATTTTTTTTTTTTTTTAAACAATGAAAACAAAAATGGTAGGGGTGCCTTCTGCACACCCTTCCATCTAATTGGCTAGTTCCTAGTGCTCCCCCCTCAGGCTGTCCTACTGCACTGCCAGAGGCAATTGCTGCCACAATTTGGCCAAATTCAGAATTCTGCACCAATGGCTGCAATTGCAGCAATGCAGAATACTCAGGGCCCTGCTTAGAGGCCACTTTCCACCGACAACCTGGTTTGAGATCCGCAGACAAACAGCATGCTACAAGCATGAGAGGAGAGGAGGAAAGGGCCCAGTGCACATGTCACTGGCTCTTCCTCATCTCCATTTTATTTGTATCCCTGGAGGAGCTGACAGCAGCTCTTCTCTGACATCACTCAGCATGTCCCGATTGGTGCAGTCGCCTGCTCTGAGTCAATTTCTTGGCTTGACTGGGTGACGGACAGAACCCGGTGACTGACTCGCGGTGGCTTCATTTAAGATCTTACGCCAAAGCTTCAGACCGGCAGGCACGTTGCCTCAGAGCCTTGGCTCCTGCCTGCCGCTCATCCCAGGGACCCGCTCTGAGACAGCTCAGCTGGAATCTGTTCCTGGCCACCGACCCGAGCAGACCTCTGAAGTGTGATCAGATTCCGGACGTGCTCAAACGCCAAGATTTTCTGAATGGTGTCCGCCAGCCAGTGCTGGGCTGGGGGGCTCCAGCTTGCTCTGCCTTCCCAAAGAACAGTCATGAACAGGGCAGTGAGGCAGCAGCAGTGACCCCCCCAAAGCATCCGGGGACTCTCACAGGATTAAAATCCTTGCCATCCCCCTCCTTGGCCTTAATTTTTCTGTGTATGACAATAGCAGTCAACAGAGCTCCAGGGACAGGCCCATGTATCTGATGGTAGGACAGGGGGAGAAGTGAGGGGGACCATGAGTCCTAGCGCAAGCCAGAACTTGTATTGCAGGGGTGGGTCTCTGCCCCACACCGGACAGCTGATCCATGGAGCCTGGGACGAGCAACATGAACAGGGGATTTGTACAGTGGCTGAGGGACATTTATTCCATTCAGTAGCCCAAGAGCATGGGGTGTAGCTACTGATGGGGCTACTGCCCCAGGGCCCTGGCTTTCAAGGGGCTCAGTAGAGCCAGCCCCATTGGGACATCAAAATGTCTTGCTTTCTTTCTGATGGAGCGGCTGGTGCCATCATGTCTGTCAGCAGCTGCCACCCCACCCCCAGCGCCTCACCTCCCCACCCTACACCCCAGTGCTCCTCTCCCCCCCCAGCTCCATCACCACCCCCACACCTTCTTCCCCCACACCCTCCTCCTCTACCCCAGCACCCCACATGCCCTGATCTGTTCTGACCCCTTGCTTTCTGACCCATCGTTGCCCCCGAGCCCCCCCCCAAAATGCCAGACATGGATTTCTACGTCCGTATCTGGGAATCTATGGGTGGGGAATTTCCAGCGTGGTCCCCCGTCATACACCGACGATCTGTGCTTGCTGTATCCATGGGTAGGAGGGGAGAACTGCCGGGCTAGGCAGAGCCTGCGGTCAGCGGGGTCCTGGAAAGGAGAGACGACAACGTCCTCCCTCAAGTGACCTTATTGCTCAAGCAGATGGTCCCTCACGTGACTGGGCCCTAACCGAGGCACGGGGCGGCAGCACCATTCCCAGGGCTGCCTTTGGAGCTTTGCCACCTGTTGGGGGCATTCCAATCCCCTCCCGCCCCCCGCAACTCATCTCCTAGGACTGACGGCAAAGCACATGGTGGGGAATTCAAGCCCTCGGCCCGGCACACGGCTAGTGCTCTCCCAGCAAAGGCAGCCGGATTCCTGGGAATTGGGGGGGGGGGAGGGGGGCGGAACCCATCATGGTGTTTACAGATGGGGGAACGGAGGCTGGAAGAGGGCGAGTTGCCCGAGGCCACTCAGTGAGTTTGTGGCTACGATGGGATTTGAGCCCTAGTCTCCCAGGCCCAACGCCAACAATTAGCTGTCTCCCAAGGGACTGCTTCCATGTGTAGCCGTCCTGCCTCGGCTCACTTTTTCCTTGCCTGAGGAAGGGCTCTGCATGGCCTGAACCGGTAGATGTTGATCCAGTAAAAAATTATCTGAACTCCTTTGTCCATCACCAAAGTGTCCTTGAATTGACCAAGGCTGAAAGGGGGGGGGGGAGGGGGGTGTTTTCCTCCCTGGGAGGGCCTGTATTTTTCCTGTACAGAACAGAAACGTTCTGTGTGTCTCAATCACCCACCCAGATCTTAACCAAGGGACTGCTTCCATGTGTAGCCGTCCTGCCTCGGCTCACTTTTTCCTTGCCTGAGGAAGGGCTCTGCATGGCCTGAACCGGTAGATGTTGATCCAGTAAAAAATTATCTGAACTCCTTTGTCCATCACCAAAGTGTCCTTGAATTGACCAAGGCTGAGGGGGGGGGGGGAGGGGGGTGTTTTCCTCTCTGGGAGGGCCTGTATTTTTCCTGTACAGTACAGTCAATCCCCTCCCACACCCACTGGTGGCCAGGAATGTCCTTCCTGGACATGTTTGGGGGTCAGAGGCACATGGCTCTGGAGGGCAGCAGATACCAGCCATTCCCCCAGTGACATCTGAGCCCTCTTAATGCGCCTATTTAAGGATCCCTTTCAAGGTGCCCCCAGGGCATGGGGTGCATCTGCTTTTCCATCTGTCTGCCTCCCAGAAGAGACATGAGCAATGAGGTGCATGGAAGGTCTCTCCAGGGCCCCAAGCTCCAGAAGGTGAGGGCAGCAGCTCTGGTGTGTGGCCTGGCCAAGACATGGCAGCGGTGGGCAAAGCAGCATTCGGAGAGGCAGCAGACAGTGCCCACGGGCTGGCTGCCTGCCTCCCTGAGACAGGAAGGTGGCAGGCCGGAGGAACAGAGGGGCCGCAGCATGGTGCAGGAACGGGACTCTGGAAAGAGAAGGAAAAATGCAGCAGCCAAGACGAAGCCTGGCATTGCCCATCAGCCCAATGCCAGGAAGAAAACCCCAAGCCAACCCTCCAGGGAGCAGGGCAGGGGGCAAGGGAGCCAGCGCGGGCAGCAGGTGGAGAAGAGACATAGTCCCAGCTCGCCTGGACGAAACGGGTCTCTGGCGGTCCCTGCGCAGCAGATGGGCCCAGCTCAAAGACAAGACAAGGCAGGGGAGTGTGGTGCCAGGTCTGAGATACAAAAGGACCAGGTGCCGGTAACAGGGAATCAGGAGCTGAACGGGCCCAGGGAGGAAGAATGTACAAAGGCTGGAAGCTCCTCTCCTGAAATGGACCCAGTGCGAGCTGAGAGGCGAAGGGAACTCCTAGCTAAGGTAAGGGAGTGTCCCCCAGCTGCCTGATGCCCGCTTGAGTGGGCATGATGTGCCCATGCCACCATCCCCGCGCTCTCTGGGATCGCTGTCACCAAGAGGCTGGGACACCCTCGCATCAGATGTGGCTGTTAGATACGCCCCTCTCTCCCCCAGGCCTCCTGCCTTGGCATGTTTGTGGCAGACAGAGCAGCCTGATTCAGACATGCAATTCAGCGCTGGGCTGCTGTCCCATTATGCTTCCCCTCCTGGGGAACACTCACAGAGGTTTAAATAAATAAATAAATAAATAAATAAATACTGCCAGGCCTACCCACAATCTTGAGTTTGACTTGGAAATCATGAGATTTTTTTAAATTAAAAAGCAGGCCAATTTCTCCCCTGGTTTCACCTGTACTGTGGTCATATTACCAACCAGGTGGATTAAAAACTCACCTTTTCTTTAAAAAAAATTGAAATGTTTCTGATATGGTAGCCCACCACCACCACTAGAGGGGGACAGAGTGCCACAGCCTCTGTGTGGCCCAGCACCACCACTAGAGGGGGACAGAGCATTACAGCCCCTGCATGGCCCGGTCCTACCACTAGAGGGGGACAGAACACCGCATCCTCTGCATGGCCCAGCACCACCACTAGAGGGGGACAGAGCAACCACAGCCTCTGTGTGGCCCAGTGCCACCACTAGAGGGGGACAGAGTGCCACATCCTCTGCATGGCCCAGCGCCACCACTAGAGGGGGACAGAGCAACCACAGCCTCTGCATAGCCCAGCGCCACCACTAGAGGGGGACAGAGTGCCACAGCCTCTGCGTAGCCCAGTGCCTCCACTAGAGGGGGACAGAGCACCACAGCCTCTGAGTGGCCCAGCACCACCACTAGAGGGGGACAGAGCACCACAGCCTCTGCATAGCCAAGCACCTCCACTAGAGGGGGACAGAGCACCACAGCCTCTGCATAGCCCAGTGCCACCACTGGAGGGGAACAGAGCACCACAGCCTCTGTGTGGCCCAGTGCCACCACTAGAGGGGGACAGAGTGCCACAGCCTCCGCATAGCCCAGTGCCTCCACTAGAGGGGGACAGAGCA
>QEPC01014492.1:3766159-3781472 GCA_003113815.1 Sphenodon punctatus | reverse complement strand
CTTCCACTAGAGGGGGACAGAGCGCCACAGCCTCTGCATAGCCCAGCACCCCCACTAGAGGGGGACAGAGCGCCACAGCCTCTGCATAGCCCAGCACCCCCACTAGAGGGGGACAGAGCGCCACAGCCTCTGCATAGCCCAGCACCCCCACTAGAGGGGGACAGAGCGCCACAGCCTCTGCATAGCCCAGCACCCCCACTAGAGGGGGACAGAGCGCCACAGCCTCTGCATAGCCCAGCACCCCCACTAGAGGGGGACAGAGCGCCACAGCCTCTGCATAGCCCAGCGCCACCACTGGAGAGGAACAGAGCACCACATCCTCTGAGTGGCCCAGCGCTACCACTAGAGGGGGACAGAGCACCCTGATGCATGACATCACAGCACCCCTTCCCTTTCCAAGCTCAACACAACCTTGCTCTGAACATTATTATGCCACTGCCCCAAGGAGGCTCAATCCACACACATCCCAATCCTAAACCTAACCATTCCTCTTGATCCACCTATCCCCCAATTTACAATATGCATTGACATAAAGTTCTACATACAAATTAATCCGTGTAAAATTTGCATATTTCTCTTTAGGCTAGTCTTGTGTCCCATAATTTGGAAAGGAGGTTGTGGTGACCCAGGGCCTGACCAATGGGGTGGGCAGGGGCTGCCACCTTCCCATGATGCCTTGGGGAGGGCCCTGACTCCATTTCCCCTTGTCCCCAGGTGAAGGTGCCCACGATGTCAGATCTGAGGAAAGACTGGCAGAGCTGGAGTGAGGATCACGTTGAGAAGCAAAGACTGAACCCTTTCAGTGCCGAGTTTGACAGGGAGCACGCCATGGCCGTGCGCCTGCGCCGGGGAGATGAGGGCTATGGCCGGCCCACCGAAGGAAGCCAGACAGAGGAGCGGGGACTCCAAGCCAAACGTCACATTCTCCGGGAGATGGACGAGATGTGCCTGATCATTGCTGAGCTGGGAGTGCGGGGGCGGGAAGGGCTGGTACAGGTCACCTTCGGGCGGCTCTTCGAGCACTACGTACGCATCTCAGACAAGGTGGTGGGGATCCTGATGAGAGCCCGCAAGCACGGCCGCGTGGCCTTCGAGGGGGAGATGTTGTGGCAGGGACAGCAGGACCATGTGGTGATAACGCTATTGAGTGAGTGACAGTAGGTGAGACCTGCAGGGAGGGTGAAGAGGCAACTATGGCAACCCTGGGGCATCACCAGCAGTTCTTGATCTTAAAATGTGAGTCTGAACCATCAGGACTAAGAGACCCTGATTTCTTAGCTCTTGCAAAGAACAGATTCATGAACCTCTGCTTAGCCCTGCTCCACCACTAGAGGGGGACAGAGCACCAAAGCCTCTGTGTGCGCCACCACTAGAGGGGGACAGAGCACCACAGCCTCTGTGTGCGCCACCACTAGAGGGGGACAGAGCACCACAGCCTCTGTGTAGCCCAGCCCCTCCACTAGAGGGGGACAGAGCACCACAGTCTCTGTGTGGCCCAGCGCCACCACTAGATGGGGACAGAGCGCCACAGCCTGTGCTTGACCCAGAACCACCACTAGAGGGGGACACATTGCCATAGCCTTCATGTGCCGCACCACCACTAGACAGTGAGAGAGGGTCAACCACCTCCTGGCTCCTTGGCAGCTGGAGGGATGCCAGAGAGGACAGGAAGGAAGGGACTAAGAGAGGCTATTTCTCAGGGGGACAGAAAGGATCTACTTTGTGTCTGAACTTATTTCTGTTTGTTTCATGAGATGAGCAGACCTTTGGAAGCAGAGAAATTGGCCAGGGGGTGTGCGTGTCATTTTCGTTATATCAATAATGAAAACAAAATTTGTCATTTTTGATATCGTTATTGCAATAACAAAAATGACAAAAAACAAGAATGAAATCAATAAGGATAATGAAATTCACTATTGATTTTGTTAATGCCTAGCAGCCTGGCAGGTGGTTTTTGGAGGGGAATGTGGCGAGGGGAGGAGGGAGCCGACATCTCAGAGCCAGAAACAGTGTTGAACTCTTGAACTGGGCCTGTGATGGGAGGGGAAGGACCTGATGGATGTAATCACTGGCCAATGAGCAGCACAAGCAGGTCCCAGGCAGTTGAATGGCACCCTGTGATTGCTCCGTGCCTCCTGCCTCCCAGAACCAATCAGGGGAGCTCGGGGGGAGGGCACTGCAACCCTTTATACTGCAGGGCTGGGCTGCTTGACTCTGGTTCTGTGTTAGCTATTGCTCTGTCAGGGGGCACTTGCAGAATCTGCTGGTGCTTGCACTAAAAATCCTCCCATATATATCCCTGCCACCTTACCTTTCCAATCCTTATTCCTTACCCTTACATTTTCCCTTTTCCCTTCCCCTGCCTGTCTCCCTCTGTACACACACACATATATAGATACAGATAGGTAGTATATATATAGGTAGTGTATATGTGTGTGTATACACACACACACACACACACACACACACACAGAGATTAGAGATAGAGATTAGAGATAGTGGATAATATACCTCTGAGTTTTCCTGTTCCTTTCCCCTGTCTGTCTCCCCCTGTCCATATATTATATAGATATTAGATGTGTGTGTGTGTGGATAGATAGATAGATAGATAGATAGATAGATAGATAGATAGATACTAGGCTGTTTTATTATTAGATATATATTAGGATTATAGGATAGGAATATTTTGTATTATACATAAGTTAGGTTTAGTTTAGATTCTCTGTGTGTGTGTGTGTGTGTATATATAACTAGATATTGACTGTATACTGATACCAATAACGATACCAAAACCAAAATCTTCATTTGAAATCGGTACCGCTACCAATAGCGACACCGATAACTAAAAATGACATTTTGTTAACAAAAATTAAAACGACACATTTTAATAACAAAACCGATAACGAAAAACGACATGGAGCCCTGGTGACACCCCTAACTGGCCCCTTACATCAGGGACCTGTGTTCACTGCCAGGAATGGGGGAAACACCGTGAACATGGGTCTATGATCTTACATAAAAGGGGCTAAAGAGTGCCTGCAATTGGCTGAGCTCCTGTGATGTCAACAGAACACGGAGAATCATTGCAAATACTGGGCGGGAAGGGACTGGAGACAGATGCTACTGTTTAAAAAAATTCAAACAAATTGTTGTCTGCACAGCCTTACTATGTAATCATCTTTCTCCTCTTCCACCTGAGCATGTCAGTCTCCCTAGATTTTAAGCCCTTTGGGGGCTGGCAAGGAGCTACGAATAAACTGCATTTCTGATTTCTAATATCTGCACCAGGGGTAGAGAATTTTGAAAATTAGCGCACTCTCCAAAGGATGCACAGAAGCTGCAGGCGGGGGATGTTTAAGCACGGTGCACTCAGCAAAAGGAGGGTCCAGACAGACCGTGGATCTGTCCCATGGCTCTACCCCCTCTGCTTGGGTGCATGTCCTCCTCTCTGCCCCGTTACCCTGATCTCTGTCTTTCAGTGCTTTGCGCTAGGAATGGATCCGGGGCCCACATCCAGGAACTGGAATGGGGCCACATAAATTCGTAATGGGCTGTATTTTGTCCTGGGGCCTAAGGTACCCTGCTCCTGATTTACAACCGCCACTAGTTACTGGCACCAGGAGACTGGCTAGCTGCCCAAATTACTGATTCACTAACCCCTGTTCCTTTTGCATTCAGTCGGGGGCTCTGTCATTAGCTGGTTTTAGGTAGAGCATTCTATGACCCTAGATTAACGACTTGGCCTCACTCCACATTTCCCCTCTGATCATACAGTAACGGCAGCTGCTGTAGGAGAAAACGCAGACCCACCCCCGTCTCATCCCTGGACTTTTGGGAATGCCACGTTCTCCCGCTGAGCCCCTCGGTTCCAACAGGCTGTATCAATCTAGGACTCAAACTGGAATGGAGAGTTCATTTGCTTTAAAGAGTACCCCTGTCTCAATCCTCCATCCACTGTACTCATCAGCTCAATTCGCATTGACTTTATTGGGGGAGGATTGTGCCCCCAGATCTGAGTTTGCACCCCTGCCCAAGGCCTGCTCAAAATATGACCCCTCACAATCTCTGAGGTCAGCTGGGAACACCCTCTTGCATGTAACGTCCGGTCATTAAATTTGTACTGCAAGGGCACGCAGAGAGGCAAGGCATTCCCTGCAGTTACGAGACGTTCATCTAAGCCCGAACCTGCCCATCTTCTGGAGGCAATGTAAGACTTTTCTATTTGGCTAGGCAATTGACGGGAGGGGGATAGGGTTTGGGGAGGTTGGAGATAAGGGATTTTAATTGGATTTACTTGTACTGAATCCAATATATATGGTGTGATGTGTTTTTTTTTTTACAACTTGTAACCTTTCCTGGGGACAGGGTGGGATAAAAACATTCAAATAAATAAATGTCAATAGAGTCAAGGTCTTTTGATTGATCAACTAGAAATTTGGTTTGATTCGTTTAAAATCAATCTACAGGCAGAGTTTCATTAACTTGTGGGAGGGTGGCATAGCCACATACCCCCCCCCCTCAAACTCAGCAGAACCAACATGTGTGTGTGATGGTGCTGGAACCTGCAAAGCACGTCTGATGACCTACCAAATGCTTGGCCAACACAAAGGTCTAACATGGACTCTGTTTCAGTTTCTAGTGCAGACTGCCACTCTTAGGTTCAATGCGTGTTCCTCTGCAAGGCTAGAGTTTACAAACAAGCAAGCTCTTTAAAGGTATATCCTCCTCACAGCTTTGCCACTGGAGATCATGCATTTGAACCTCACATCGCTGACCCTGCTTCCGAACCCATTCCCGCCTTTCAACAGTGAAGGCCTTTCTGTACCTACAAATCAATCCACCAACAAATAGGCTACACAAGGCCACAATGAAGATTAGGGTAGGGCCATGATCCACTCATGCTAATAAGAACTCTAGCAGAGTAAATGGCTATGTAAGTCATGACTGGGCAAGTGTGGGTCAACTACTTCTCTGGTATCTGATTCCATCCTGTCACTTGACTGGTAGTGCCTTGAACTGGGGGTCTGAAGGTCCAGGGTTCGAGGGGGTGTATATTTTCAGCCTGTGGTTGCATCCGTTTAAAACACACTGCCACGTTTTAGAAAGTGTGGCAGCAGGGCCGGCTTTGGTGTAAGCGGGGCCCAGGGCGGGGAACAAGTGCAGGGCCCCTATTTTCTGCCAGCGGGCCTAGGGGCGCTCCCTGACTCAGGGGGGCGCTCCCTGGCCCGGGGGCAGCACGCTACCTGGGCCTGAGCTCGGGGATGGGCAGAGAGGCACTCCCCTCCGCCCAGCCCCAAGCCTGAGCAGCCATTTGGATCACTTACCTGATCCGCTGCCGCCACTGCCATCACCTCCGCCACCGCCACCACCTCCAGCCTGGGTCCTGCGCCAGCCTCGGAGCTTCGGGCACCGTGGCAACAGATTAAATCTGCCACCACTCTGCCCGCCGCCACCGAAAGTTCGGCTCCCCCCCACCCCCCACTGCCTGTCAGTCTCGGCTAGGGGGAATGAGGGAGAGAGAGGCAGAGGCCCCGCCTCTCCCTCATTTCCCCTGGCCGAAACAGGCAGCCGAGGGGGCCAGCAGCGTGAGGGAGAGGTGGAGCTTCTGCCTACTTCTCCCTCACTTCTGGCGGAAGTGAGGGAAGAAGCAGAGGCCCCGCCTCTCTCTCACTCCGTGGGTGTCCCCCACTGCTGCCTCTCAGTCTCTCGGACAGGGGGGATGAGGTAGAGGCGGAGCCTCTGCCTCTCTCTCTCTCATTTCCCCTGGCCAAGACTGTGGGTGTTTTCAGACGTGACAGGGCCGGTTGGCCCTGTCACGAAATCAATGTATTCATCCCCCGCCGGGACAACCCCGTTACGTCCTAACAGACGTGCCGGGGAATCCCGGTGGGGAATCGGGGAGGGGCCGCATGGCGCAACGTGCGGCCGCACAGCCCCACCCCCTCCACACTCCCCGCCACCCGCCCTCTGGGGCACGGTGACCACATGTGGGTATTCAGCGTGGTTCACTGTGATCTCGTCACGTCTGAAAACCCTGTGACAGGCAGCAGGGGGGAGGGGGGCACGGAGTGTGGGAGAGGTGGGGCCTCTGCCTCTCTCTCACTCCTGCTGGCCCCCTCTGCTGCCTGTCAGTTGGAGTTGGCCAGGGGCCCCATGCTTGGGGTCCCCCCAGGAGCGGGGCCCTGGGCGTCCACCCCTAGCCGCCCCGTAGTAGAGCCGGCCATGTGTGGCAGAGCCAGTCTGTGGGGCCCAAGGGGTGAAGACGCTTTCTTCTTATCTCCAAGAGCAGGAGTGGGGAATGTTTTCTCTCTTGGGGGCCACTTGGAAAATGAGTACAAGCTCTGAGGTCCACATACAAGTTGGGAGGGCAGGGGTGCTTGTTCCAGATCATTATTATTATTAATATTAGCAAACATTTATATAGCGCCAGTAATGTACCTGGTGCTTTCAAAGTAATGGAATAGATACGGTTCCTGCCCTGGGGCTTACAATCTGAGAGATGGGGGCAGGGGAGAGACGAAGGAAGGGGAACAGAGGGAGAGACAAGGAGTGTAACATTCACAAGGATGCGAGGTCTCAGGTGCACGTGCTTGGCTTGGTTACAAGGACCTCAGTGACGTCTGTGCCATGGATCTGTCCCCTCGTGTGCACGTCCTCATCTCTGCTTCCTTCCCCCAAGCTCAGTCTTTCAGTGCTTGGGGGTAGGAACTGGATCGTGGGGTCAGATCCAGGAACTGGAAAGGGGTCCCATAAAAACTTGTCAGGGGCCTGAGGTTCTCCACCTCTGTCCCAGAGTTCACCCTACAGCCCCTTTCCTTCTCTGCCCCAGGAAACTCCTTCCCCAGCCTCCAATCCACTCCTTGCTACTGTGGTAGACAATTGCTGGCATTTGATGGGGTCCTCCATCAGGGACTGAGTTCAGTAGGGACCGTGTGCACCAGGGCCTCATGTCATCTTTCGTTATCGTTTCGTTATTAAAATGTGTCTTTTTCGGTTGGGAGACATTAGGGCCACTGCTGGCTGGGATAGTCATCGCCTCCCTCAGGGAGGGCAGGGGGCTGGACTGGCCTCAAGAAAGCGGTGGTGCGGCCCGGCCCCTGCTCAAAAAGCCATCATTGGACATTGATACCCTGGCCAGCTCTTGGATGGTCTCTAACCTGATTTTTAGGGAAGGTTATGGAACAGGTGGTGGCTTGGCAGCTTCGGGAGCATCTGGACAGAATCAGTTTCCTGGACCCCTCGCAGTCGGGCTTTCATCTGGGTTATGGCACGGAGACTGCGCTTGTGACCTTGGTCGATGACCTCTCCTGAGATTTGGACCAGGGTCGTTCAACCCTGTTGATTCTATTAGATCTCTCGGCTGCATTTGATACCGTTGATCATGAGCGGTTGGTGACTCGGTTGCGGGACCAGGCAGGGGTGGGTGGGACTGTTCTTGAATGGGGCTGCTTCTTCCTGGCCAGGAGAATAATCACCCAGCAGCGTGTGGTGCTGGGTGATTATTAATCTTCTCCTCGGGACCTCACATGTGGAGTTCCGCAGGGTTCTTTCTATTTATCCCCTCTCCTGCTCAGGGTGTATATGCAGCCCTTGGGGGAGGTTGTCAGAGAGTTTGGTGTAAGGTGTCATTAATACGCTGATGACACCCAATTATCTCTCTCTTTTTCATCAGACCCAGGTCTGACAGTCTCGGTGCTTACCCGGTGTTTGTCAGCTGCGGAGGACTGGATGAGGGTAAGTCACTTGAGGTTAAATCCTAACAAGATGGAGGTGATGGTTGTGGTGAAAGCCGGGGGAGTGATGGCCCCCATCACTGATGGGGTCCGTCATCCCCTGGTGTCTCAGGTCCATAGTCTGGGGGTGCTCCGGGACCCACAGGTCCACCTGGATGTCTAGGCGGCGGCTGTGACGAAGGACGCATTTTGCCAATTACATCTGGTGCGTCAACGTAGGGCGTATGTCTCGGACTCAGACCTTGCCATGATCATCCATGCTTTTATTACCTCAAGATTTGACTGCTGTAACACGCTCTACGTGGGGCTACCCCTGGTGATGGTCCAGAGACTGCAGCTGGTGAAGAACTCGGTGGCTCATCTCCTTAAAGGGACGTGTCATCACGAGCACATTACTCTCCAGTGCTCCACTCTCTGCACTGGCTGCCAATAGTCTTCAGGGCCCAATTCACGGTGTTGGTTTTGACCTTTAAAGCCCTAATTGACACCCAGTTATATCTCTCATTTTCATCTGACCCAGGTCCGGCAGTCTCGGTGCTTACCCGGTGTCTGTCAGCTGTGGGGGACTGGATGAGGGCGAGCCGCCTGAAGTTAAATCCTGACAAGATGGAGGTGATGGTTGTAGGGAAAGCTGGGGGAGTGATGGCCCCCATCACTGATGGGGTCCGTCTTCCCCTGGTATCTCAGGTCCGTAGTCTGGGGGTGCTCCTGGATCCGCAGCTCTGCCTGGATGTCCAGGTGGCGGCTGTTGAGAAGGGGGCATTTCGCCAGTTACATCTGGTACGTCGGCTGAGGTTGTATGTCTTGAACTTGGATCTGGTCACAATCATTAGGGATGAGCGAACGCGGTTCAGAAGTTCGGAGTTCGGCCCGAACTCGGCCTGTTCGGACGACCGAATCCGAACCCGAATCTGAACCCGAACTGGCCGAACTGAACTCAATTCCGAACGTCGAAATGACCGAACAGTTTGGTCAGTTCGGATCGCGTTCGGGTGGCAAAAAAAGGTTCACTGGAAGGTCGAACGTGACAGGAGGGGTAGTACTAGTCACTGAGGAGCAGACTTCCATGCACCAGGGGTGGAGAGGCTTGCAAGAAATGAAACTATCTGCCTCCCCCCTTCCCAACACCTTCTGAGCTAGTCACTGTTCCTGAACAGCAGGCATTGAGTAGGATTATTAGATTGCTTTANAGCTAGCTTAGTGATAGAGATAGCGTTAGTGATTTAGTTTTAGTGTTTGTAGGAGTAGGCCTGTGTACTTATTAGATAATCCATTTAGTTCATAGCATTTAAAATAGTTAATAGCAGTTAGATTTAGTGTAGATAGATAGATATAACATTAGATAAAAAAATTAAATTAAAAAAAACCCATATAAAAACAAAGAAAAAAGAAAAAAAAACCATATAAAACCAAACAAAAAACCAAAAATATTTTAAAAAACAACAAAAACACCCATAACAAAACATTTCCCGAACAGCTGAACCCGAACTGAATGGCCGAACCGAATGGCTGAACCCGAACCCGGCAAACTAACCGAACTGCCGAACCGAACGGACGAACCGAACGCAGCCGAACCGAACGGCCGAACCCAACTGCGATCTGTTCGCTCATCCCTAACAATCATCCATGCTTTCATTACCTCGAGACTGGACTACTGTAACGCGCTCTACCTGGGACTACCCTTGGTGCTGGTTCGGAGACGGCAGCTGGTAGAGAATGTGGCGGCCCATCTCCTGAAGGGGCCAACGTGAGCACGTTAACCGGTGCTTCGCTCTCTGCACTGGCTGCCGATAGCCTTCCGGGCCCAATTCAAGGTGTTGGTGTTGACCTTTAAAGTCCTAAATGGCCTGGGTCCCACCTACCTGCAGGACCGCCTCATCCTCCGGATTCTGGATCGTCGCCCGGGTTTCCTGGGTGTCGACCATGAGGAGGGTGTTTTCTGTGACTGTGCCGCGGCTGTGGAACTCCCTCCTGTTGGAGGTCCGCTTGACCACCGACCTCCCTTCTTTCCATAGACAGTGTAAGGCCTAGTTGTTGCGCCGGGCCTTTCCCGAGGGAGATGGGGTGGGTGGGTTGGGTTAGGGAGGGTTTGGGGATGGGTTATTTTAATCCGGGGATTTTATGTTGTTTTCATTGTATTTTAGTTATGTATTTTAAAATGTGGTTAGCTGCCCTGAGAGGAGGAGCGGGCAAGCATATAAATTTTAATAATAATTTAATTAATAAATAAATGGCCTTGGCCCCACCTACCTGCAGGACTGTCTCATCCTCTGGATTCTGGATCAGCCTCTGCGGTCGGCTGGGGGTGCCCTCCTTGAGGTCCCCCGGGTTTCCTGGGTGTCGGACATGAGGAGGGTGTTCTCAGTGGCTGCTCTGTGGCTGTGGAACTCCCTCCCGCTGGAGGTCCGCCGGACCGTAGACCTCTCCTCGTTCCGTAGACAGTGTAAGACCTGGCTGTTCCGCTAGGCCTTTGCCAAGGGAGACGGGATGGGTGGGTTGGGTTAGGGTGGGGGTTTTATTGTTGGGTTATTTTAATGTGGAGTTAGTTGTAAATGTTTGTTTTTAAAAGGCTCCATAGTTAAAGCAGAGCTAACTTCCTTGGTTGAGAGGCCCATCGAGTTCAATGGGTGCCCCCGGGGTAATCTCCTCTGGGTTGCGACCCGATGTTGACGGGGTTTTCTCTTTGATCATGCGCTTACTGATGCAGATGGTTGCATAGCAAAATATACAATTTTCAGGGTATGTGCAATGGTCCAACCTCTGGTAATTGATCAGGCTTGAAAATGTTTTTTTTTTAAATAAAAAACCATGTGTGTACGCTGTATTTGAAAATATAAGTCACACATGCGCATGACTGACTAGAAAGACATGATGAGAGAGAGGGAGAGAGGGAGAGAGAGAGGGAGAGAGTGTGCATGTGCATGAACATAGAGAGAGAAGCATCAGAATTGGACTGGAGCCAGGTATAAAACCGCCAGTGTTTTATAACGTAACTTTCTTTTTGATATATAGTCGGAGACCCGCATTCACAGCAGCCTGCTTTCGCCCTTCCAGCCGCAGCCTTTAATAATTAAAAAAAAAATGTTATTAAAGCCACCCACTGCTATGGCGGTTCCCTGGCTCCTTCCTCGGAGAGCGGTTCTCCTGGGGTAAGGGCGGATCTGGAGCCTCCGCTCCATCCAAGTTTTAACTACTTTAATTACTTAAAAACTTGCATTACAACTTGGATAGAGCGGAGGCACCAGATCTGCCCAGAAGAACCGCTCTGCGGGGAACGAGCCAGGGACCCGTCGGAGCAGCAGGAGGCTTTAGCCCTTCTGCCCACAACCTTGCACTTGGAGGAGACGCTCCAGTCCAGCCCTTTGCGGTGTAACTGCTTTGCAAGGAAGGAGCCGGGGATTAGCTGGAGCAGTGGGCAGCTTCAGCCCATAAGGCCCCAGCCTGAAACTTGGCGAGGAGCCTCCAGAGCCTGTCACTATGTTCTGCTGAGACTTCTGCCTTGGGAGACAGGGGCCTCTGAGTACGCAGATGACGGGTTTTTTTCCTTGATAAGAGGCAAAGAACTTCCATAGCAGACAGGTGCTAGCTGTGTGAAAGAGAAAAAAATGAGCAATGCAGCTTGGTTGTCTCGTTAACTTACATTTACATCTAAATATCTCTGGATGTTGTTTACACAGATATAACATTGTTACGGACGTTACTCTCCTGTAATGTATATCTGTGTCTTATAATAAATATACATCTATGAGGCACAGTGCCTTACAATGTCTGCNAGCTAGCTTAGTGATAGAGATAGCGTTAGTGATTTAGTTTTAGTGTTTGTAGGAGTAGGCCTGTGTACTTATTAGATAATCCATTTAGTTCATAGCATTTAAAATAGTTAATAGCAGTTAGATTTAGTGTAGATAGATAGATATAACATTAGATAAAAAAATTAAATTAAAAAAAACCCATATAAAAACAAAGAAAAAAGAAAAAAAAACCATATAAAACCAAACAAAAAACCAAAAATATTTTAAAAAACAACAAAAACACCCATAACAAAACATTTCCCGAACAGCTGAACCCGAACTGAATGGCCGAACCGAATGGCTGAACCCGAACCCGGCAAACTAACCGAACTGCCGAACCGAACGGACGAACCGAACGCAGCCGAACCGAACGGCCGAACCCAACTGCGATCTGTTCGCTCATCCCTAACAATCATCCATGCTTTCATTACCTCGAGACTGGACTACTGTAACGCGCTCTACCTGGGACTACCCTTGGTGCTGGTTCGGAGACGGCAGCTGGTAGAGAATGTGGCGGCCCATCTCCTGAAGGGGCCAACGTGAGCACGTTAACCGGTGCTTCGCTCTCTGCACTGGCTGCCGATAGCCTTCCGGGCCCAATTCAAGGTGTTGGTGTTGACCTTTAAAGTCCTAAATGGCCTGGGTCCCACCTACCTGCAGGACCGCCTCATCCTCCGGATTCTGGATCGTCGCCCGGGTTTCCTGGGTGTCGACCATGAGGAGGGTGTTTTCTGTGACTGTGCCGCGGCTGTGGAACTCCCTCCTGTTGGAGGTCCGCTTGACCACCGACCTCCCTTCTTTCCATAGACAGTGTAAGGCCTAGTTGTTGCGCCGGGCCTTTCCCGAGGGAGATGGGGTGGGTGGGTTGGGTTAGGGAGGGTTTGGGGATGGGTTATTTTAATCCGGGGATTTTATGTTGTTTTCATTGTATTTTAGTTATGTATTTTAAAATGTGGTTAGCTGCCCTGAGAGGAGGAGCGGGCAAGCATATAAATTTTAATAATAATTTAATTAATAAATAAATGGCCTTGGCCCCACCTACCTGCAGGACTGTCTCATCCTCTGGATTCTGGATCAGCCTCTGCGGTCGGCTGGGGGTGCCCTCCTTGAGGTCCCCCGGGTTTCCTGGGTGTCGGACATGAGGAGGGTGTTCTCAGTGGCTGCTCTGTGGCTGTGGAACTCCCTCCCGCTGGAGGTCCGCCGGACCGTAGACCTCTCCTCATTCCGTAGACAGTGTAAGACCTGGCTGTTCCGCTAGGCCTTTGCCAAGGGAGACGGGATGGGTGGGTTGGGTTAGGGTGGGGGTTTTATTGTTGGGTTATTTTAATGTGGAGTTAGTTGTAAATGTTTGTTTTTAAAAGGCTCCATAGTTAAAGCAGAGCTAACTTCCTTGGTTGAGAGGCCCATCGAGTTCAATGGGTGCCCCCGGGGTAATCTCCTCTGGGTTGCGACCCGATGTTGACGGGGTTTTCTCTTTGATCATGCGCTTACTGATGCAGATGGTTGCATAGCAAAATATACAATTTTCAGGGTATGTGCAATGGTCCAACCTCTGGTAATTGATCAGGCTTGAAAATGTTTTTTTTTTAAATAAAAAACCATGTGTGTACGCTGTATTTGAAAATATAAGTCACACATGCGCATGACTGACTAGAAAGACATGATGAGAGAGAGGGAGAGAGGGAGAGAGAGAGGGAGAGAGTGTGCATGTGCATGAACATAGAGAGAGAAGCATCAGAATTGGACTGGAGCCAGGTATAAAACCGCCAGTGTTTTATAACGTAACTTTCTTTTTGATATATAGTCGGAGACCCGCATTCACAGCAGCCTGCTTTCGCCCTTCCAGCCGCAGCCTTTAATAATTAAAAAAAAAATGTTATTAAAGCCACCCACTGCTATGGCGGTTCCCTGGCTCCTTCCTCGGAGAGCGGTTCTCCTGGGGTAAGGGCGGATCTGGAGCCTCCGCTCCATCCAAGTTTTAACTACTTTAATTACTTAAAAACTTGCATTACAACTTGGATAGAGCGGAGGCACCAGATCTGCCCAGAAGAACCGCTCTGCGGGGAACGAGCCAGGGACCCGTCGGAGCAGCAGGAGGCTTTAGCCCTTCTGCCCACAACCTTGCACTTGGAGGAGACGCTCCAGTCCAGCCCTTTGCGGTGTAACTGCTTTGCAAGGAAGGAGCCGGGGATTAGCTGGAGCAGTGGGCAGCTTCAGCCCATAAGGCCCCAGCCTGAAACTTGGCGAGGAGCCTCCAGAGCCTGTCACTATGTTCTGCTGAGACTTCTGCCTTGGGAGACAGGGGCCTCTGAGTACGCAGATGACGGGTTTTTTTCCTTGATAAGAGGCAAAGAACTTCCATAGCAGACAGGTGCTAGCTGTGTGAAAGAGAAAAAAATGAGCAATGCAGCTTGGTTGTCTCGTTAACTTACATTTACATCTAAATATCTCTGGATGTTGTTTACACAGATATAACATTGTTACGGACGTTACTCTCCTGTAATGTATATCTGTGTCTTATAATAAATATACATCTATGAGGCACAGTGCCTTACAATGTCTGCTTTGGGTTCTTCAGCTGGTGGGATGCTGCGTTGTTGCAGAAGCAAATGTTGCAAGAAGTTTTTAAGTGCTTACTTTGGACTTCAAATTAAATGTTCCTGGACAAACAGTGCCTTGGTTTGAAATTTGTACACATGGTGCATTTTTTTTTTAAGCCCCATGATTTATTGTACTACAGTATAATAACTGCAGCATGTGTTCAGAGTTCAAACAAACAGCGTATGTGTCCGTGATCGGTTAATTTGGACGGTAAAGAACACCTAAGAACTTTGCGACAATGTTTCTGCTCACACAATGCTTATGAAAGGATAGGCGTTTGGGTAGGGCGCGCTTGACACACTGAGCCTGACATCATTTGAATATATTCTGGCCGACCACATCCAAACTAAAAGAGCTCTTGGTATTTAGAGGTAGTACAAGATTGATTGTAATGTATAATACCAATCGTTCTATTTGTGTAGGTGTGGAGGGCCAGGTTTGTCAAAAGAGCTGAGGCGCAGCAACGTGCCAAGTGCACATGACCCAAACTCCTCTCCTTGATTAAGCAGAGTGCCTTGCCCATGGCTGCATTGGTTTCCTCAGCTGATGTTCTATGCTGCTGTTGCAGGAGCCTTGTAGAGAAGTCTGTTGGTATACTTTCTTTAGCCCACTACATTCAAATTATTAACTGCTTCTGGACCCATACTCCCATTGTTTGCATTTCCGTGTATTTTTAAAACTTTCTACACCTGGTTCATTTATTCTGCTTTACAATCACTCTTGTACTACCTGAAAAGACCAAAAGCTCTTTTCGTGTGGGTGTGGACGGCCATAATCTTCAAAAGATCTCTGGCTCTAACTGTCAAGTGGTCAGTACCCAAACAACGATTCTTTACTTTAAGCATAGTGTCTTGCATTCCTGCCTGGGTTTCCACAGCAGCTTGGCTAAGGTGTTGTTACAGGAGCCTTGTTCTGACGTCTTTGTGTGCTTTCTTTAGCTGCAGAATAGCCCCCAATTAACTGTTACTGGACACACAGTCTCTTTATTTGAACTGTCTACACATAAGAAGTGGTATACAGGTTCAGTCCAATGGTCCATCTAGCCCAGCATCCTGTCTCCGACAGTGGCCAATCACGGTGGCTTGGGAGAAGCCCCCAACAGGTCACAATGGGGGATCCATTCCCTGTTGTTTTCCCCCAGCTCCCGTCATGTTCCCTGAGCCTGTCTGGCTAATAGCTGCTAATGGA
>QEPC01014492.1:3744262-3756489 GCA_003113815.1 Sphenodon punctatus | reverse complement strand
TCAGTGCGATCTGTCCCCTCTCCCTGTGTGCCTGCCCTCCTCTCTGCTGCCTTTCCTTGATTTCAGTCTGTCAGTGCGATCTATCCCCTCTCCTGTGCGCCTGCCCTCCTCTCTGTCCCAGCAGCTGGGGAGCACAGAGGGACTGGGTAGTCTTAGACCTCATACTATTACCAACACGGATAATCTTGGGCCCATAGCTGGGGGGGGAATTAGCAATATTTACACATAAGCTCACTCATGAGCTTGCGATAGGTGGGGGGAGACTTCCTGGCATATGCAGGTCTTTTGCAATTAGGGTGGCCATACCTTCCCTTTAGGGGAGGATGCTTGTGGGGGATACATGGGGCAGGTCATGTGTTTTTCGTGGGCGGCCTCTATTGGAGGGGAGGTATGGCCACCCTAATTGCAATGGGGGTTGCATTGGCAATGGCAGCAATGGAGAGCTGGTGTTGCTTCTGTCGCTGCTGCCCAGCGCTCCCTGGGACCGGAGGCCGTCAGAAAGGTGGCAGCAGGAATCAGACTACAGGCTTCCTCTGGACCTGCCTCCATGCTGCCTCCTTCCTGGCTGCCCTAGGTCTTTGGGAGCGCCATGCCGTGGTGGCAGTGGGGATGCCAGGCCCCTCACCAGGTCTCCTGCTGGCAGTGCTGCCAGGGGAGTTGCTGAGAGCCCCCACTGCCTTACCCAGAGCGTGGGCCTGCGATGGCCCCAGTAGCTCCCATGCAGGGTGGGGAGAGTGCAGCAGCGAAGTAGCTGCTGTTCATCTCCAATCTGAGGGAAGTATTCAGACGTCACGGTAACTACTTGTGAGTGGTGACCGTGACATCTCAAAACACCCCCTGATGCCTCTTTGCTAATGTTTGTGGCGATAATGGCATCGGGAGCAGCGGGACTTGTGCTTCTAACGTCTAGTCTACACAGAGTAATTCCGTGCTTCGTAGCCGTGCGTTGGGCGCAGGACCCCATCCGATCAGAGCTCAGCCACTGACTTCAATGGATGGAGGTTTCTACCCTGCATGTAGCAATGCTGCCCTCGAGAGGTTTGATGTAAGGGAGTGGAGGGCAATTTGGATGAAGCAATTCCTGGTGCAGAGCAGTTCTCCCAGGGCAAATAGCAGTCATCCACTCCGGAGTGACCAATGGATTATTAATTATTATTAATTATTATTATTATTATATTATATTTATTATTTATGTATTTATTTACATCAGCATAAAAACATAATATATACAATTACAAAATAAACCCAATTAGAGGCTACAAGAAAATTTAAAACCCATTTGAAGATTAAAATCTTGTCCATCCCAAGCCCAATCTCCCCATCCCTGCACACACAGACCCCGAGGGCTCTGGACCTAACCCTCCCCCCATGCACACTTGGGGAGGCACAAATCAACAGGCAGGCAGGCATGGCCTACCCAACAGCTTCCCCAGCTGGAGAGCGGCCCAGCAATTCCCTTTCCCCAGCCCCCCTAGCGTAGCCATTCTCCACAACTGCTGCTGTCTCCCCTTGTATCCACAGCCTGGAACACACTGATCAGCCCTTCCTGGGGGAAGGGGCTGGCAGAGCCCCATAACCCACCCCCCATCTGCGTTCCTGTGCTTTGTGGGACTCGTGGGGCTCTAACCATGCTGGGGATGAAAGGGTTGCCATCCTGTGAGGCACCCCATCCCCCTGGGCCCTGAGAGGGATTACTGTGTGGACACTTGTTGTGTGACCCACTGCTGCAATGCAAGCTGCCATGGAACAATGCATTGCCTGTGGGGCTGTGGCCAAAATCCCTGCCGGCTTGATCCCGCGAAGAGTTGAACACTCTGGCCTGATCCAGCAAAATACTGGAAGGCCGATCCGTGGCTGTTTCCCATTGGTTAGCTCATTCTCGTGTGCTCTGCTGGAACCGGCTCCCTTGCTCCTCTCCTCTCTCTCTAGAGTTCAGCACTGAGGAGTTCTTGACTAGCAGATCCCAGGTGCCTAAAGGCGGCCCATTGGGACGTACGTAGCCACCCACGGAAGCAGCCCGACATTTAGAAGGGCTGTCTGCTTTCTGGTCCCACTGAAATTTTCCACGAAACCGGAACGGCGTTAGGAATTTCAATGCAAATTCTGATCGAATTAAATTCTCAGTCAGAATTCAATCCGACTGATCCGCGCATGTCCATTTTGTTGTACAGCAGCTACGTGCAAATCAGGCATATTTCCAGTTGATCCTGGTGAAACGGAATTGGAATGTTTGCTCATTACACCAGAATGGGTTGAATGACCAGATTCTATTCAGAAATGGAATCCAATCAAAAATGAAAATCCCCCCCACGCCCCTCCCCCAAAGTCTGCCTGACTGTTTCATAGAAGTTAGTAAAAGTTGTGGCGACTCAGTGTCTTGTAAATAAGGCAATCTCTGTGAGGCATCTGACACTCATTGATGCTCCCCTCCTCACCATTTGACACTTAGGACTGATTTTTCTGCATTGTGACAGGGGGGCTAACACGGCCTTCAACTTGAAGTTCCTTCTTTTACACAAGGATAAATCTTTTGCTTTAGTGCCGTCACTTCAGCGAAGGTGAAACCCTGCCCCTTCACCAGAGTCCTTTACAATAACTGGATCTAAGAAAGGACCACTGAGTGCATGTTATGGCTACTCCCAGTTCATTAAGGCCAGGCAAGTGGCTGATTCAGGAGTTAGTTAACCCCTGGGTGGCAATGGACCATGATTTATTTTATGAAGTATATCAAGTGTACAATTATCAGAAAATGGTCATGTGCTCTGCAAAAAGCAATATCTCTGTAATTTTAATGTGTGTAGGCAAGTCAGGCCATGTTTGATGTCATTTTAATCCTCGTGAAAGACTGATCACATTGGTATAAGAAACATACAGATCAAAGTTGCAGTGGAAAAGTTATGAAGTACAACTGTGCATACTTAAATATGTGAATGACACAAATATTGTGAAGCTGGCTTGATGGGCTTGGATTAGCACAGCCTCTTAAAAGAGTGGGCGGAGCGGCCCAGGGTTGTAAGAGTGATAATCTGTGAGGAAACCAATTCATGGGTGAATTGGAGTGTCTTTCAGTGAGAATCCCAACATCCCCATCACACCCTGCTCCGTGTTAGTGGATGGGAGCAATCACAGAAACGGCTAGTTTNGGAAGAGCCAGGTCTTGCACTGACGGCAAAAGGCCGCAGGAGTCGGACACACTCACCGGGAGGGAGTTCCACAGCGTCGGTGCAGCGCCCGCCTGGCAGTGCCCACTCGACGGTACCGGGGGGGGCCTCCAGGAGGGCGCCTCCTGGTGACTGTCGGGGGCCGCTGCCCCAGACAGCTTATCTGTTCCACCCAGGATACGCTGAGCTCACAGCTTCTACCCTTTGTAGGACTTCATCCTGCCACAACCTAAGGGGCTCTATCCTGCAGGTGCTGTACAGAACGGGGCTTGCTCCGTGCCCTGCCACCAGCCCCATCGCTAGGACTTTGGCACGAGGGAGGGAGGCTTCAGGACAGGGGAGAGGGGAGGCAATTGTACTGGTCTTCAGAGTTTGTTACAACCAGTGCTGCCTGAGTTTTTGTTTTGACATCTGACCTTTTATACCGGCGGACTCTGGCCACGAGAGTCTTGGGCTGATTGAGGGGAAATCGCTCTACAATGCAGGCCCACTTCATCCGAATGGTAATAACTAGCATCAACTTGGCTTGTGGAACCATACCCCCCCCCCCCCGTATTGTTGAAGGGGGGCAGCGTCAGGTGTCCCAATGCACCTGGAGAAGGGGGGCGGGGGGTTAATCAGGCTGTAATCTGCATCCGAGACTGCACAGCCGCCCTGAGCTGTTCTCAGGAGGGGCGGGGTAGAAATCTAGAAAATAAAATAAATAAAATCAATCAGGGATGGGAGCGAGCAGGAATGTGTCTCAGGAACGCTGTCTTGGCAGGTCTGGTCTGAGTGAGTCACGCAGGAGGCACTCTCAGTAATGTATTTTCTTTGATTACTGGTTTTTGTGAAACAAAAGCAACGGCAAGGTCCTTTTGTGAGATACTAGAGCTCCTTTTCAGAAAACTTCCTAAATTTAATCAAACTTTGTTCTTGGTCCTCACATGCTCACCATACCCAAGGGGCACAATTTTGGCTTAAACACAGTCCCTTCAGAGCTCCAATTAATTCAGTCGGTCACCGCCCTGCTGCCTTGCTTGCCCAGACAGAATACAGAAGGACACCTGGTTGTGAGTCCTTCTGTTGCCCACAGAGAATTAGAAGGGACATTTGGTGCCCAAATTACTGCCCAGATAGACCAAGCAGTCTTGCCTGAGAACCGCTGGGGTTGCCTGGCTCCCTGCTGGTGCGTTCAGCGAGGCCAAGCGCTGCCTGGCCCACTGTTCAACCATCCCAACTTAGGGGTGAGGGTCTGGGCTGTGAGGTCCTGTCGCCTGACCACTGAGTGGGCTTCAGGGCGGAAAAGCCCCAGGGGGTGTTCAGCTGCCTGGCAGTGCCTGGTCTTCCGCAGGGGCATTCAGCGAGTCTCGTACCAACGGGCTCATTGTTTAGCCAAGTCCTGGCTAAGTGACCACGTGCCGGATCCCCAGATCCACTTGCCTGGCCGCTGAGTGAGGTTTCTGGGGAAGAGCATAAGGGAACTCCTGGCTGTCACTCGTTTCCACCTGTCTGCCTCACGGTGGGCATTTTTACACACACGTTAAAGTACCAGATGTTTCAGTCTTCTGGGTTTACAAGCCCGTGCGATCTGTCCCCTCTCCCTGTGCGCCTGCCCTCCTCTCTGCTCCCTTCCCCTGAGCTCAGTCTTTCAGCACTTGGGGGTAGGAACTGAATCCAGGGGCCAGATCTTGGAACGACAATGGGGCCAAGTAAAGACCATCCCTAGGCTGCATTTGGCCCCCGGGTCTCAGGGTCCCCACCCCTATAGAGAGAAACATCAGAGCGCAATCTCTGGGTGTGAGGAATTGGGGGGGAAACGAGTTGCTCCGTACGGGGGCACAGGTGTGTGGGTCGCGGGAGCGCTCCTCACCCACGCCGCCGTCAGACGGGTGCCCGCGTCCATGGGGGACGGGGAGGGGGGAACCCACGTGGGCACGTCCTGTCTAAAAATCGCCTCTGACAGGATTTGAAAACCTGTCTCCCAGGTCCAAAGCCGATCCCTTCCCTAAGGCCTTGTGCTTCAGTAACCGGAGCCTCTCTTCCTCTTCCTTCTCCCCAGCAGAGATGTCGGTCGGGGGACAAACCTGACGGAAACGGTGGTTTAGGACTTCATGGTTAAGCAACCCTCCACAACTGACAGAAATCGAGCTCTGCGGTTTCACCCGGGCCCCGCTGCCACCTTCTCCAGCCGCTCTCCTGGCTGTGCCTCCTCCTCGCCCCTCAGAGTTTATTCGTATAGATTGTATTATTGTAGCCGCTTGTATTCCAGCACCATCCTGCTTCCGGCAGCTGGGGGCAGCTAAGAATCAGAGATACACATTTTACAATGAATGACCATAAAAGCAAAATAAAACAAATATATAAAAACAGCAGTATAAAATCACAATAAAAACAAGGCAGAATGTGTACAAAGAATGTTTAAAAAACCCACCCGCCCCCCAAATCCCTCCTTTGCCCCTCCCCTCCCCAAACACCCGGCGGAAGAGCCAGGTCTTGCACTGACGGCAAAAGGCCGCAGGAGTCGGACACACTCACCGGGAGGGAGTTCCACAGCGTCGGTGCAGCGCCCGCCTGGCAGTGCCCACTCGACGGTACCGGGGGGGGCCTCCAGGAGGGCGCCTCCTGGTGACTGTCGGGGGCCGCTGCCCCAGACAGCTTATCTGTTCCACCCAGGATACGCTGAGCTCACAGCTTCTACCCTTTGTAGGACTTCATCCTGCCACAACCTAAGGGGCTCTATCCTGCAGGTGCTGTACAGAACGGGGCTTGCTCCGTGCCCTGCCACCAGCCCCATCGCTAGGACTTTGGCACGAGGGAGGGAGGCTTCAGGACAGGGGAGAGGGGAGGCAATTGTACTGGTCTTCAGAGTTTGTTACAACCAGTGCTGCCTGAGTTTTTGTTTTGACATCTGACCTTTTATACCGGCGGACTCTGGCCACGAGAGTCTTGGGCTGATTGAGGGGAAATCGCTCTACAATGCAGGCCCACTTCATCCGAATGGTAATAACTAGCATCAACTTGGCTTGTGGAACCATACCCCCCCCCCCCCGTATTGTTGAAGGGGGGCAGNTAAAATAGACACGGTCCCTGCCCCTAGGGCTTACAATTTTAATTCCTTCAGTGACGCTGCCAACTTACATTCAAAAATCCCGACTTCCCAAGATTAGGGCTAGGACACTGCAAACACGTGTTCTAGAGCCCACCTTGGGTAAGAAGTTCACTACTTGGCTTTTTAAAAAAAATGTTTTCTCTGAAGCCTTTTTAGAAAATGTTATTTTTCTTCAACAAGATGTGATTGTCCAATCTACCAAATATTTAACCATTCAAAGATTGCCCTCCTCCCCCCCCAAAAAAAAGTACAGGGAGGACATTGCCCCTCCGTGTCCCCCGTCCATAGCGACGGGCGTTTGCTACCAATTCATTTTGTGATGGTGGGAAGTCGTTTTGTGATGGCCTCTGTCTTCCTGTCTGCAGAATGGGGATAAGGCTTCCCTCCCTCACAGAGACAGCACTGCAATGTGGTTTCACCAGGGGGATGGCGTAAAGCAGCATGTCGAAATTCTGGGATGGGGAAGTGTCAGGAGGACAATTGCGCCACTGGTTGCTCCTTTCTGCCTTCCTGCCTCTGTATTTCTGTTTGCTGCCAGCACCAAACTCACCAGCACAGCAGAATGCAGCAAACCGGGAAGCTTTGGAAGGAGGATCTCCATCCCAAGCAAGGTAAATACATGCTTTAGCCTCTTGTCTCTGGAGGGTCATCCTGGGTTAGTGCGTGCACAAGGCTAGTTAAGACAGAACTGGTTTCTCCCTGCCTTCCCCATTCCCCGCTCACCCAATGCCACTGGACTGGTTGGGGCACATATGGTGTCCTAAGGATTATCAATCCCCAAGTGTCAGTCCCCCCCTAAAATCATGAGATTGCCTTTAAACTCACGAGAGTCTTTTATATATTTTTTTTAAAATGGCTGCTAATAAAATGGCGCTCTCTTTTCCTCTCCTTAAAATTGCCTTTGTGTGTCTGGGCCTGTCGGATATGCTGCCATCCTGCCTCCAGGCTTTTTTGGGAGTGGATCCTGTCCGTGCTCAGCTTACTTGACACTGGCCTGAGTTCCAGTGAAGGGAATGGGATTCCCGCCGGTGCTATGGGTGAGCGGCAGGGCTAGATAATTGGAAGATGGCATTGCCCTTGGAGACTTTGGATGAACGCACACGTAACTCTGCTGAACGCCGAGGTCCGTGGGGCCCCAGAAGCTGTATAATCATCAGCTCCGGATGATTCCCCCGATTGCTGCTGTGTGTGAGTCAGAGTCACTCTGAGTTCCAGCCTCTCTTTAAACTCAGATGTGACGAATAGATCAGTTCTAAATGTCAGATCAGAGTTTAAAGCGGGGCTGGACCATGGAGTGCCCCACCCACAAACAACAGAGATCGGGGGATCATCCGCGGCTGATTATTATACAGCTCCTGGGGGTGCCGCAGACATCAGAGTTCAGCAGAGTTATGTGTGAGTTCACCCTTTACATCTGAGGCCCCGTCCACATTATTGCAAGGAGCACAATGTTAAGGATTTAAGAGACTTCCTCTTAACTGTGGGACTTAAAAACCCTGCCAGCTCCCTCTCCAGCTAGCCTGAGAGCCCCATGGGAGGTGGCCTTCAATTATACAGTGCTTTCTGCGGTAATTTTCAACCCCATCCTATCCCTTTGGGATGCTGAAAACCAATCCCAACAGCCCCAAATGGATGCAACCGTTTTTAATGTCCCCTCAACCATCCTACTTAATTCGTTTGTCTGTTTGTTTGTTTAAATGTATGTGATGCCCTTTCCATTAAGGCGCAGGGTGGCTTACAACCAATAAACACATCCAAAAAAATCCTCTTACCTGTCTCCCCCCGCCCCAACCCTGTCGCTGCTTAGGGTGACCAGACCTCTCCTTTAAAAGAGGATACTTATGAAAAATACATGTTACAGGGCTGCACTGGTTCCAGTGCAGCCGCACACCATGTATTTTCCATAAGCGTCCTCTTTTAAAGGGGAGGTATGGCCACCCTATCCCTGCTTGCCAAACGTCTGGTCAAACAAGGAGGTCTTCCATGGGCTCCAGCAGGTGAGCACTGAGCAGGCTCGGAGGCCCGCTGTGAGGAGTTTGCCATCTACTTTGCAGACAAGATCGCTCGGATCCAGAGTAACTTCGACACTGGATGAGAGACAGTAGGAATTGAGCGGGAGGTGATGGAGGCGCCGTCTGGTTCATCTTTGTGGGATAAGTTTCAGGAAGTGACGCCAGCCGATGCTATGGAGATCCTGGAGTTGGTTAGGGCCACCAGTTGTGAACTAGATCCTTGCCCGTCCTGGTTGGTGAAAGCCTCCAGGGAGATATTGGGGCCGGTGCTGGCGGGGGATGTCAGCGCGTCCCTTCAGCAGGGGAGTTTGCCTCCCGGTCTCAAGGAGGCCGTGGTGCACCCCCTGCTGAAGAAGCCATCTCTGGATGTGGAAGCACTCGCCGGCTACCGACCCGTCTCTAACCTTCCCTTTTATTGAACGGGCAGTGGCCTTGAAGCTCCAGGCTCACCTAGTCAGCATTGGTTTTCTTGACCCCTTTCAATCAGGCTTTCGGCCCGGCCATGGTACGGAGACGGCGTTGGTGGCCTTGGTGGACAATCTCCGCCGGGAGATAGATGCAGGACGTTCGACACTACTGGTCCTGCTAGATCTCGCGGTTGTGTTTGATACAGTGGACCATGGGCTGCTTCTGAGACGGCTGCGTGACCTGGGGGGTCTGGGTGGGACCACCCTTGGGTGGTTCCAGTCATTCCTCTCGGGGAGGACCCAGCGGGTTGTCCTGGGGGCAGAAACATCTAGCCCCCGGGCCCTGGATTGTGGCGTTCCGCAAGGTTCAGTCCTGTCTCCCTTACTGTTTAATATATATATGCAGCCCCTGGGGGAGATCGCGAGAGGGTTTGATGTGCGTTGCCACCAATACGCTGATGACACCCAGCTTTACGTCTCTTGTTCAGCCGACCCAGGCCCTGCCATCTCCGTGCTATCTCAGTGTTTGGAGGCCATGGCGAGCTGGTTATGGCAGAGAGGAGTGAAGCTTAATCCCGATAAGATGGAGGTGATGGTGGTGGGTCGAGCGGGGGAGGTGTTTGGTTTCTCCCTCTTGTGGAGGGGGTGCGCCCCTCCACGGCCCAGCAGGTTCGGAGTCTGGGGGTGTTACTGGACGCGGGTCTCCGTCTAGATCAGCAGGTGGATGTGGTGGAGAAGGCGGCATTCTGCCAGCTGTATCTGGTGCGGAGGCTGCGCCCGTACATCTCCAGACCCGACCTGGCCACTTTGATCCATGCCTTCATCACCTTGAGGCTGGACTACTATAACACGCTCTACGTGGGGCTTCCCTTGACACTGGCTCGGAGGTTGCAGCTAGTGCAGAATGCGGCCGCCCGTCTCCTAACAGGGACGGGCCAACGAGAGCACATAACACCAGTGCTCCGTGCACTGCACTGGCTGCCGGTAACATGCCGAGCGAGATTCAAGGTATTGACTTTGAGCTATAAGGCCCTATACGGTCTTGGACCTGAATACCTCAGGGACCGCCTCACCCTCCGTGACTCAGGATAGACCCTTCGGTCCGCCAGGGGCGCCCTCTTGGAAGTCCTCCGCGTAAAGCGGGGGGCTACAATGGAGAGGGCATTCTCGGTGGTTGGGCCCCGGTTGTAGAACTGCCTCCCAGAGGAAGCACGGATGGCCCCGAGTCTAATGGCCTTCCTTCGGGCCTGTAAGAAATGGCTGTTCTCCCAGGCCTTCAGAGGTGGGGAGGGTGGGTTGAATTTTTGTAGGGGGGGTATTTTAATGTTGATATTGTGGATCTTTTATGTTTTAATAATTGCTTTATATTGTTGGAAGCTGCCCCGAGATGCCGTGGGCATGGGGGGCAGCATACAAATATAATAAAATAAATAAAATAAATAAATAATTGCGGGCCAGCCGCTGAGAACGCCTCTCTGCATGGCGTTGTTGTAGAAACATGCCGGGCAGAGGTAGGGCCAGCCTTAGAATTTGTGGGGCCCGGGGCAAAGATGAAAGGTGGGGTCCCTGCTGGCCCCCTCCCCTCTTTGGGGGTCATGTTGGAGGCCCTGCTGGGAGGGAGTGGGGTCCCTCACCATGCCCCTGGTGGAAACGGGGGCCACAGTGGGGGGCCCTGAAAGTAGAGAAAAGAACGGTTTGGGGTAAATGGAACCTGCATGTGGACTAGAGTTGCCATTTCTTGTGGTTTGACCCCGAGACTCCCATTTTGGCCCATGGAAGTCTCAGGGTGAAACTGTCAAAGATGGCAACCTTCGAGACTGCAACGGGACAGGGGGGGAATAGGCGATCTTTCCTATACTTGGGGCCCAAGCCGCAAGGGAGGAGAGGGCTTGCAGCAGCTACTGAGAGGAGCAAAGGAGAGGGGACGGGACGGGAGGAGCAGATGGGGGAGCACTGATGGGCCGGGCGATGGGCAGATGGAGGGGAAGCAGAAACTGATGAGGAGCTTGGGGTTGCAGCAGGTAGAATTTGGGAGGCAAGGGATGGCGCGCGGGGGCAGATGCAGGGGGTGCAAATACTTTGAAGGCACCTTGAGGTTAGGGACTGTGAAAAAGGTTGCTGTCCTGTGGCCGAATCGGCCTCTAATCAGGCCCTGAAAACCCAAACACAAAATCCGCTCGTGGTTGTGACACCTGCCGCCGGCAGCCAGCCCCTCTCTTGCCGTCACATCTGTTCAGCGCAAGTGCTGCTCAGAGCTTTGGTATTCATTGCTCCAACTGCCTCTAACTTTGGAGCCCACTAGGGCTGGATGGAGAGTGTGTGATCACACAGGGCCCCCGATACATTATTATAATTTGATTAATGCAACATCACCAGCAATATGCCTGTGGAACTATAGCAGTGCACCATTATTAATCAGAGACAAGTCCCTGCTCCAAGAGGCTTACAATCTAGGAGAGACAGAGATAGAGGAGCTGCCTAACTGAGTCAGACCAATGATTCATCTTAGCCCAGCAAGATCTCAAATCCAGCTCTCCAGCAGAGGCCTCACCAGATGTGCTACCTGAGCCCCTCCAGGATCCCCAGCAGAGGCCTCACCAATTGTGCTACTGGAGACTGTCCAGGATCCCTGGCAAAGGCCTCACCCAGCCGTGCTACCTGAGACTGGTAGCTTTTGTTTATCTCCTTGAACTTCCTAGTCTCCCTGGACCTTGAAGTCTCCTCATAGCACTGCTAATCAAAGGGGACAGATTAGCTTTTTTATCAAGTTTGTTAGTTATGTTTGCTCGTATATAATTATCAGTTACAGCGTACTCTAGTGACTGAGTGGTAACGCTGTGAATGATCCCTATTGGTTATTTGTTATTGTTCCGTGCTCGTTCTGACCCCTCGACCAAATTAGCATTGTATGTATCCATACATTTAAAAGGTAACCCTTGGGTATGTCTGCCCTAACATTGATATTCATTTACCTGCAGGGGTGAAGTGAGACTGACACAAGCCCCGAGAAGGCAAAGGCTAATTTTACTCATACCATCAGGGGCCAAGAGCTGCCCCCTCAAGCCCCGAGAAGGGCAAGGCCCGTTCCTTTTCCTTGCTGTACAGGGGTCGAGTGTCGCCAACATAAGCCCCAAGAAGGGCAAGGCAGGTTATTTAAAGTTTACCCTTGGGTCAAGTGTCGATCTCCGTAGCCCCTGGGATGGGTAACGTTGTTTGGGAGACTATTAAGCCCTGAGTAGGGGAAGGCTTGCTCCTCCTCTTCCTTGCTATACAGGGGTCGAGTGTCGCCAACATAAGCCCCGAGAAGGGCAAGGCAGTTACACTTACATTTAAAGTAGATTACCCCTAGGGGGTGAGTGTTTATCTGTGTAACCTATGGGAAGGGTAAGGCTGGTTGGGGAAGTCAGCTCACAGTTGAGTGGTCCCTATTATGGGCCAGGTCCCAAACTCTAGGAAAATTATACCTGAGCAAGCTTCCCTTCCCACCCAGGTTATAGTAGGTCTTAACCCACTTAGTCCATAGGAATTGATGTGTATTAATTTATTTTTATTTTTT
>QEPC01014492.1:3732566-3743306 GCA_003113815.1 Sphenodon punctatus | reverse complement strand
TGCTACCTGAGACCCTCCAGGATCCCCGGCAGAGGCCTCTCCCAGCCATGCTACCTGAGACCCTCCAGGATCCCTGGCAAAGGCCTCTCCCAGCCGTGCTACCCGAGACCCTCCAGGATCCCTGGCAGAGGCCTCTCCCAGACATACTACCTGAGATTTTGAATTGGAGATGCTGGAGATTGAACTTGGGACCTTATCCGTTCAAAGCACGCGCTCTGTCACCTGAGCCACAGCCCAGCTCACCTCACCTCACCCACCGGGAGGGAAACATGTAGCAGGGAGTTAGTGTTTGAAATTGTCAGTAAAACATTCTTATAACAGGAGGAGACTCATCCCACCCTTTTGCAGGGGGACCCCAAGTTCCCCGGACCCTGCCCTGGCTGGACCCCCTTGCCAATATCAAACAGACTCTTTAACAGGTTTCCAAAATAAGGGTCAAACTTCAAGGCGCGTTTTGGCATTATCCTTTGATAAGATGTCTGTCACCGCATCTTTATCTGCACTCGGAAATGCCACTAATCAGTAGATGGGGCAACAGTTGTCCTGGTTTTATAGCTGGCGCAGTCAAGCTGGCAGTGTGATCCTCAGGGGGGGTAGCATGTGTGCTGGGAGGCAACATGTCCCATCCGATTCAATGGGATCTGCACCTGCTCCAACTGCTGGAGGATCAGGCCCTTTGTATTTCCTCTCCTGTTCAATGCAGGAAACATGACCATGATGTGGGGGGGGGTGTCGTGTTTTGGGTGGCAATGCTAATTCACTGTCATGACTTGTGTGACCTCTGACTTTTTACATGCCTGAGGAAGGGCCCGGTGGGACCAAAAGCTTGCACACTCTCCCCAACCATAGTTGGTAAAATAAAATATCTCAGCTATGATCCACAAACCCCTTTCTTGAGTCTCACCCCCATTAAAGCCTTGGGCAGGCCTCTAGCCCGTCTGGGCATTCCTTGGGGGGATTCGCTGATCCAGTCCCTGCCCCTTCGGGCTCTGATGGCAATTATTCCGCAGTAAGTGATTTGTGGATCATAGTTTTTATTAAAAAACAAAAATACTAAAAATTTTTTTTTTTAAATCTCTGCACACGTGCGAAATGGCCACCGGACCATTCTGTGCATGTGTGCCCTTTTCCAAATTGCTGCTCCAATCAATGAGGAGAGGAAATCGGCAGCTACAGGGCGGTTGGGTGACCTACATGTTTCTCTAGAGGCTTTTGAAATCTTTATTAAATCCCTTGTTTTTCATATACCCAGCAGAGACAGGAATGTTAGTTCTCAGTCCCGTCTTTGCCGGCGATGGTGCAGGTTCCTTTTCAGTAGGGGTGGAAAGTTTGGATTTTGATTAATCTGCAACTGCCCACAATGGGCCATTATAGATTAATCCGAACCAGAACAGTTGCTTCAACAGGCCTGGTTCGGTTCGGTTCCAAATTTAATTACTGAGCACACGAAAAATGGCCACTGGACCGCTCTGCGCCTGCGCACCTTTTCCAAAAGGGCAGTGGCAGCATCGCCGCCATTTTGGAAAACGGCAGTCAGTCTGCACATGCACAGCGGCCATTTTGTTTGGCTGCCCTTTTCCAAAATGGTGGCGATGCTGCCGCCGTCATTTTGGAAAAGGACACAAATGGCAGGACGGTCTAGCGGCCTTTTTTGTCCATGCACAGTCATTTTTAAAATATTTATTCTGTAAATTATTTTTTTAATTTTTAATTGGATTTAAATACAGATCCATAATCCAAATCTGTAATTAAATCCGATAATCTACGGGAAAACAAAATGCAAAAAAAATAAATCTAAACGGATTTCCACCCAAAGGACGAACCCTACTTTTCAGGAGAAGATCTGACAGTAGGTCCAGCCTTACCTTACCACAGGACCACCTGAGACCCGCTCTTTTCTCTACTTTCAGGGGCTCTGAGTAGCCCCGATTTCACCAGGGTGGAGTTCAGATCTCCCACTCTCTCCCATCAGGGCCCCAAACACGACCACACCTAGGGACTTGCAGAGGGCACCCCTGCGGGGACAGGGCCACGGAGAAGGGGGTAGGATCACTAAGGGTCGCACATTTTCACTTTGCCCTGGGCTGGCCCTGTCCGAGAGACCTAAAACGAAAGGGTCGCTCTCTGAAACAGAAGGCCATCCTGAACCTTCTGTGTAAAAATCCCCCTAACAAATAAGTAAATACACCTGCTGTTTTTCCTTCATTGTATTTAAATTACCCACCCCCCTTTGCAAATACATTGGGGGGGGGGATGTTCTGCCCCATCAGCTGTGCCCTCAGCCCAAGAACTAGCCAGTCCAGCCTGCTGTATAGTATGTGTCCCAAGGGCTCTGGTTTCAAGGTGGAGCTATGCTAACAGACACTCAGCTGGATTGATATCCGAGCCAACCTGTCTTGCCTGGGGTGTGTGCGCACACACACACACACCTTTCCAGCTTTCAGTTTGTTTGCTTGGTGATAAAAAGCCACAGCAAAGGAGGATTGTGCAAGAGACGGGCCAGGCGGTTCGTCCTCGCTTGTGTGCTCTTGCAGCAGGAGAAGAGGTGGAAGAGTAAAACTGAAGGGTTCACCAAGCCTCCAGGAGTTCCTGCAAAGGCAACCCACTGCCCTCCTCCAGGGAAAGGTAAGGGAGCAGGTGACTTTCCTCTGCCTTCACAGCTGGGGTTGTGGAAGGAGATGAGAGCTTGTAGCCTGGACCAGACTACGGTGTCTGGCTAGCCCAGTATCCTGTCTCCAACTCCTGTCAATAGGCAGGTTCAAGAACTGTCTTCACAGGAAGCCAATCAAGGGGATAGTCCCCCACCCCCTCCCCCGAGTAGTTTAGCTCCGCTCGGTAAAGGATATTTCTTTCCCTTAGGGAATTCTTTACCCAGCTTGGTACACATATTACTGAGAATGCCCTCCTGAGTTACGTAAATAGAGCACAGCCTGTTAAGTGTTCACCTCAGCGATTTCCTGTGGCAGAGAGTTCCACAGGTTAATATGCCAGCAAAGGATGCACAACTGGTTGAGTTGCATTTGCCACAGCAGAATGCCGCCAGCTTGGGTTGCCTCCCACTCCTATTGCTTTCCGAAGGGCTGACAGGAAAACCCATTATTGGTAGGGACAGCTGTCAGGGCAATGGGGGTTTGGGAATCATGGAAGGGGGATTACGGTATGAGTGAGACACAGGGATGTGGCTTGGGGGAAGAGGTTAACCTCTCTGCAGTGTTGACCTGTGGGTGACCTGGGGGTAACGGAGAGATCAGCTTGTTATTCAGAAATCCAATTTGCTTTTTCTCCCCTATTTATGAGAAGGTGCAATGGCGTTTGTCCTAATTTTAAAGTTCTGGGGGGCAGGGGGAGAGTTTGTTAGAAGTAACCTCATCTAGTCCACCCTGTGCTCCAAGGCAGAATATCCGCTGCCAATTGCAATGTAACCAGATGCTCATCCAGCTGGGATTGGGAATATAATTCCACAATCAAAATTTGCCATGGTCCAAAAAATGACAGACTCATCAATTGAGAAGGGACTTCAAAGGTCATGTAGTCTGACTCCCGACTTAGCTGCAGGATGATGACAGCTACAACATCCCCAAGAGGTGGCCGTCCAGCCACTGCAGCGATGGAGAGAGCCTACAACCCCCCAAGGCAGCTTGCTCCATTGTCACACGGCTCTTACTGTCAGGAAGCTTTTCCTGATCTCTAGTCAAAATCTTCCTTTCTGTGACTTGAGATCATTATTTCTAGGCCTGCCCTCCATAGCCATGAAAAGCAGCTCCTTGCCAACTTCTTTGCAGCAGCCCTTTAGTTAATTGAAGACTATCATGTCTCCCCTCAACCTCCTCTTCACTAGGCTAAACATACCCAGTTCCATCAACCTTTCCGCACAAGCCTTGCTTTTCCAGACCCCTTATCATCTTTGTTGCCCTCCTCTGAACCGGCTCCAATTTGCCGATGCCCTTCTTAAAATGAGGCGCCCCAAACTGGACACACTACGCTAGGAATCCCATTTTATTTTTTTACAAGATTCTACAATTCTCTTTTTCAGTCCAATGACCAGGAAACAGGATGGGAGAATCCCTCTGGGGGTATGTGGCATGACATGGAGGAGAGCCTGTGCCCCCACACAGTGGTGGGATTAGTTCAACCCAATCTACCCCTGACAGATGCTTATCCAACTTTTTTTAAAAAACCACAGAAACTTTCCACGATGATGGCCCCTCCCCTCTCCCTTTGGTAGCTTTTTCCCACTCCAGCTGTTTGCAGAGCCATAAAGCTTGTCCTAATATTTAACCTAAATCCGTTTTCCTGGAAGTGAAACCTATGATTCCCGCTTGTCTTCCACTGGGTGGCCTTGGAGGACATCCGATCCCTTTTCTCTTTATAGCAGCTTTTCTCATCTTTGAAAGCCCTTATCATGTTCCCCCGCAATCTCAGTTTCTTGAAACTTAGCAAAACAAGGTTTCTGGATTGAGGTTTCCATGACACAGGAGCAGGCCTCAGTGAAAGGGGATGGAGGGCAGGGGTACCCTTTACTGGGGTCTGGTGGTCCAGGGGGCCCACAAGCTCATCAACAAGCTCATCTACTTCTTCTTCTTATTATTATTATTATTAAACATTTATAAAGCGCCAGTTGCAACCTGGCGCTGTACAGAACATACAATCAGATGCGGTCCCTACCTGTGGCTTACAATCTAAAAGACAAGGAGGGGGAGACAAGGAGAGGGGACAGCGGGAGAGACATGGGAGAAGACAAACAAACATTCAGGCGGATGCGAAGTCTCAGGTGCGTGTACTTGGCTTGGTTACGAGGAGGTCGGTAGCCTGTCTCTTATACACATCTAGATGTGTATAAGAGACAGGGCATGGGGGGCAGCGAGGGAGAAGGGACGAAGGCAGTTGGGCGAGCAGGAGAAACGAGGGAGAGCGAGGGAGGGGACAGAGGAAGAGCGGAGGGCGCGCGCAGGAGCGCGTAGGGAAATTAGGTCCGAGAGATAAGGGGGAGCTTGGTCATGGAGCGATTTGAACGTGAAAACCAGGAGTTTGAACAGGATACGTTCAGGAAGGGGGAGCCAGTGAAGGGAGAGGAGGAGAGGCGTTACATGGTCGAAGCGACGGGCAGAGTGAATGATCTTGGCGGCAGAGTTTTGGATCGCAACAAGGGGGGACAGGTGGGAGCGAGGGAGGCCAGCAAGTAGGAGGTTGCAGTAGTCGAGGCGAGAGATAACCATGGCATGAACAAGGATTTTGGCCGAGGAGATAGATAGAAAGGGGCGTATGCGGGCAATGTTGAGGAGAGCGAATCGGCAGGATTTGGCCACAGAGTCAATGTAAGGTTTAAAGGAGAGGTGCGTGTCAAAAATGAAGCCCAAGCTGCGGGCACGGAGAACAGGACGGATGGTGACCCCATCAATGCAGACGGTCAGGTCAGAGGGAGAGGAGGGGGATGGAGGGAAAATGAGGAGTTCAGTCTTGGCCATGTTCAGTTTGAGTTGGCGTCGGGACATCCAGGCGGAGATATCAGAGAGGCAGTCGACGAGGCGTGAGCGGATAGAGGAGGAGAGAAAGGGGGTAGAGAGATAGAGTTGGGTGTCATCAGCATAGAGATGGTATTGGAATCCGTGGGAGGCAATAATTTCGCCAAGCAAACGTTCAAGCTAAATTGTGGACATTCGAGTTATCTATTGAATCGTATCTTGAGAGCGCTGGAGAGATTTACCCAAGCCAATCAAAAGAGGTGTTAGATCAGAAGCAATTTTCCAGGCAGTGAGCTGGACCTCCACAGTGCCTAGAAGGGCTGAGAGTCCTCAGGTCCCACGACAGGGAGTGGTAAGAGAGGCTGATCCTCCAGGATGGCTAGGAGGGCAGCCTGAGACCCAAGCTCCTGAGAACAGAGAGCAGTAAGATGCTGGTCCTCCAAGGTGGGTGTCTAAAAGGTCTGGGATCCAAGTTCTCAGGAACGCACAACAGTGCAGATACTGTGGGGTGGGTGAATGAATGAATAAGTTTATTGTTTCAGCATTAGCTATAACAATTGGCCCAGAATATACAACAAAATACAAGACACCCCCCCCCCCAAACCCAGTTTAAAAGGAGGTTTTGCATCAATGCAAGACGAAATATCAGAGCAACAAAAACAATAAAGTTCAAGAATTAATCAAGTTTTTGCTTATTTGGGGCACCCAGGGCGGAAGACCTTTTTATTTTTTGGAGTACATGCTCACAAAACCTCGCCACCTGGTTGGCAATCTCCGAAGTCTGATCGGACAGGAGTCGCAGCAAAAGAACTCCTGAAGGCAGATCAGAAAATTTCAAAAACAAAGTGTCCGAAAAACACTTACAAGCTCCGGCATATAGAGGGCAGCCAAAGAAGATATGGTGACGACTATCTTCAATGGCCTGGGTATTACAACTCTGGCAAAAGCGTAGGTTTCTAGGTATACCTTTAAATCTTCCCTCCAACATAGCAGAGGGAAAGACATTTAGACGGAATAATGTAAAGGCCTTCCTGCGATGCCAATTGTCCCATGACAGTAAGTAACTTAGTTGCCCAGGTGTTGGCTTGATTTGGTGGTAACAACTAGAGATCATTCATCGATGGATAGCGCTATCTTCAGCTTGAATTTCCTGATCTTTAATTCTCTTTGAGATCAGTGATATTGCCAGCTTGGGGCCCAAGGGAAACAAGAATTCTTTGGCAGGGTGGGTGCCTTGCTGAGACTGGAGCTTGGGGGCAGGATCAGTGAGATGGTCCTCCACGGTGCCTAGAGGGGCGGAGATCAGATCTCAGGGGCAGGGAACAGTAGGATGTGTCTCCAATTATTGTGGGATAGGGACCTGGTTGTTTGCATTCAGTAGGGCTGCCACCTGCAATGGTTTTTTACCTGACACTCCCATAGGCCAAAATGGAATTGTCAGGTAAAAAATGGCCAAAGGTAGCAACCCTAGAATTCACCTTGCTGCCCAAGCTCCAGTCAAATGTTTCTTGGAGTTTGGTAGGGATGGGATTAATCCGATAATGCTGATAATTGGCGATATCGGATTAATCCGATAATACCGATAATAACAATGACCTCAATGTTAAAGATCCGAAAAATCTGCAATGTTAAAAAACCAATATACTGATTCCGATAAAACTGATATCGGATTAATCCGATACCGATAAAACCGGTAACCGATAATTTGCCGATAGTCCCATCCCTAGAGTTTGGACAGCAGCTCATCATCTTCTCTCTCTCCCTTTCCCCCCACTCCCCCATTTCTCTCCTCGCTCAGGATCAGGACAAGGCTTGGCATTCCTCCCCCCGTTCTACTGAGGGTCCCGGCAAGACATGGCGCTGCTCACCCACCTGCTGGCCTGTGTCTTTGGGACAGGCTCCTGGATGGCCATCAACGGCGTGTGGGTGGAGCTCCCCCTGCTGGTGAACAAGCTGCCGGAGGGATGGTACCTGCCATCCTACCTGACCATCATCATCCAGCTAGCCAACGTGGGGCCCCTCCTTATCACCCTCATGTACAGGTTCAAGCCTGGCATGCTGAATGAGGTGGTTGTTATTTATGCTGTGGTGGGAACAGGTTGCTTGGCCTGCTTTCTCTTGGCCTTCCTGTGGCACTACACCACCCCCGTGGCAGGGGCACCTCATAGCACAGCCTTCCTCATCCTCACCTTCTTCCTCTCGCTGGTGGACTGCACCTCCTCCGTCACCTTTCTGCCCTTCATGTCACGGCTACATCCCTGCTACGTCACCACCTTCTTCATCGGTGAAGGCCTCAGCGGCTTCATCCCGGCCCTCATTGCCTTGGCTCAGGGCTCTGGCCTTGCCAACTGTGTCAATGTCATGCGGACCGACAACGTAACTGCTGGCAACACAACCGCCAGCAATGTGACTGACGAGGGCGGCCATTTCCAGACGGAAACCCAGTACTCCCCAGCCAACTTCTCCACCTTGGTCTTCTTCATCTTGCTGACTGTCATAATGGTCTCAAGCTTGGTGGCCTTCTTCTTCCTCAGCCGCCTGCCCAAGGTGTGGGAACTGTCAAAACAGAACTTGTTCTCTAGCGAAGTCACCCTCAACTCCTTCTGCATGACTCCTGAGGATGGCCAAGGGGCTGGCTCCACAGGCTACGTGGATGGAAAGCCAGCCAGTTCTGTCAAGGGATCGGAGGCGGAAAAAAAGGCCACCTACTCTCTGTCTGAGTTCATCTTCATCTACTTCCTTGTCGCCTGGGTGAATTCGCTGACCAATGGCGTCCTACCGTCTGTGCAGAGCTACTCCTGCTTGCCTTACGGCAACATGGCCTACCACCTCTCGGCAACTCTGAGCGCCATGGCCAACCCCCTCGCGTGCACCATTGCCTTGCTTCTGCCTAGCAGGTAGGCGAACCCATTGGGCTATGGGTAGGGGGAGCAGGCGTCCTGTTTTTAAAGGGACAGGCCCTTATTTTAGCTTCTATCCCAGGTGTCCCGACTTTTTGTTTTGTTTTGTTTTCAAAATTGGCTTTTTGTCCCGTGTATGCGGGTGCGAGTGTGACACCAGCAGGAGGGACAGCTGCAGTGGGGGGCTAGACAGCCTTGCCAGGTGCTGGGAGGCAGCCAGAGTGATATCCGAACAGAGATATGCCAGGCCCAATACTGGAGGAGGTGGCAGCAGGGGTGCCACAGCAGTATGACATCACACTGGGGCGTGCTGCGCCAGGGAGGGGGGGTGGGTGTGACCACGGCTGAGAGGTAGCTCAGAGGGGGAGGCTAAATAATAATATCGGTTCTGCCAAAGCTGGGCTTCTGACTAAAAGTTAATTTTCATTTGCACATGGGAAGTGTTTTACAAATTGATTTTAAAACTCCAAGGTAAGTTTTGTTGCATTTCACAACGTACACTGCATTGAATACCTACGGGTATTAGAACTATACCCTTGAGAGAAAATGACATGTGGGAGATAATGTCCCCTTTTCAGCATAGGGAAATATGGTCACCCTACCTACGGGGAAGGGACAAAGGCTGAACAAAGTTCCTGCATGTAGACAGACAGACAGACGTTTGCAGTGGAGTAAATGATATCCTCCCCCCCACCCCCAAGGTCATCAACTCCATCCACCTGCCCAGAGAAAACTACTCCGAACTCAGTGGCTCTCCAAATGGGAAGCGGCCCCTTAGAAGGGGTTGCAGAACGCAGCCTCCTGGGAGACCCGAGTACGGGTTTTGCTGCCAAACCCCCCAGCCTCTCTCACTTGCTGAAACACAAATTCTGATTGGTTCTGCAGCCACCGGTTGAAATTCGTATCACAGAAGTTGGCAAGAAGGCACCATTTTGGGAGATCTCCCCAAGACAGCTGCTCTGAGATAGGGGGAGTTGCGCTAGTCACAGCAATAGAGAGGCAGGAAGGGGACTTGGGTTTGCGGGGAAGGGAGAGAGAGAGAGAAGAAAAAGGGGGAAGGAAACATGAATGTGCATGGCATGGTGTGTGTGGGGGCAGGAGTGTCAGGTACCTCAGGCAAGAGGAAGTGGTGATGTCTGGGGACCACTAACCCAAACCATCATCATTTGGCAAGTTCTCCTGCACAACAACCAATCCAGGGAAGCCGGCCTCCCTGCGGGAATGATTTACCAACCATGAAGGGGATATATGGATGCTACAATGGCTATTTTCAGATGTAAAGGTGGCACGGTTTAATCTGCTTTTGTGCAGATTAAACCAGGTGCCACCGTCATGCCTAAAGGCACACGCCTAAAAGTGAACCATCCCCAACTCGCAGCCCAGCCTAAGCTCCACCATCAACCAGATAAGGACTGACTGACTGAGGTTAAAGTGGGCCCAAGGCCGTCATGTATGAGGCCCCGTTATACTTTCCCTGGTCTGAAGTGATGGCGCTTCCATCAGGGGATGGGGGACGGGCCGCTCCACATAGCGTGGGAGCAGGGACGTGCAGACGCATGTCCATGCTTCTCCCCACCCCCTCCCATGCCCAACTGCCATAACGTTGCCCATGCCCAACTCCCATGCCCAACTCCCGTGGCCGGGCTGAGTCTCACCTGGAGTGACGGCTCCACCATGGTCCGGAACAGTTCATGGTGGCGGCGGGACCCATCACGTCTGAAAACACCTATTGTCCCTAAATAAATCATGACCTCCCAATGCATCCCCAAATTGGCTTTAGAGACTCATGGGCAGGGATCCATGGTCATCACTGTGTTCTCCCTCTATCGGGGAAAGACATGGAACACAGGGCCCTGCTCATGTCTTTGCTGTAAAAAAAGTTGTACATACAGGACCTCTTGTCACGTGTTTGGGGGTCCGCACACCCACTTTACCGGGTTTGAGTGACTCAGTTTCCCTTGTGCACAGTTCTCTTGAATCAGTTTCTCTCACTGGCTAATTCAAGTGTGCCACAATGAAACTCCTTTATCACACAAGGGCCCGATCCTTCCCGTTTACAGACTCTTTACTCTCTGGGTTCGCAAGAGCTTGAGGGCTCTTGTAGCTCACTTGTGTTCCAATATTAGACACTGACCACTTCTTCATAAAATAAGAAGTAAGTTTATTGATTACATAAACAAGATAGTTAAACAGAGTGGTAATAGAAATAAAAGGTAAATATAACGCATTCCTAACTTATACTGGTTGAGTTCCTAAGTTATTCATCTTACTATTATTATTATTATTAACAAACATTTATATAGCGCCAGCAGTGTACATGGCACTTTACAAAGTAATAAAATAGACACGGTCCCTGCCCCTAGGGCTTACAATCTGAG
>QEPC01014492.1:3687505-3708416 GCA_003113815.1 Sphenodon punctatus | reverse complement strand
TTTTGGCAGAGGAGACAGAGAGAAAAGGGTGAATCTTAGCAATGTTATGGAGGGAGAAGCGACAGGATTTGGCAACAGAGTCAATGTAGGGTTTAAAAAAAAGGGGTGAGTCAAAGATGAAGCCTAGGCTACGGGCTTGGGGGACGGGAAGGATGGTGACCCCATCGATGAGGATCGACAGGGAAGAGGGAGAGGAAGGATGAGGGGGGAAGATAAGGAGTTCCAGTTTGAATCTGATAGATTCTTTGTCGTGAGTAACAATGTATTCAGCCTCTGGCCAATGGTTAAGCAAGGTTGAAGAGATTCTTCATTCGTTGGGATTCTCCACAATTTATATTTCCACTCTGTCTTTTCCAAGGACTTGGGCTGAAATCAGAACCAGATTAAAAGATCAAGAGCTCCAAAACCTCAGGGAGCATATTTCCAATCAGAAGGTCTCAAAGATTTATAGCGAGCTCCCAGTTCCTCTAGGTGGGGACCCCTATTTATCAAATCAATTACTGCGGCACAGCGGAATAGCGGTCACACTGACGAGGCGTAACATTTTCCCATTAGCAGTTACAGAAAGCAGACTGAATGGGACTCCTTATAACGAGAAGGTCGGTCAGTGTTGCGTTTGTAAGGCCAACAGGGCTGTACTGGAGACTGTTGCTCACATATTACTTGATTGTCCAGCTTATTTGAATTGGAGGTCATAGTATATTGATTTTCTTATCATTTCAAGGAATGCTTGCCCCCCACCCCACTCAGGAGGTGATGGTGTTTCTTTTAATGGATCGGGATCCTAAAGCAACAGTTAGCGTTGCTAACTTGCTAGGTTTCTTTCGCTGGCCTTAAAGTTTAAGAATGCTGCCCTGAATGCCCAGGGTCAAAGAACTCAGAACAATGGGATTTTAATGCCCATTACTTAGTTTGGGCGATTTATTTGTTGCCCCTTAAGTCTGGATAGTACCCCTTCAGAGAGCTGAACAAGGCTGGAGAGAATTTTTTTTCCTTCTGGCTTTTATTGTGGGGTTTTGATTTTTGAGTACCCTGCCCAACGGGAGCTAGGTATGCCCCTTTCCCCTTGTGCCCGTCAACTGGCTGAGATCATGTCTATATATTGGATTTTGTTCCACTATTAAGATGTATATAGGATACTTAGTAGTAGCAGTTTTGTATACAGGACTTATCCAATGCTGGCACGTGCGGGTACTTTTCGGGGTGATTGTCATGTCATAAGAACATAAGTCGTGCCATACTGAGTCAGACTAATGGCCCATCAAGCCCAGTATCCTGTCTCTGACAGTGGCCAATCTCGATCGCATGGGAGAAGAACCAGCAGTCCCAATCCATTCCCCGTTGTTCACTCCCAGCTCCGGACAGTAAGAAGTTCATCCCGTAAACTACTTGGTTAATAGCCGTTAATGGACCTACTCTCTACAAATTTATCCAGTTCTTTTTTAAACCCAGCTATACCACTAGACCAGACAACATCCTCTGGCAACAATTTCCACAGATGATGTGTGTATCTATTCTTTTACAACAGCTGATGGCTATGTAATCAAATTTACTACTACTGCTATCCTCCAAAACAATCTGCTGCCATAGGTGGGTGCCTATGATGTCTGCCCCTAAGTTCAGCCCTGCTAATCACTGAGGCTCTTTTTACAGGATAAACGTCCCAGGACACACAGCTATAATCCCAGAGGTAGTTATTTCTTGGAACAATGATCCCTGAAGACATTTCTTCCAATTACTGCTTTTATCCTGGATTCAACCAAGCTAGTTTTCAAGGTTTGTTTTTCCCTGGGATGAAAAGATACCCGGACGTTAGTCATGTAACCTGGTAGCCCGGGTTGAAGCCCATTCCCCATAGAGACTTGCCGGGAGAGTTTACCTTCACTCTCCCCAATGCGTCTCTGCGGTATTCGACCGTCGTGGCGGGTCACTTCAAAGTACCGAGCAGCCTTGTGATCCTTGCGACACTCTCAGACACATGCACATGGGAATGCTTTGCACTCTCGCGAGAACAGGAGACATTCTCGCCGCCTCCGGAGAGATTTCACCAGATTCTCGAAAAATCTTTACAAAGCTACGCGTACGCGAAACGTTCCCTCTGGCCATTCTGCGCATGCGCTTCACAATGGCGGCCATTTGCGCATGTGCCGAGCATTTTTATTTTAGGTTTCTCGAGAATCTCCCCAAGAATCTCGAAACCCCAAAATGCTCTGCACGTGTGAAAAAAATGCCAGTGCGGCCATCCTGCGCATGCATGGGGCAACTGCCCCCGTCCGTTTCACCGTACGGCCAGTTGTGGACAGAAGGAGAGAGCTAGGAGGGATCTGAGAGGTGAGGGCTGTGAAACCTGGTGCATTTTGAAGGGACAGCAAAATCAGGTAGGACCTCTCCAGAGGCCGGGAATCACCCCTTTCTTCGCCACAGCTGGATGACCTTCGGCAAAGGAGGTGTGGTTAGTGCAGGCAGGACTGAGCTATCCAGTATCCTGGCCCCCATCAATGCAAGCCCTTACAGTGCCTCCCCCCTTCCCCAAATCCCTCTCCAGCAGCCGCACAGGGTTTGGGATGGGGGTCTGCCCACATCCACCCATTTAAACATGTGGGCGTCATTGTCCACTAGGACTCTGACCCCCAATAGGTGGATCACCATGAACCTGCACTGGGGCACAGAACTGGGGAGCCCAAAGCATTTCCAAGGCTGACTCCTTACCTGTTTGCCAGCAAGGAGCCAGGCTGCTGCATGACTCGGTGGCTGTTTCTCTCACCCCACACAAGCTGGGTTCAGAGAGTACGTGGTGTCACCAGCGTTCCAGTGGTTCCTGGGAAGATCACCGCAGGGGCTCTGCGGGGGCAGGGGGGATGCTCTGGATAGCAGGTCAGATTGGTCATGGTATCAATCGAAGGGTCAGATTTTTTGGAAGCCCCCAGCAGCCCTCGCCATGTGTTGGGTAGCTGGAAGAGCGCAGCACACTGGGAGAAGTAGAGAGACTGAAAATCCAATACGTCCACACACAGAAATAGACACTCATGCACACACACTCACAGAAATACACACTCAGTCACATGCACACACACAGCAAAATACACTGACTCATTCACACACGTGCTCACACAGAAATACACACTCACTCATTCACACACACAGAGAAATATACACTCTGACATGCATACACACAAAGAAATACACACTCATTCACACACACACACACAGAAATATACACTCTGACATGCATACCCACAAAGAAATACACACTCGTCACACAGAGAGAAAGTCATTCACACACAGGTGCAAACACAGAAATACAGTCATTCACGCACACACAGAGATATGCATACTCATCTCGTGCATGCACATAGACAGAAATGCACACCCATGTGCACACACACTCAAATAAAAGAACCACGACACAAGCATTCCCTTATTTACAGATCCACAATCACGTTTAGACTAGCGGACACATTTTTACCCAAACTCACACTTGTGCTCACATATTCTCACACATGCACAAAAACTCAGGTATTCTCACATATCCATGTGCATTCACAGACACATTGGAGCAAATCACGACACACACACACACACACACACACCCTCCCATGGGTGTCAGACTTTGATGCTTTTGTCCTGGGTTCTTTAATCTTTAGTAATATTTCATCTAGGGGAGATGACAGACTGCCAGGCAGACAGACAGACAGAGCTGCCGGGAGCAGCCAGGAGATCCCCTCCCCTCTCCTCCTCATTACAAACCTCTGGCTAATGCTGCTTGGTCAGTCAGATGCCCCTGGGTCCTTGTCTCCTGTCACGATGGCATCCAGGGGAGGGGAGACAGCTGGACAGGACACTATCGGACACATCGGAGGCAGAGCAGAGGGTGATGCAAGGAGCATTATTCCGGCTGGAGCATGCAGCTTGCCCCTGGCCCTGCAGCCCTTGCCCACAACAAACTTTATCAACCACTGAGCAAGGACTGGCAAAGTAGGGGTGGGAATGGGGGCTGATCTGGAATGACGGGGGGCTGGCAGGACAACTCCACCAGCCCTTCCTTCCTTCCTTCCTTCCTTCCTTCGCACTGAGTGTTGGTTCTGAAGTGTGAGCTTTACACTACTCCTGTTTAAACCGTATTGACGAATCAGCACCCCTTCTCTCCCGCTCCCCCATGACATAGGGCATGAGGTAGCACAAATGCTAGCCCTTAGCGGGCACCCAAGTCCAACTGCAGTAAACACAGACTCTCACACCCACGTTAGCTGCTAGTTCTGGATTTTCTGTACAGGGTATCGTGCTGTTAATGTTATACATTTCTTATTGGGTTTTCTGTGCCATTCCATACCTTTACCTGTCATGTTCCACGATACAACCTGCCGCTAAGAGAGGATGGAGACCCCTCCCTGGCTTGTACCTAGCGCCACTTGGCGGAACAAAAGGATCTCTCTTTCTCTGACGGATTTTATATTTGCCTCTGCCGAACGGTGACAGCTTAGCACCAGCAAAGAGCATGCTGGGAAACCCACTGTTAGCCTGACGGCAGGCATTGCCAGAACCGGGGAAGTTGAGCCCTCGTGTGAAATAGTGGCTCGGCCCCTACCCAACTGCTGTGGGCTGGGGACTCCTGACTTGGAGACCCTGGGCTCTTGTACGTCTAGTGCTTCTCACACTGGTATTTTCAAGTTCATTCACAGACTCTGTGTATATTTAGGGGGCTCCCAAAGCATCCTCTCAGCACTTGGGCCCTGTGTGGTGGCATGGTTTGCACGCACCTGCAGCCAGTGCTGAGTGTAGGATTTAGGGTCCAAAAATAAGGGACATTCCCGAGCTGAAGGAGGCTGAAATTGTTCTGTTCCATCATGTCCCATGGAGTGTTCAGAGACGTCGAAGGGATGATGTCCAGTATGTTTGATGGCTCTGTAGAAAGGCTGAAATGAGTAGTACCAAATGTGGTACATGCATTTTGGGGTACAATTTCAGGTATCTAAACTGGTACCCAAATTCCATTTGAGTACCTCAAAAACCCCCAAATGCTGGTGTCTGGTTTTCAAGTACCCAAAATCACCTCCCAAAGTATGCAGCGCCCCCCCCCCCCCCATTTTCCAAAGTCAGGGACTGGAAGTTGAAAGTCTGGGACTATAAGATGAAAAGTCACACCCCCTCAAATACACGCACCTCCCCCCCCCAAGGTTTCCAAAATCCAGGACTGGAAGTCAAAAATCCAAGACCAGAAGTTGGAAAATCACCCCCCAAAATAAGCCCCCCACCCTCCCCAAATTTTCCAAAATCCAGGACGGGAAGTCAAAAACCGGAGATGAAAACGGCATTTTGGTATTTCATTTGTCAGCGTTTTGGTATTTCAGTACTTTGGATACTCGACTGGTACACAGAAGTCCCCCTTTTCTGGGTCGAAGCAGGTACTGTGAATTCAATAGGAATACCCGTTTTTGTGGGTACCCGTTGCGGATCTAATCTGTAGGGCTCGATCTTCAAATAAGGGACGGGGTGAGAAACATTTTCCTTCCTGAGGGCCACTTGGAAAATGAGTCCAGGCTCCAAGGAGCACGTTGGAGCGGGGCAGAGAGACAATTAAAGGGAGTGCACGCGACAGGGGTCGGTGGAGGAAGAGTCCAGATAATGGATCCATGCCGGAGTGCATGCCCATGCCTCTGCTCCCTTCCCCAGAGCTCACTCAATGCTGGGGATTAGGACATGGACCCAGGAGCCAGAGCCAGGAGCTGGAAAAGGGGCCAGACAAAACTAAGCCACCTTCGTCTGAAAAAAAGAGCTTCCTAAAATCTGCTGCTCCTCACCTTCCTGCTGCCTTGCATCCCCCGCGTTAGCCTGATCAACAGATCGATCTCCGCAGCAGGCTCCCCTTGCTCTGCTCTGAGGGGAACAATTAGTCATTCATCTCGCTTAATTCCCTCTCCCCCTGGATTTGCAGGCACTGTCCCAGCGGGTCAAGCATCCTCGTTCTTCCTTCCCGGTGTTGTGCGCCACATCTTTCACTAACCCAAGACTTGGTCTGTACCTGGGGCGAAGTGAGGTTGGAATGGGCCCTACTGGGACACTCCACTCCAGTGTGTGTCTGCACTGTGTACAGGGGGGAGCTAGGGGGGAATGGGCCCTGCTGGGCCACTCCGCTCCAGTGTGTGTCTGCACTATGTACAGGGGGGAGCTAGGGGGGAATGGGCCCTACTGGGACACTCCGCTCCAGTGTGTGTCTGCACTATGTACAGGGGGGAGCTAGGGGGGAATGGGCCCTGCTGGGGCACTCCACTCCAGTGTGTGTCTGCACTATGTACAGGGGGGAGCTAGGGGGGAATGGGCCCTGCTGGGGCACTCCACTCCAGTGTGTGTCTGCACTATGTACAGGGGGGAGCTAGGGGGGAATGGGCCCTGCTGGGGCACTCCACTCCAGTGTGTGTCTGCACTATGTACAGGGGGGAGCTAGGGGGGAATGGGCCCTGCTGGGGCACTCCACTCCAGTGTGTGTCTGCACTATGTACAGGGGGGAGCTAGGGGGGAATGGGCCCTGCTGGGGCACTCCACTCCAGTGTGTGTCTGCACTATGTACAGGGGGGAGCTAGGGGGGAATGGGCCCTGCTGGGGCACTCCACTCCAGTGTGTGTCTGCACTATGTACAGGGGGGAGCTAGGGGGGAATGGGCCCTGCTGGGGCACTCCACTCCAGTGTGTGTCTGCACTATGTACAGGGGGGAGCTAGGGGGGAATGGGCCCTGCTGGGGCACTCCACTCCAGTGTGTGTCTGCACTATGTACAGGGGGGAGCTAGGGGGGAATGGGCCCTGCTGGGGCACTCCACTCCAGTGTGTGTCTGCACTATGTACAGGGGGGAGCTAGGGGGGAATGGGCCCTGCTGGGGCACTCCACTCCAGTGTGTGTCTGCACTATGTACAGGGGGGAGCTAGGGGGGAATGGGCCCTGCTGGGGCACTCCACTCCAGTGTGTGTCTGCACTATGTACAGGGGGGAGCTAGGGGGGAATGGGCCCTGCTGGGGCACTCCACTCCAGTGTGTGTCTGCACTATGTACAGGGGGGAGCTAGGGGGGAATGGGCCCTGCTGGGGCACTCCACTCCAGTGTGTGTCTGCACTATGTACAGGGGGGAGCTAGGGGGGAATGGGCCCTGCTGGGGCACTCCACTCCAGTGTGTGTCTGCACTATGTACAGGGGGGAGCTAGGGGGGAATGGGCCCTGCTGGGGCACTCCACTCCAGTGTGTGTCTGCACTATGTACAGGGGGGAGCTAGGGGGGAATGGGCCCTGCTGGGGCACTCCACTCCAGTGTGTGTCTGCACTATGTACAGGGGGGAGCTAGGGGGGAATGGGCCCTGCTGGGGCACTCCACTCCAGTGTGTGTCTGCACTATGTACAGGGGGGAGCTAGGGGGGAATGGGCCCTGCTGGGGCACTCCACTCCAGTGTGTGTCTGCACTATGTACAGGGGGGAGCTAGGGGGGAATGGGCCCTGCTGGGGCACTCCACTCCAGTGTGTGTCTGCACTATGTACAGGGGGGAGCTAGGGGGGAATGGGCCCTGCTGGGGCACTCCACTCCAGTGTGTGTCTGCACTATGTACAGGGGGGAGCTAGGGGGGAATGGGCCCTGCTGGGGCACTCCACTCCAGTGTGTGTCTGCACTATGTACAGGGGGGAGCTAGGGGGGAATGGGCCCTGCTGGGGCACTCCACTCCAGTGTGTGTCTGCACTATGTACAGGGGGGAGCTAGGGGGGAATGGGCCCTGCTGGGGCACTCCACTCCAGTGTGTGTCTGCACTATGTACAGGGGGGAGCTAGGGGGGAATGGGCCCTGCTGGGGCACTCCACTCCAGTGTGTGTCTGCACTATGTACAGGGGGGAGCTAGGGGGGAATGGGCCCTGCTGGGGCACTCCACTCCAGTGTGTGTCTGCACTATGTACAGGGGGGAGCTAGGGGGGAATGGGCCCTGCTGGGGCACTCCACTCCAGTGTGTGTCTGCACTATGTACAGGGGGGAGCTAGGGGGGAATGGGCCCTGCTGGGGCACTCCACTCCAGTGTGTGTCTGCACTATGTACAGGGGGGAGCTAGGGGGGAATGGGCCCTGCTGGGGCACTCCACTCCAGTGTGTGTCTGCACTATGTACAGGGGGGAGCTAGGGGGGAATGGGCCCTGCTGGGGCACTCCACTCCAGTGTGTGTCTGCACTATGTACAGGGGGGAGCTAGGGGGGAATGGGCCCTGCTGGGGCACTCCACTCCAGTGTGTGTCTGCACTATGTACAGGGGGGAGCTAGGGGGGAATGGGCCCTGCTGGGGCACTCCACTCCAGTGTGTGTCTGCACTATGTACAGGGGGGAGCTAGGGGGGAATGGGCCCTGCTGGGGCACTCCACTCCAGTGTGTGTCTGCACTATGTACAGGGGGGAGCTAGGGGGGAATGGGCCCTGCTGGGGCACTCCACTCCAGTGTGTGTCTGCACTATGTACAGGGGGGAGCTAGGGGGGAATGGGCCCTGCTGGGGCACTCCACTCCAGTGTGTGTCTGCACTATGTACAGGGGGGAGCTAGGGGGGAATGGGCCCTGCTGGGGCACTCCACTCCAGTGTGTGTCTGCACTATGTACAGGGGGGAGCTAGGGGGGAATGGGCCCTGCTGGGGCACTCCACTCCAGTGTGTGTCTGCACTATGTACAGGGGGGAGCTAGGGGGGAATGGGCCCTGCTGGGGCACTCCACTCCAGTGTGTGTCTGCACTATGTACAGGGGGGAGCTAGGGGGGAATGGGCCCTGCTGGGGCACTCCACTCCAGTGTGTGTCTGCACTATGTACAGGGGGGAGCTAGGGGGGAATGGGCCCTGCTGGGGCACTCCACTCCAGTGTGTGTCTGCACTATGTACAGGGGGGAGCTAGGGGGGAATGGGCCCTGCTGGGGCACTCCACTCCAGTGTGTGTCTGCACTATGTACAGGGGGGAGCTAGGGGGGAATGGGCCCTGCTGGGGCACTCCACTCCAGTGTGTGTCTGCACTATGTACAGGGGGGAGCTAGGGGGGAATGGGCCCTGCTGGGGCACTCCACTCCAGTGTGTGTCTGCACTATGTACAGGGGGGAGCTAGGGGGGAATGGGCCCTGCTGGGGCACTCCACTCCAGTGTGTGTCTGCACTATGTACAGGGGGGAGCTAGGGGGGAATGGGCCCTGCTGGGGCACTCCACTCCAGTGTGTGTCTGCACTATGTACAGGGGGGAGCTAGGGGGGAATGGGCCCTGCTGGGGCACTCCACTCCAGTGTGTGTCTGCACTATGTACAGGGGGGAGCTAGGGGGGAATGGGCCCTGCTGGGGCACTCCACTCCAGTGTGTGTCTGCACTATGTACAGGGGGGAGCTAGGGGGGAATGGGCCCTGCTGGGGCACTCCACTCCAGTGTGTGTCTGCACTATGTACAGGGGGGAGCTAGGGGGGAATGGGCCCTGCTGGGGCACTCCACTCCAGTGTGTGTCTGCACTATGTACAGGGGGGAGCTAGGGGGGAATGGGCCCTGCTGGGGCACTCCACTCCAGTGTGTGTCTGCACTATGTACAGGGGGGAGCTAGGGGGGAATGGGCCCTGCTGGGGCACTCCACTCCAGTGTGTGTCTGCACTATGTACAGGGGGGAGCTAGGGGGGAATGGGCCCTGCTGGGGCACTCCACTCCAGTGTGTGTCTGCACTATGTACAGGGGGGAGCTAGGGGGGAATGGGCCCTGCTGGGGCACTCCACTCCAGTGTGTGTCTGCACTATGTACAGGGGGGAGCTAGGGGGGAATGGGCCCTGCTGGGGCACTCCACTCCAGTGTGTGTCTGCACTATGTACAGGGGGGAGCTAGGGGGGAATGGGCCCTGCTGGGGCACTCCACTCCAGTGTGTGTCTGCACTATGTACAGGGGGGAGCTAGGGGGGAATGGGCCCTGCTGGGGCACTCCACTCCAGTGTGTGTCTGCACTATGTACAGGGGGGAGCTAGGGGGGAATGGGCCCTGCTGGGGCACTCCACTCCAGTGTGTGTCTGCACTATGTACAGGGGGGAGCTAGGGGGGAATGGGCCCTGCTGGGGCACTCCACTCCAGTGTGTGTCTGCACTATGTACAGGGGGGAGCTAGGGGGGAATGGGCCCTGCTGGGGCACTCCGCTCCAGTTTGTGTCTGCACTATGTACAGGGGGGGAGCTATCGGGGAATGTGCCCTGGGGCAGAAGATGGAATGGACCCTGCTGGGGCTCTCCACTCCAGTGTCTAAGTGCATTCTACATGTGTATGGGGCCCCCTAAGCTTGATGGTGCAGTCCAGGCAGCTGCACCTATTAGGCAGCAAGGAGCTGCCTTACTGAGTCAGACCGATGGTCCATCTTAGCCCCGATGTTGTCACAACCGGATACGGCAGCAGGGTTTCAAATCCAGCTCTCCGGGGTCTCTGGTAGAGGCCTCACCCAGGCGTGCTACCCGAGATCCTGAATCAGAGAGGACATTCCCACATACAGCAAACAAGCGCTTTTTCCTTTCCCCCGCATAGTATAACGATGTAAGAATGAATCCATGTGCTTTTTTAGCAGTACTTCCGCTTGTTTTTAAAACACATTTGTGGGCAGCCAAACCAGAGATGCCTGGGATTAAATTTGGGACCTTAGACATGATGATGCAAAGCATGCACTCTACCAGCTAAGCCACGCCACGGCCCACCCCAAGTTCTAGCTACGCTGTTGGCCAGTACAATCATCAATTGGCCTGATAAAATCCCAAGCTCTTCTGTGGAAGGGGCTTGCTCCTCTCCCAATGCAAACATGCCCACCGCTCTCTGAGTGACCCAGAATGCATCACTTTACCTTTCAGATCTTGCTCTGGGAGATGGCTCCCCTGCCCCCAGTGACCTCAATTTGCCAGTTAACCCAGGATTGTAATTTGGATTTTTAAAAATGTTGTTGGAGGAACGGACCCCCTACGTCCCCCCCCCCCACTCCCAGCAACTCCCAGCACTGGCCACACCATCCTCATCAGCCGTACCATTCCCATGCCTCATCTCTAACCATTCCTGGTACAATCACACCATCTCTACAACCTACTAGCACTAACTTGGGGTGTGTGCAGTTTTTATTTATTTATTTATTATTTATTTATTTTAAAACTTATATCCCACCCCTCCTGCCCAAAGGCAGTGCAGGGTGGCGAACAACATAAAATAAATTTACACATTTTAAAACAAATCATAAAAGCCCACCTACCCTACCCCCCTCGCCAAAAGCCTGGCGGAACAGCCAGGTCTTATACAAACGTTGAAACGACAGAAGGGTGGGGGCCAATCGAGCCTCCTCTGGGAGTGAATTCCACAGCACAGGGGCAGCCACCGAAAAAGATCTCACATCAGTGGCCACCCGTCTCGCCCAGGGAACCTCCGAAAAGGCCCCACGGACGATCTCAGGGGTCGCACGGGCACATGGGGAGTGAGGCGATCCTGCAGATAGGCAGGGCCCAGGCCGTGAAGGGCTTTGAAGGTCAAAGCCAGCACCTTGAACTTAGCCCAGTGCTTTATAGGCAGCCAGTGCAGAGCCCGGAGCACTGGTGTCATGTGCTCCCTGCGGCCCGCCCCTGTCAGGAGACGGGCCGTGGCATTCTGCACCAGCTGCAGCCTCCGGACCAGCTTCTCAGGCAGCCCCACGTAGAGCACGTTGCAGTAATCCAGCCTCGAGGTGATGAAGGCATGGATGACAGTGGCGAGGTCAGAGTCTGAGAGATACGGCTGAAGCTGCCGGACAAGATGTAATTGCTGAAAAGCACTCCCCAACATGGCCAAAACCTGAGATTCCAGGCTGAGCCGTGAATTGAGGAGCACACCCAGACTCCGTACCTGCAGGACCATGGGAGGGCGAAACACCCCCCACACACACACAAGAGGAGACTGAACCACTCCCAGGCCCCCCAAGCCCTCACCCATCAACATCACCTCTGTCTTGTCAGGATTCAGTTGCAGATGGCTCAACCTCATCCAAGCCCCCACAGCTGACAGGCACTGGGAAAATAAGGAGACTGCATGACCTGGGTCGATGGAAAAAAAGTGGTAGAGCCGAGTGTCATCAGCATACTGATGACACTGCATGCCCTGAAACCCTCTCACGATCTCCCCTAACAGCTGCATATAGATGTTAAACAAGAGGGGGGACACGTGAGGTCCCAGGGAGAAGACGTACACTCCCCCAAGACTACCCGGTGAGTTCTCCCGGCTAGGAAAGAATGAAACCAGTCCAAGACCGTCCCGTCAATTCCGACACGGTACCGCAGGTGAGTCGCCAACACCTCATGATTGACTATGTCGAACGCAGCCGAAAGGTCTAGCAGGACCAGTAAGGTCTGACGACCCTGGTTCAATGCCAGATGGAGATTGTCAACCAAGGCCACCAATGCAGTCTCCGTACCATACCCAGGCCAAAACCCAGACTGAGAGGGATCAAGGAAATAGGTGCGGTCCAGATGTTCCTGGAGCTGCCGTGCCACAGCCCGTTCAATAACCTTCCCTAAAAAGGGAAGGTTAGATACCGGCTGATAACTGGCAGGAGCATCAGCATCAAGAGATGGTTTCTTGAGCAGGGGCCTAACCACAGCCTCCTTCAGCCATTCAGGCACCCTGCCCTCCTGAAAGGAGGCACTAACCACCCCAGCTAGCAATGGCCGTAACGGCTCCTGGCTAGCTTTCACCAGCTAGGACGGGCAAGGATCTTGTTCACAAGTGGTGGCATGAACAGATCCCAACAATGACTCTACATCGGCAGGTGACACCATCTGAAACCGATCCCACAAAACAGGATAGGATGGGGCATCCATAGCCCCAAGATGATCCTCTGCAATAACTGCGGAACCGAAATCGTGGCGGATGCGAGCGATCTTATCTACAAAGTACTCGATAAACCGGTCACAGCGGTCACTGGATTGCTCCAGGTCCAGGCGGAGACAGGCAGGACTGACCAAACCTTTCACCACCTGGAAAAGCTCCGCTGGACGTGACTTTGCAGATGCAATAAGGGCAGCAAAGAACTGCTTCTTTGCTGCCTGTAGTTCAGTTTCATTTTTTTCAATCACTAAAATGAACGAAGCCCCATTCTTTTTAGTAATTAAAATACAAAAACAGATGAATAAACAAATGATTATAATTTTATTTCATCTGTTTTCATTTTACAAAATCAATTTTTTAAATGTGCATGCGCAAAATGGCCACCAGGGCCAGTGACCACGGCAGCCATTTCGTGAACGCGTAGTGAATTTTTTAATTTTAAACATTTAAAATATATATATATATATATATATATTTAAAAATCACTGTGCACGCACAAAATGGCCTCCGGACCATTCCGTATACACGCAGCCCTTTCCCAAAATGGCGGCAGCAGCATTGGCACCATTTTGAAAAACGACTGGGCGTGCAAAATGGTCCAGCTGCCATTTTGCACACATGCAGTGATTTAAAAAAATTAATTAAAATAAACAGGGGGGAGAATGATAGGGTCAATTATTTTTAAAAAAAACCAAAAATGAAGGTTTTTTTGGTAAACAAAAATGAAAACGGTCAGGGTGCCCTCTGCACAGCGCCCTCGCACCAACGTCCAGCAGGAAGAAATCCAGGAGGAGGCAGAACCACATCGGAGGGGATATGGGGCATAGGGGCTGTCACACTCTTTACTCGGGTAACTCTGCCCTTCTGGAAGGGTTGTGGTTTGAGTGCGCGACGCAGTGGGAGGAGTCACACCAGAAGGGGGCGAAGCAAAGGGGTGGCCACGCCCCCTTTCTGCTATAACTCCGTGTCATGGTGGCGGATGGGAAAGGGAGTGGGAACGTCCCACTGGCTTAAGGTTGCCATAGATGCACATTTTTAGAGGGCACTTATAAGAAATACAGGTTGCAGGGCTGCACTGGTGTCAACGCAGCCCCGCAACCTGTATTTCTTATAAGGACCCTCTAAATTGTAAGCTGTCCGGAGCTGCTTTGGGCAGGAGGGGCAGGATATCAAATGTTTTAATAAAATTAATAAATAAAATAAAGATGTGCATATCTGGCCACTCTACTCTGGCTCCATCTCCTTCCAGGTTAGCGATGTGCCTGCCCTGGCAAAATCGGGACTTCCCCTGGAGCTGCGGAAATCCAAAAAGGTGGCAACCCTCCTCCCGCACAGCCACGCTGCCACCCACCTGCAAGAACCATTCTCAGTACAGCCACGTCTCTCCTAACAACACCCAGCGCAGCCACGGTCCCTCCCTCCTCCAGGCTCACACAAAAGCCTTAGAGCGGCTGGACAACTAGGACTTTGCATTCAGGTTTGGAGAAAACATAAATAAACACCAAAGGCCCTTTTCAGCTTTTGTATCCGAAACACAAATACTGCCCTGGACATTTCGGGTCTGTGTCCGTGTGCCTCTCATGTTCCACTTCTAATGTGATCTTTTTAGCGGTTGGGCTAGCAGTTTGAGCATGTCGAGTGTCACGGTATGTTGTGCTGGTCAGAGGGAGGAGCTTAGTCCCAACATCGGAGATCTGTACTTCTGGCTGAGGTTTACCGTTGATCTTTGAGTGCTGTGTTTTGGGTGGCTTGGCCTGTTTCCCCGGACAACTGGAGGCAGAACTGGGCCCAGGGAACCGGATGGGATGGGATGGGATAAGGGTGTCAGATTCCCCTGCTTAGTGCTCGCTGGTACCAGGGTCCTTTACTGTGTTTATCGTACGGTTACCACCACATGGACGACGGCACCCAGACACACAGGCTGCACACACAGAGGCCGAACACACACACACGAGCTTGCTTGCTTCCTGACCAACTCTAGCAGATCCCCAAATTTTGAAACCCCAAACACAAAAATTGGTCCTGGAATCAGGATAGAAATCAGCCAAACAAAATGTACCTCCCTTGCACGTCCTTACAGACAACGCACTGCAAATGGAATGGTGTGATTATTTTACTAGTTCTGCTGGTGTCTCCTCCAGTGGATATGTGCGGGGAGGGGAGCCATCTTCCTTTAAAATTCCACCTAGACCTAGGTTTGGTCCCTCTGCATCACTAATTAATTGAAGAGAGGCATCCTTCCTAGTCCCCTGGATGACTCCTTGAAGAATAGATGGGTCTTCCCCCTCCTGCTCACCCACGACTAAGCTGCCATTTTGTGTTTGGCTCAGATACGGAACGTGAGAACCGCCTCCCAACCTCCTGCTTTTCTCTCTTTCAGAGTCTTTGTATCACTCTTTTCTGAAGATTCGGGTGGGGTGGGGGTGTTCCTTAATCTTATCTGGGCTGAAAATGAGTTATATTGGCTGGGAAATATGGCAAAAGGAAAACATGGCCTTGGCCGGCCCCTCAGTGGGCAAAACATTCACCTTGCCTCAGAAAAACACATGAGATTGACTTAAAATCATGCTTTTTCTGTCGGTACGTTTCCCCCCATGTTTTAAAATGGGAAACAAGGTTTCCAAGATTCCTTTTTCCCCAAAGTGGTTGAAAAATTGGTTCCAACTGCCTCTCCCCCAATGGAAAAAAAAGGCTGTTTTCACCAACCAAAGCAATTTTGCTTGGAAATACTCTTTATTCTCCCACCCATGAACCTTCCTCTCCCTCCTTTCTCTGTATTCCCATTGATGGAATCACCATCTGGCCTGTCCCCTAGACATGGGGCCTAGGGCTCAGCTTTGACTCCTCCCTCTCCTTTCCACCTCAGATTCAGTCTGTTGCTAAGGCCTGTTGCTTGCTTCCCCCCGGCCCAAAATGCTAAAATCTGTCCCTTCCTTACAGCGCCCGCTGCCCAAACTCCTGTCATCTCTCGCTTTGACTGCTGCAACCTCCTTCTCATTGGCCTCTCTTGCTCTCATCTTGAGCCGCTCAACACTCTGCTGCCTAGGAATCCACCTCGCCTGCAGCTTCGATGCCTCCTCTCCTCCCACAACTGGCTCCCTCTTCCCCGGAGCACAACGCCTTTGAGGCTCTTCACGGCCTAGCTCCCTCCTAGAAACTTCGATCTTCCTCTGCCACCGCCCTCACCCACCCACCCCAAGTCTCCTGCTCCCTAAACCATCCCAGACCTCACCTCTTCTCCCACACTGCCCCCCAAGCCTGGAACTCCTTCCCTAAACATACACACTCTGCTCCCTCCCCATCACGACCTTCAAATCCCTCAGCTCCTCATCCCCTCGCTGATGCCTCCTCTTCCCTCTTCCCTCAGAATCCCCCTCTTCCTTGTAACTAAGCTAATCCATGCTCCTGCGACTTCTCCACTTTGTGAAAATGTCTCCTGGTCTCTCCCTAGCCTCCTCTCTCCCTCGGCTCCTCCATTGTAAGCCCCTCGGGGCAGGGAGGGACCTGCCTCTAATATGGCTGCTCTATGATTGTTCAGTGTCAGGCACACGACTGATGCAATAGAAATCAACATTATATGAATATATTATAACTAATAATAATTTGTCTAGTGACAGCCATGGGCCAGGCACTGAACAATTATTAGAGACAGATCCCTGCCCCCAAGGGGCTTACAATTAGGGCTGAAGCGAGAAATGGGTTTCAAGAATCTCGTGGCAATTGAAAACCGTTACTGAGATCTCGGCATGCTCTTGGTAACGGTGCGAGATCTCGGCGAGAATCTCAGTAACATTTACCATGATTTACCGTGTACCGTATACCAGTTTACCGTACACCGCTTAGCATGTTTGTCCGGGTAGCATGCATGCACGAAAGGGCCACTGCTGCTGTTCTGCACATGCGCAGCCCTCTTCCAAGATGGCGCCGGAAGCGCCACGGCCATTTTGGAAACGGGCAGCCATTTGGTGCATGCGCATTACCGGGATGAATGCAGTACATGGTAAGCGGAGCACGGTAAATCGGTATACGGTACATGGTCAATCACAGCAAACGGTAAATCAAGAAAAATTCTTGGGCGAGAAAGTGTCCAGAACCGAGGGTTTTCTTGATTATCAATTCTCACTAAAAACGAGTCAGGAACCACGATTCTCAGCAAGAATCAAGAGAAAATGGAGATCGAGCTACAGCCCTACCTCCATGCTAAGATGGAGAAGCAAGGGGAGACAAAAGGAGACAATATAATAAAATAAAATAATAATAATTATTATTATTATTATTAATGTGATTATTTTACTACTAATAATAGTAATAGTCATACATTTTCTGGCCAGATTTTTTCCATTGGAAATTTGTTTGGCTAGAGGAACTAACATGTGTCATTTATCAACAAACGTTGGCTGAAAAGCTGTGACAGGTGGGAGTTGCTGGGAGTTCCTCATACCCAGTGTCCTGTCAGCCTTCCCTGCTGGGAGATACTGGGCCCGTGGTTACACACACACACACACACACACACACACACACACACACACCTGCACATACACGCAGAGAGCCAATGTTGTTTACAAGTTCAGCCTTCAGAACAAAGGACCTTCCTAAACACCTGGCTCTGTTTGTGCTCTCTGCACGCTCCCCGTCCAACAAATTGGAGGAACAGCGAGAGACAACACACACAGCTCCTTCTGATGGAGCATCTTCATCAAGGCGCTAATAAAGAAGCACCAGTCTGGAGACGAGGGGGGATGTTGGTAGGACCGGGGAGCTTGCTAATTCCATTCGAGTTGGATTCTCCATCCAGGCTGCTGAGATCGTATTGATCTCAGACCCCACTGAGAGATGGGCTGTGTCCTAAGCAAATAAACAAGGAAACACGTTCTTCCAAGAGAGCCCACGGTCATGTACAATCTCGTGTCTGGGACTGGCATGCCCCTCTCGTTCCAGCCCACGCATTCAGGAACATCTGAATGCACAGGACGTGTGCAGGCAGCAGTCTATGGAGAGAGACAAAAGGAGCGGAGATCTCTCTGGCCAGATTCTGACCTCAGTTCTACTGCTGTAACCCCAGACGGGTCTGAGCTGCATTACTCCAGATTTTAAGAACAGAAGTACCACCATTCTGGATCAGACCAGCAATCCATCTAGCCCAGCATCCTGTCTCCGACAGTGGCCAGCTCCAGACGTAGCTACTAATTATTTATCATTTCTATTGCACTACTGGGCGTGCACAGCACTTTACAGCCACAGATTTTCAGAGACCGCTCCCCACCCACTGGGCTTTCAATCTAAGATGGACAAAGATGAGGGGAACTCGGGCACACACACATTCCTATTTTACAGATAGGGAAGCAAGGGCAAGATTTGCCCAAGACCCAGCCAATGAGCTCAGTGGCTACGGTGAGATTCAAACACAGGGGCCGCGTCTATGTCTATGTTCTGTACAGCGCCAGGTGCATGACCGGCGCTATATAGAGGTTTATAATAATAAATAATAATAATTCAAACCCTGGTCTCCCAGGGCCAAGTCTAGCACCTTATCCACTACACCACACTAGGGATGGGCGAACAGAATGCAGTTCAGATGTTCGGTTCGAAACCCGACTTCGGGTTCGATGGTTTGGTTCAGCCGAGTTCAGGTTGGCCGAATTTGGCCAAACCGTCAAAAACAGCGAAACTGAAAGCGAACCAAAACAAAAACAAAACCTTTTTTTTTTTTGGTCCTGAAAAGACGTTTTTCCTGCCCCCGAATTCATCCGATCTAATCCAAACACGACCGAACTGTTCGGTAATTCGAGAGTTCAGTTCGGACGTTCGGTTCGGATGTCCGAACAGACTGAGTTCGGTCCGAACTTCGAACATACGAACCACGTTCGCCCATCCCTACTCCACACTGGCTCTCGACTACTGTGCCAGCCAAGTACATGTCCGGGTCATGGAGGTGTGACCCATCTCCTGCTGACTGCTCCCAACTGCCGGTAGCTCCCAACTGCCTACTAGCCTCAGCTAGTAGGCGTTTATGTCTCTCTCCTCTAAGAATGTAGCCAATTTCCATTTGATGTTAGTTATGCTGCCGGCTTTCACGGCCTCCTCTGACAATGAGTTCCACAACTGTATTGTGCGCCGCTGCCTGAACAAGTACTTCCTTTTGTTCGTTTAAAATTTGCGGCCTCTTAACTTCAGAGAGTTTCCCCTTGTTCTCTTAAAGTGGAAAAGGGCAAACAACAGTTCCCTATTGACCTTCTCCATGCCACTCATGATTGTATAAACTTCTGTCATATCTCCCCTTAATTGCCTCTTCTCCAAGCTCAACAACCCCAGCCTCTTGAGCTTTTCCTCATAGGGAATTCAATCCATCCCTTCTATCATCCTTGTTGCCCTTCTCTGAACCTTTTCCAGTTCTATTATATTTTTCTTGAGATGGGGCGACCAGAACCACACACAGTATTCAAGGTGGGGTCGTACCAAAGAATTACACACCAGCATCAGGATACTTTCCCTTTTATTCTCTCTTCCTTTTGCAATGATGACTAACATTTGGTTTACTCACTGCTGCACACTGAGCTGAAGTCTTCAAGGAACTATCCATTCCGCAACGACTCAAAGATCCTTCTCCTGAGTAGTTACAACCAGATTAGAACCTAGCATCGTGTACGTATTAGTAGAGGTGGGAATTCAGCTTTGGATTAAATCCGTAACTGCACAGAATGGGCCACGATGGGTTCATCCATATTTTATAAATACTGCGCATGCACAAAATGGCCACTGGACCATTCGTGCATGCGTGCCCTTTTTCAAAATGGCGGCATCAACAACACCTTCATTTTGGAAAAGGGCAGCCATTCTGTGAATGCACGGTGGCCCTTTTGGGCACATGCGTGGCAGCCATTTGTGAATGCGTAGTCATTTTTTTAAATTTATGTTTTATTTCTTAATTGATTTTAAAAATAATAAAAGCATTGCGCATGCGCAACATGGCCACGAGACCGTTCGGCGCATGTGTGCCCTTTTCTAAAACGGTGGCGGCCGCATCGCCGCCATTTTGGAAAAGGGATCCGTTTATTTTCGTAACTTAAAAAACGAAAGCGAATTGCACACCCCTACTTGTAAGTTCCATCGTTACCCCAGCGCCATACGACACAGGCAGATAGGGGTTCTTGGTAGCGGCCCGACTGCTCTGGAAGTCCCTTCCCCTGGAGGGTCACCAGATTCCTCACCTAAGCATCTTCCAGAGGCAGCAGCGTAAAACCTATTCATTTGGGCCAGGCCTTCAACTGGCAGGGTTAGGGTTAAGGTGCTGGTTGGTTTGTTTTTTTAATGGGTATTTTATATGTGGTTTTTATGGATTCTACTCTTTGTATGTTATATGTATTTATTTTTGACTGTGACGTTAGCTGCTCTGAGCCTTTGGGAAAGGGTGGGATACAAAAAAATAAATCAAACAAAAAAACCCAGATATACAAAGAAATAAAACCAAAGGGTTTTTTTGGCCAGGGGTGGGGAATTGAGTGTTTCTTTTTTTTGATCAGCTCTGATTCGTAAAAGGAAAACCAAAGGGAGACAGACCTGAACGACAGGACATCCCTGGCCTTGGTAGGAATTTCCCCAGAGTTGGGCTGCGAGCGGTTCAAATCAGCCCTTCGAGCAGCATGGTCTGGCAGCCAAGTTCAGCTATAGAAACCCCCCCTTCCCCTTTTATACTCCCCCCCCTCAATAATGAAGCTTCCATGTGGAGACTCCATTCAAACACCATAGATCACTCCTCCCAGTCCCCTCCCCCTCGCACTCTAGGGGATTGCCCTGTGCAAACAGATGGAGGGGGCAGGGGGGTGAGACAGCTCAGGCAGATCGTGCCTACCCCACCCCCTCCACATGTCTCTCTCCAAGCTCATCACAAAGGGGTTGCCTTCCGCCTGGCAGCCTAGGTGAAGTTTGCCCTGCTCCTTATCACACCAAACAGACCCCAAGCCGCGGTTGCCTGTGCCCCCCACCCCATTCACTGGCGCACAATAGCCAGTTGGCTGGTGGAGGTGCTAAGATTAATTGCCCAATGAGCAGGAGTGGAGGCTGAGGCTGCGATGTTGCCGGGGGG
>QEPC01014492.1:3657605-3670747 GCA_003113815.1 Sphenodon punctatus | reverse complement strand
TTGGGGGGGGGGGGCTGGATGGGATTGTTTTAATTTATTTGATGATGGTTTTAAGTATTGTTTTTAAGAATTTTATTATGATTGTATTGTTGTAAGCCACCCAGAGATGCCGTAGGCATGAGGGGGCAGCTAAAAAATGCTTTAAAATAAATAAAATAAATAAATAAATAAATATCAATGGCTCAATATTTGAAGCAACATTCCCTTACTAACATTCTCCAAACCAGCTCAGAGGGAGTTTGGGTTCAAACACTGAGTCTCAGAGTCAACATTCCAAACAGATGCAATTCTTCCAGTGGAATTTTCAATGTTGTCTTTTTTTAAATGAAAATCAGAATTTTTGTCAAGCAAAGATTTCATCCAAAAATGCAATGGATCTCGATTTTGAAACGTTCACATCCAGGGTTACTTCTGTGGGACCACGGACAAAGTTCATTCTGCTCGGGTTTTACGATATGTAATTTATAGAATTATTATTGATTATTTATATAGCACCAGCAGCGTACCTGGCACTGCACCATCAGTAGTTAGAGACAAGTCCCTACCCCAAAAGGCTTACAATCTTTGCGAGGCAAGGAAGAGGTGACCATCGGGAGAGACAAGGATACATTCATGAGGGGGAGAAAATGCAAGTGCACGTGCTTCACTTAGTTACAGGGAGGGAGAAGAGTGAACATATCTAGGGAGGGAGTTCCAGGCCTAGGGGGGGGGCAGCAAGGGAGAAGGGGCAGAGACGTTTCGAATCGAGGAGCAGGGGAGTCGCAAGCAGGCGAGGGTGGGGGCAGGAGGAGCGAAGCTCCTGGGCAGGAGTGTGATTTCCTGACGTTGGTTTGTTATAGATGGTGGCGAGGAGGCAGGAGAAGGAGGGGTTGCTATGGTGAAGTTTGGCTATGCTTACAACATTTCAACTTGGTTCACCTAACCGATTTTACTAATTTCCCGCAGCCCAGCCCCCAGTGGGTAGATAAAGGTGGTTATCCTCCATGGGGCAGCAAGGGAAACTGAGGCACAGGAAAGGACTCTGAATCCTTAACCACAAGACCATCCCTGTTGAGACCTGGAATCACTTTCCTAACCCTCCGTCCTGCTGCCCCCCTCCCCCTGCTGCCCATCTCTCAAGCCAGCTTGCACCCCTGCTGTTTCGCTTGATCCTGCCCTTGGCACGCCCCACCTTCTCCGCTCTGCCCGTCGGCTTGTCCCCGTGCCCACCTGGCAATGAATCCCCACTCTCTATTGATTAGACCATGGCCGTCATCCCTAGCCTGGCCTGGCTCTGACAGGTGTTGTGTTAGCAGGAGCCGCCCGCTCAGGTGACTAGGGGTTGGCTTTAAATGGACCGCATGGGTGGCGGGGTGTGTGTGTGTGTTGGCGGTGGGTGGAGGTGGCTGTACGCCTGTTCTGACAGGCGCACACCCACCTCCAGCCAGGGAGCCTCCTCCTGTTTTCCGGTTGACTCCGTGGGTGAGTGATGGGTGGAGGTGGGTGTTGCGCAGGAGCGCGCATGCACCCCCACGGGCACACACCCATCCCCCCTCTCCACTGCCGCAGTGTTTACATAGACACCCCCTCCCCCACTGCACACCTACCCGCAGGGGATGGGGGGTGGCCATGTAAAAACAGCCTAAGACCGACCTAGTGCTGTAGCACTGCTTAGTACAGGCCAGGTGGGGAAACGTCTCCCTCCCAGGGGCCACTTTGAAGCTCTGAAGGCCACAGCGGAGTTGAGGGCAGGGGTACGCAAGGGCTGTGCTCTGAAAGACGAGGTCCCAGAACACGGATCCAACCCCTCTCCTTGTATGCAGGCCCTCCTCCCTGCTCCCTTCCCCTGAGCTCAGTCGCTCGGTGCTTGGGGGCAGAACTGGATCCGGAAATCAGAAAGAGGCCAAACAAAAACTAGCCATGGGATGCATCTGGCCCCCCAGGCCTGAGGTTTCCCCACCCCTGGTCTAGTGCTGTGCAAGGCATGGGGGTCTGGGGCTTAACTGGCTGCTGTCGGCATCTGGCTGTAGGTGAGCTGACCGAAGCTGAATCCAGATAAGACCGAGAGGATGATGGTTGGCCAGCCGTGTGACCTGGAGGACATAGGCACCCCTGTTATTGATGGGGTCCAGCCTCCTTTGGTTGCTCAGCTTCATAGCCTTGGGGTGCTCCTGGATCCACTGTTGCACCTGGATGGCCAAGCTGCAGCGGTGGCCAGGAGCGCTTTTCACCAACTTTGTCTGGTGAGAAGGCTGCGACTTTTTTTGTCAGATTCAGATATGGCAACTGTCATCCATGCCTTTGTAACCTTGAGGCTAGACTACTATAACGCACTCTCCATGGAGCTGCCCTTGATGACTGTTCAGAAGCTGCAGCTGGTGCAGAAGGTGGCAGACGACTTTCTGTCAGGGGTGGTTAGCCGGGAGCACATTCCACCGGTGCTCTGGAGTCTACACTGGCTGCCAATAGCTTTCTGGGCACAATTCAAGGTGCTGGTTTTGGCCTATAAAACCCTAAACGGCTTGGGCCCCAGGTATCTGAAAGACTGCCTCTTAACGTATGTTCTGTCACGGCCTCTGAGGTCAACCAAAGGCACCTTCCTGCAAGATGCAACCGCCCGCAAGGTCTGTACAATGAGGACACTCAGGGGGACATTCTCAGTCACTGCTCCTCAATTATGAAACTTCCTTCCCTTGGAGGGTCCACCTGGGCCCAAGCCTAATCATCTTTTGGAAGAGGTGTAAGACCTTCCTGTTTGGTCAGGCATTTGGTGGGCTGGGATAGGGTTGGGTGGGATTGGGTGGAGAGGTTGGGGGGAGGGTTGGTGGGTAAGGGGGTTCAGGGTTTTTTAAAACTGTCTTTTATTGTTTATATATGTTCTATGTTTTATAGGGATGGGACTCTGGGCAAAATTTAGATTTTGATCAATTTTGGTTTCGGTTCTCGTGAATTTTGGTTCTTTTCTGGTTTTGGTACTATCGGATCTTTTGCATTGATTTTTGTACTGGATTTTTAACATTGTGGTTTATCAGTGGGGGACAAATAGCAATGTTAAAAATATGGTACAAAAATCAATGCAAAAGATCCGATAGTACCAAAACCGAAAAAGATCCGAAATTTCAGATTAATCCAAAATGGCCATTTTCTGGTACTTTCGGTTTTATCCAAAACCAAAATACCAGTATATATATATATATATATATATATATATATATATATATATATTTGTAAGCTGCCGTGAGCCATTGTGGGAAGGGTGGGGTAAAAAATTGAATGAATAAATGAATTAATAAATGAACTGATTCCTAATGTGGTAGCCATCTTCGGAAGTGAACCATGAAGCCTCCGTAGCTAAAAACATGGGTTTCTCAGTGAAACCAAAGCAGGAACTTCCCTTGGGCAGCTAGGTCTGGATAACACTGCAAGACTCTCTCTGCCTTCTCCAGCACATGGAAAAGGAGGTAAAATATAAGGTGATCGTTGGTCAACCTTGAGAATTATTGTCTAACCTTGAGAATTAGTGGCTTAAATCTGAGCCCGGACAGGATGCCTGAACCACCCTGAGACTAGGTGGTAGCCCTACTTGCAGTCGGACGTCAAGCTATTTCTACTTCAGTCGCACAGTCTCTGAACTTTTCTTCATCAGGGCCGGCCTTAGAAGTTGTGGGGCCCAAGGTGGGGGAGAAAAGGAGGGCGATAGTCTCCTGCCGGTGGCAAAGCTACCGTCAGCCAGCAGGCCTAAGGATGTTCCCCAGCTCAAGGGGTGCTCCCCGGCTCGGTCAGGGGGCACTCCCCGGGCCTGGGTACTCCCCTGTCCCCTCCACCCATCCCCAAGCCCAGCCATCTTGGGGGCACTTACCCCATCGCCGTCCTGGGCCCTGCTCGCCGGCTCCCTGTGTCAGGCTGAGGCGGGCACAGCAGCCAGGGAGTGTGGGAAAGGTGGGGCCTCCGCCTCTCCCTCACTCCATGGCCCCCTCCGCTGTCTGTCAGTCTCAGCCAGGGGGAGTGAGAGAGAGGCAGAGGCCCCGCATCTCCCACATTCCCCCTGGCCGAGACTGACAGGCAGTGGAAGGGAGGCCATGGAGTGAGGGAGAGGCAGGACCTCTGCCTCTCCCTCACTCCCCCTGGCCCCCTCGGCTGCCTGTCTTGGCCTCGGCCCAGAGAGTGAGAGGCAGAGGCCTCGCATCTCCCTCACTCCCTGATCGAGACTCAGGGGGGCCCCGCGCTCAGGGGCCCCAGCTCCTGGCCACTGTCAGGTTGGGAGTTGGGGGCCCCAAGTGCGCCCCCCCCCAGGAGCAGGCCCTGGGGTGACCACCCCGAGCCACCCCGCAGTAAGGCCGGACCTGTTCTTCATAACCGGGACAGCTAGGAGATTACTCAAATTTAAATAGAAGCTGGCTGAGGTTCTGGAGAGTAAGATGATATCTCTACAGAAATGTTGATGGGCTTTGTTTACTGCAACAGCTCTGTCTGATCCCTGACCTCTGGAAAGCCTTGTGAAGAGATTCAAGGCTGAGATCTAGAAATGCAAACCATTCACACAACATCCTTCCAGCGAGGCGAGTGGCATCCCCGCCCCCAGCCACGTTTTAAGTGTTGTGTGGTAACTTTATCACGTCCTTGACAGTCCTCCCGTATTCTCTGCTGCTCGGTGCAAAGGGTTTGCTTGCAAGAATCTGATGCCAACAAGTAGCAATGGTGTTGTGTGGTTCAATTAATGCAGAGCATAAGCTTCCATCCTTGATCTATTATTTCCTGTTTGTCACTTCCTACCTCCAAGTGACCACAGAGATGTGGCTAGAGAGTCCAGAAGCAGACACTCTTTCCTCCACTCTATGTTTCTTCTGGCACTCTGCATGCAGGACTATCAGAAGAACATTCCCCTATGCCCTTTGCATTGTGGGAAATATCACAAGAAAGTAGGGAAGGGAGAGGCTATTGAAATGGGAGGGAAATTGGAGGAGAGACTGGGAGCAGAGCTGACGAATCTGAGGTGCCAGCATCAACCCGGTCGCACACAGACACCCTCAATGCCCAAATGATACGCGATGGGCTGCTTGAATGTGCCGGCTGGCAGCTCTGCCAAACCCTGGCCCCAATTAAGCCCTGAACCCCAAATACAGAGCGTGACCTCAACCTGGGCGGGTCACCAAAAGGCTGAAATTAAGCCAGGCTTCCTCCTCGCAGCTGCTGGCAATCCCGAGAAGCTATTTCTCCACGTGGGGTAAAAACAGACGCGATGGTGGCTCTTGCTGTGTCAGACTTTGGCCTGGACCTCGCCCGCACATTTGCGCAGGTCTCGCCAGCTGTTGGATTGCCCGGACCGTGTCAGCAGCTAGCTCAGGCTCTGACCCCGGGAAGCCTCCGAAGTCACGGCCCGGGTTAAGGCCTACCACCCTCCCGGGCCGATGAGGGTCACTGCGGGCTGTCCTGTCTGTTTGGGCCGGCAGACGCAGGCCAGCTTTCTGAGCGCTTGGTAGATTTTGCGCCTTTTCTCAGTGCAAAAAACCCCAACAAAATAGCCTCTTTCTTCTTTCCAGGCGAGGCATCAAGCCTGATGCCTGTGGGTCTTTCTCTTCCCCACTCTGGCAGGATTCCCTTTGACCCTACAGCTTTTGCTCTCTGTGTCTTCCCTTCCCCAATCACACATGCCCTCCCCACCCTGAAACAGCAAAGAACAATCAAATACAACTAGAGCGAGAGAAGGGGAATTATTTCCATACAGCTGCCCAGAAAGCCACAAATTTAAAGATCGCCCAGGTTTTTTTTTTTTGTGGACAAGAAAGGATTGGCTTTTCTTCTTCTTGTGTTCTCCCCTGTGTCTTTTTGGAGAGGGGGGCTCTGTTTGTGTACTGGGATGGGGGGGAGGATTGGCTAACAGAGGTTTACTGCACTCAGCAGTATTAGCTAAGCTCAGCAGGCCTGATTGTAGGTTATTAACATATATTATCTCAGTTCCCTGCCTCTGAAAAGAGAGGAGTTACTATTCTCCTCTCACACCCCCCACCCTTGTCTTTTACACTTAATTACCTCACTTATAACAGCCCAGCCCAGAGAGAGAAATATCACAGGACAGTGGGCAGGCAGGCGAGCCCAGCACAACTAGGGCGTGAGTAATATCCTATTCTGCCTTCAAGGAAAGAAATCACACACACACACACACAAATAAATAAATAATAAGGGGAGAGAGGGTTTCTCAGCAGAAAGGAGTCCGCCATGCATGCAGCGAGGGAGCGGATGCGAAAAGAAATTAGAGCAAGTGGCCTTTAAATTGGAGGGTGCCTGGAAGGGACGTCGTCTAGCAGCGACCTCTCTTCACGCCAAAGGGACTTGTGACCTTGAACTGGGAAGAACCCTGATGCCCCAGCTCCTCGCCGGGGAGACAGATGGGGCGTGATGTCATAAAGAAGCAAGACTGTTCTCCCAGCTGATATTTTTCAAGCACGGGTGGAGTGGGAGGGAGTAAGGGATGTTCCTGCAGAAGCCAAAGCTCAAGAGGTGGTTTGGAATTGGGGGATTTGGTTGGGGCAGTTTGAGACATTCAGATGCAAACAGGGAGCAAAGTTGTGAAGGGGAGTCTGCCTGAGGAGTCTCTCCAAATAGTTCAGAAGGCTCCAGGAAGCCTCCTGGAGGCTTTTCCAAGTGGGGTCACTTCATGATTCCAAATAACATTTTTGAATAATTCCCACTAGACAGGGCCAAGGTGTTCCGTTGAATTCTCCAGGCCTACATCAAAATGAAGAACTCCCCAAACCGGTAGAAATCTTTGATGCAGCAGTGAAGCAGCACGATCTGGCAAACAGAGCAGTGAACCAGGATTCAAAAAGCTAGGAATGCAATTAACCTGAGGAACTCCTTGCCAGAGGATTGTTTTGATGACCAATAGCCTAACTGGGCTCAGAAAAGGATTTGATTCGTTCTTAGAGGGGTAGGACTAGAAATGGGTATTAGTCGAGTTGGCTGGCGGATGAGTCCTCTGCTTGTCGGGAGCTGAGCGTGAACAGCAGGGAATGGGCCACTCACGCCATCATGAGCTGTTGGGGACTTCTCCCAAGCAACCAAGATTGGCCAGCCACTATCGGAGACAGGACGCTGGGCTCGATGGACCATTGGTTTGACTCAGTCTGGCACTTCTTATGTTATTAAGAACACAGTCCTGCCTGTGTTCTGCCAGATGAGCTATGCCCCTCTCCCCTCACACCTAAGGACAGGACAGAATTAGGAAAGATTCAGAGACGGGTCACAAATCTGTTCAAATGGAGCGGCTTCTGTACGAGGAGCTAGATTGAAAAGGGCCCCCCACAAGGTGCGCACAACTTCTGCAAGCGTTGTAGGCCCCTGCAGGCTTGTTTCCCCCACTGTACTTGTGCCCCTGGCGGAGAGGCTCAAAACTATTCGGATGCTTTGGCTCAGGAAAGCGACTAGCAAGGAGAGAGATGACAGAGCGGTTTATAAAATCACAAGCGGGCTGAGAAAGCTGTTTCCTCAGAATCCCGGATTTAAGGGACACCCGATGAAATGAACAGGCAGATGGTTTAAAACAAAGTACTCCCCCCCCCCCCCGCCCCAAGTACACAATTATCGCACGGAATCATTGCCCTGGGATGCTATGATGCAGAGCCGGCGTTACTTACCACAGGGCGACTGGGACCACAGTACACAATGATCGCATTGCCTGAGTACACAATGCACAGTACACAATGTGCAGTACACAATTGTGTGTCACAGTACACAATTATCACATTGCCTTGGGATGGTATGATGCAGAGCCGGCGTTACTTACCACAGGGCGACCGGACCACAGTACACAATGATCGCATTGCCTGAGTACACAATGCGCAGTACACAATGTGCAGTACACAATGTGCAGTACACAATGATCGCATTGCCTGAGTACACAATGCGCAGTACACAATGTGCAGTACACAATTGTGTGTCACAGTACACAATTATCGCATTGCCTGAGTACACAATGCGTAGTACACAATGTGCAGTACACAATTGTGTGTCACAGTACACAATTATCGCATTGCCTGAGTACACAATGCGCAATACACAATGTGCAGTACACAATGCGCAGTACACAATGCGCAGTACACAATGTGCAGTACACAGTTGTGTGTCACAGTACACAATGATCGCATTGCCTTGGGATGGTATGATGCAGAGCCGGCGTTACTTACCACAGGGCAACCTGGGGCGACTGCTCCAGGCCCCGTTATTTTCCCTCCTTCCAGGGGCCCCGCTGTTTTTACCAGGGTAGGTTGCAGGGTCCGCACTCCCTCCCAGACGGGCCTCAAACATGAAGACCTCCTCTACGGCCCTACAGAAGGCGCCTCCAAGGGGGCAGGGCCTCGGGAAAGGGTACGGAGCCACCAGGGGGTGCCACATTTGATCTTCATCCAGGGCCCCGCAAAAGGACGCTGATAACTGTCAATGGGGGGGGGGCAGGAGTGGGGTTGGGCAGGGGGCTGGGAAGGGGTTCTTAACAACTTAAAAAATATGGGGAGAGCATGTGCCCCCCCCACCACCACCACCCTGAGTCGCCTATGGTTGGAAGGTACCTCCAGGAAGGTCATCGAGTTTGACATTCCTCCCTGCCACCACCCTGACTATTAGCCAAACTGGTCAGAGAGCGAAATCCCTCAGCCAGAGGATGGAAAAGGGCTCACACCTGGCAGGCTGGTTTTGTGCACCTCTGCCGGAGCATCTGCTAGATCGCCTGACCTGAAGCAGGGTCTTGGGCTAGACGGACCATTGTTATGGCCTCAGTCTGGCGGCCCTTCTGTCCCCCTCCCAACGTAACGCTTATGTTCTGCGAACCCCCAAACCACTTATTCAGGAGAAAGTCCCATTGAGACCCTTGCTTAATGAAACTGCACCCTCTTACTTTTTAGAGCCAAAAACACTCCCCACAAAAATGGACAGACCTGCCAAATTTCCAATACCTGAATCGACCGGCAAATTTTGGGTAGTACTAATCGGTACCATATTAGGGCCCGATTCAGGGTCCCGAAATGTCCCAAAATGTCAACTTCCAATCCCAGAATATTGACTTCCAGTCCTGATTTTGGGGGGTTTCATTCTAATTCTTTTGGGGGTTTTCATCCTAATTCTTTTTAATTGACAACCAGAAAATCAGTAATTCGAGAACTGAAATTACCACCACCACCACCCCAAAAAAAATTTGGCAGTAGGGGGGTTATCCAGGCTCTCAACTGGTGATCAAGCAGCCCACCAGGTAGCTGACAAAGTGCCCAGAAATGCAGGTACTACCCATGGGTGTAGAATCATAGAATCACAGAATCATAGAATCTTAGAGTTGGAAGGGATGCTCAGAGGTCATCTAGTCAAACCCCCTGCTCAGTGCAGGAAATTCTCAGCTACAGCATCCCCGAGAGATGGGCCTTCCAGCCTCTGACTGAAAACCTCCAGCGAAGGACAGCCCCCCTCTCCTCCCCCCATCCCAGGCCATCCATGCCACTGTTGAACAGCTCTTACCATTAGGACATTCCTCCTCATGTTTAACTGAATTCTACTTTCTTGTCATTTCAGCCTATGGGTTCTAGTCCTGCCCTCAGGAGCAACAGAGAACAAGTCTGCATCATCTTCTGTGCGACGGCCCTTCAGATAGTTGAAGATGGCGATCATGTCTTCCCTTAGTCTTCTCTTCTCTAGGCTAAACACACCCAGCTCCATCAACCCTTCCCCACAGAACTTGGCTTCTGGGTTCCTGACCCTCTTGGTCGCTCTCATCGGAACCCCTTCCAATTTGTCAATGTCCTTCTTAAAATGTGGTGCCCAGAACTGGACACAGGCCTCCAGATGATGAGGTCTGACTAGCACAGAATAGATTGAAATGGTTACTTCTCGTGAGCTGGACACTATTCTTCTGTTAATGCAGCCGCAGAATTGCATTGGCCTTTTTAGTAGCTGCATCGCACGGCTGACTCATGTTCAGCTTGCGATCAGTTGTGAGCAACTGAATTAGGTACTGGTTACGGCCCTAGGACTGTTCCTTCCTACATAGCTCTGGTCTTTGGGACACTTAGGGATCTATCTCTAGTGGGTTACTTATTAACACCCTCTCTGATCCGCCCATCAGTTCCTGAGGGAGTCCCAGTGTCCTTTTAAGACTCAGCCGGTGCAGAATGTTAATTTGAAGCCTCCCTTCTGCCCCTGCGTTTTCTCTCTGTGGTACGGTCTGTCATTGTTGATGTGTGTCCCCCCCATAAGTGAGGTCTGGGGCAATTGGGGCCTCATTTCCCCCCTAAAAAGGGGGCCCAGAGAGCCCACTCCTTACCCCCACCCCAAAAAAATGTCAAAAGGAGACAGGCTGCAGGTTCAGTGAATCGTTTCGGTTTCACTGAAGACACAATGAAGGCAGCCTGCTTAGCTTATCCAAAAGCAGCTTAAGTAGCGGTTTGATTACAGCGTATAAGCACCTTCAAGGGGAGAAAGTGTTAAGTACGGACCAGCCTCTTTAATCTGGCTGAGGAAGGCAGAACAAGAGTCAATGGCTATCAGTAGAATCTGGAGGAATTCAAATGATTGATCGGGCAACATTTTTTGTTTTCAATCAGTGAGTGTGATTAGCCAATCATTGGGAGGGGACAGAGCCTGAAGGAAGAAGGGAGCAGTCTCTTTCCCATCATGACTGACTGGTGTCCTTCTAAAAAATACACTTGAGCCAGACACCGTTTAGGCAGGAAGAACGGAAGGGAATTCAGGTGGCCCAGGTGAAACAGAAGGCCAAACTAGATCATCATGGGATCATGGAACCAAAGAATTTTTGGATTAGGAGGAACATCATCTCCCTGCCTTTGCATAGGACCATCATGCCCCGAGCAGGCCTACCGGATCTATGCCTGAAACAGCACTATAAGAATGAAAGGCCGGATATTAAAACGCTGTTTGGGGATTGGGGCTGATCACCAACTGGACATGAGTCATGTTGGTCAGGGGATAAGAAGACCTCTGACTGTCAAGGACTGGGAGTGAAGATCAGGGAATGGGTTGACTCCATGGATCATGTCCCATTGCGGCCACTAAGGTCAACTGGGAGCACGCTCTTACAGGTTTCATTTGCCTTCCAAGTTTGCACAACAAGGGCCTGCAGAGCAGTGGGCGTTCCCAATGGCTGATCCACCATCATGGAACTCCCTTCCCTTGGGGGTTCATCTAAACCTGAGCCTGCTCCTCTTCTGAAAGCGATGGAGGATCTTTTTGTTCAGCCGGGCGTTTGACAGGTCAAATCGAAATCAATTTATTAAGCTAGCTTTCGCTAGCTTTATTAAGCTGGCGTTTGACAGGTGGAGGCAGGGTATGGGTGGTAGGTATGGGGATTTTACCTAGCTTTATTGGGGTATTTTGATATCTGGTTTTATTTTGTGTATTTTTGACTGTTTCATTTTTGACCCAGCCCCTACAGGGAGGGTAATAAATAAATAAATAAATAAATATAATGATGCAAATAAAAATATGATGACCTCTTGTGTGCTTTTGTAAACCAACTGAAGCCACCACTGTTGGGGACAAGGTGCTGAGTTGGATAGACTATTGGTCGAACCCAGACTGGCACTTCTTAGGATCTAATGATCTCAAACCATCTACAGTAGAGTAGAGCTACTACACAGAGGAAGTAGTTTTAGGATTGCAGTTAATTAGCTGAAACAAGTATCCACAAAAAACAGGTATTTCTGTCAAATTTCAAGTATTCGGATCAAACTGAATAGCTGCTTTTTGAACTGGAACCCAAAGGACTGAAATAGCAAGAACCGGCACACCAAAATACCAACAACTGGCATACTGAAATACCAATTTGCATCCTGATTTCAACCCAGATGTCAGGAATTTTCTGGATAGTCTTTTGGGGTTGGGCTAATTTGGGGTACTCAAAAAATCAAACTTCCTCGCCGTATGGGATCCAGACTGTATGATTCATTTTTATTGCTAAGGGGGGAAAAAAAGGTAACCAAAATTTTGTTTTTTCGAGTCCTCGAACGGCATTCGGTGGCCAATTCGGAGAGCCAAAGCAGTCCCCCAAAATGTGGGTATTGCCACATTTCAGCTCTCTCCAGTGAATGTAACCACACATCACCCAATCAGGTGTTCACACATTCCGGCTCTTTGCTGAATCGCCTGGTTGTCCCTAGAGAAATGTAATGCAGTGCAGTCTTCTGGGTACACTGTGTGAACTAGGTTGAATTCAACCTAACCTCACCAGCAGCTGGGATGATACACTGGTGTGATGCGTCCTTTTGGATCAGTTCAGTTCAGAGAAGAACTGGGCTCCCTGGGTCACACCGGTCAAATGGCCGTGATGATACCACAGCCCAATTCTTATACTTCCTTCCATTTCGTTCCGGAGGATGGGATTTAGCAGACAGGAATACACTAGAGGCTAATAAAGTGGAAAATATCATGCCAACCTCTCTGGGAAAGGAATACAGCTCCTGGCACTACATCCATTGAGATCTTTCTCCGGTGGCCATTTCGCTGGCCAGGATATCCTTGATGGACTGCAATAGGGGACCGAATTAATTGCTGGCAGAGCTCCATGGACTTTAGGGAAAGGATGCCAGCTTGGAATCTGTCCCAGGGTGTTACAAATTCGGGGAGCTGGAAAGCATCATAAATAAGACTGATGACGGATTGGTTCTAAAGTCTCAAACCTTCAGTGAGTTTCGTGGGGGTCATTGCCCAATTGCAGAACTCTGATTGACAGAGATGTGCAAGTTTTAGAGGGAGGATTGGGGCAAAGGAGCGGCTGTAACCAGGGGTGGGGGGTACAACTGCACTGGGGACCATGGAGCTGGGGGAGGCGGTTTCATCTTCTGCACCAAGACTAGATCTGAAAAGAGCAGCTACAACAATGGGTACCCATCACTTTTCTGGTACCCAAATCAAACCGAACATTTCAGTTACTTTGCGGTACTCAAGCCGGTTTTCGATTGGATATTTGAAACACCGAAACACCATCAACTGGTATATTAAAAATACCAATTTCATCCTTGATTTGGGTGGTTTTTTCAAGTATTATTTCAGGGGTTTTTTTGCATGTCGGGTCCTCAGTATAAACCAATAACAGAGAAATTTCAGTTTTTTGAGTTCTGGAGTGGTGTCCAGGTTCTGATTCAGATAGAGAGAGGGGGGGGGGGGGG
>QEPC01014492.1:3626515-3639503 GCA_003113815.1 Sphenodon punctatus | reverse complement strand
ATATAGCACCAGCAATGTACCTGGCGCTTTACAAAGTAATGGAATAGACACGGTCCCTGCCCCAGGGCTTACAATCTGAGAGGGGGGTGGGGGGAGATGAAGGAAGGGGAACAGAGGGAGAGACAAGGAGTGTAACATTCACGAGGATGCGAGGTCCCAGGTGCACGCGCTTGGCTTGGGTTACATCGAGAATGACGGCTGGCTGGTCCGTGCGGTGAGGATATGAGTACACAGACCTCAGGTAACAGATTGTACTGGATGGCGGGGATCAGCAGGAATTAGGAGAGGGGAGCGAGGAGTCGGGGAGGGCAGAGCGGAAGAGGTGGGTAAAAGTTGTTTACAAAGCCCCCCAAAAAACAAACGGGGGGGGTTGTAAAGGAAAACTAATATGAAAATGAATGGGGTACCTTCTGCACCCCACTACTGAGCCCAGCTGGCTCAATTGTATTGGCCAGAGCATCCTCAATGAGCAATATTACCGCTGTTCTTGTGGAATCCCCAGCACGGTGCACCTCTCTCTTCCAAAAGTTCCTTTGCTTGCAGGGCAAGACCACACCTTCTCCTCCTCTTGATACCCCCCATAAGCCCCCCCTAAAACCAAATCCGTTCCCCAATCCCAGTGTCTCCAGCTCCCCATTCCCAAGCTGGGAGATGGTTTTTCATACAGAGGGAGGGAAGGAAAGGAAATATCTGGATCCGCGTTGAGTCCTTTTTCAGACGTACTTTACAGTGCAGGTGAGGATCTAAGTGAGTGATGTCAGAGCTTGCTTTGCTAAGGAGCAGCTCTCTGTGCTCTGTGCAGAATTGCTGCTTTGTCAGATCAAAGGGCGAGGGCTGAGAGGGGATGTCAATGGTGCTTCCGAGAATAAAGTCACTCTTGCTCGTTTGCCGGCATGTGCATTAGATTCCTTTGCCGATGGGCACCACCTACTGGCAGATTTACATAAGCCCTGCACTGAGCTGGAATTGGGGAGAGCAATTGCTACCTGAGGGTAATAATACCCCCATTTTCATGCAGTCTGTTGGGTGTCCAGTCGATCCCCAAGTCCTGAGACAGGCACCCAATTTCCTGAAAACACTGGGTATTGCTGTTGTTGCATTGCCGATTTGCTGATTGACAAAACGGTAAATCGGGACAGGAATCAGGATGGGAAGTTGAAAAATCGGGACCCAAAGTCAGGAAATTGGGATGAAAAATGGTAAATCAGTCTATCAAGTAGCCCATCGGACTCTAATTGCGTACCGGTGATTACTGATTGCGGGAGAGCGAATGACCGCAATGTCAAGGGGGCTACCTGGTTCTGTGGATAGTCATTTCAGCTCTACACCTTAGAGAACAGCTCATCTCCCTGCTAGAAAGGGTTAGGAATAGATGCATGCGTGGATACATGTGGGAAACCCAGCAGGCTTTGCCGGTCAGCCCACCGCACATCAAGGCATTGATGGGGATAAGAACATTCCCGCTGACAGAGTGGGTTAGACTAATGGTCCCTCTAGCCCGGAATCCTCTCTCAAATGGTGGTTTTAGCCCTAGGGCTGCAGCGGAAATCTGAAGCAAATACAGAATTTGAGAAATTCGGGCACAGTGGGTGTCTTTAGACGGACACGGGACTGGTCACCCCCAGAGGTGCACCCTCACATCCAGCCCTGCCTGGGCCTCTTTGAAATGGACCCGGAGGCTGTTGTGGCCCATGGTCCACCTGCAGGGCACCCCACTGCCCCACACCGTAGAGGTGCGGCAGGCAGATCGCCCAGCGCTCTAGGCTGCTGCTCACAACTCTATGGTGTCTCCCTGAGAACCCGGAACCCAGTACAGTCACCTGTGACAGGGAGGAGGAGGAGGAGGAGGAAGATTTTCTCCCCAGTAATGATATTCTAGTAACTCGCTTCTTGTTTTAGATGACAGCTGAGGTTTGGGACGGGAGAGCAAGGTGGTAGCTTCAGAGAAGTGCTGGCATGCCGTAGCAGCGGTTTCTCGTCCCTCCTGCCACAGGGCCAGAGAGAGAGAGCCCGGTGCTTCTCCATCAGGCCCTGCTGAATTCCACTTGTGGGGTTGGGGATTTCCTCTATGCAAGGAAGAGGCAAGGGCCGGGGAATCATCACAGACCTATGGAAATCCATACATAAAGGACACAGTTAGGGCTGGCCTTACCACAGAGCGACCTGGAGAAACTGCCCTGTGCTACACTCTTTCCCCTACTTCTGGGGGCCCCAAAGTGGCCCCTGTTTCCACCAGGGTGGGGCGTGGGGGCACTCTAGTCCTTCCCAGCGAGGCCCCAGATACAACCAGCTTAATGGCTCTGTGAAGGCCACCAAAGGTCCAACATTTTGTCTTCTCCCTGGGCCCCGCAAATGCTAAGGCCGGCCCTGGGCAGAGTCTGAGTTGGGATTGTGGTTTGCATGATGCCAGTTCTCCTGCTGAGGGCATTAATGTGTCAGCTCCGGTGTGGAGAATAGCTGTTCCCTCACAGTCCCTTCTACAACAGTCGCACATGCACTGTTGGACACTTCCATGCACCGGTAGCGGGAGACCTTCAACACTGTGCCTCACTTTCCCCATCTGCAAATGATACTGCAGTGCTTCCTTTAAATAGGAGCTAGGCATTCATTTACTTAACTCCTAACACTACTCCAGCCTCATACAATCTTTCCCCGTTTCCATGTGTATGAGAGTCCTGATGCCACATTCGGGGTAAATCCCTGTTCCCAAATTCTAATGGACCACTCTCAGCGATGCATTCCATGAGAGCCCAGCCTAGCCGTTCACGCTGTGCGTGAAGGATAGGGCATGAGAATAACATGGCGGACAAAGAGGTATCGCACACGTGACTCCGCGCTGGAAGAAGAGTGTGTGCTCTTGTTCCCTGGGGAAATAAGCCAATGCAGCAGGAACAGAGGTCGAGATAAGATGACCTCTTTCCCATCCCTTCCCCTGATGATTTGCCTTGGTCTTGTCCAATTCCCTCCTAGCCACTGAAGGGAAAGAGGGCGCCAAGGAAGCCCAGCTCATTACCGATGTCTGCCTCACTGTAACAATGAGGAATTAAGTATTGACAGCTGTCGAATGGCCTGGGAGCGAGAGAAAGAGAAAAGGGTTCTTCATTGAAGTCTGGGGTTGTCTCGCTAGAGCCGGCTGAGATTTCAAACATGCTGTAGCAATGAGACTCTTCATTTCAAGGCGTTTGAAACAGAAATATTTTTCGCTGTCCAAATCTTTTCATGGTCCCCGAAAACAAAACAAAATCCATTTAGGGTCAATTTTACATTTCCAAACCATATTTTTAATTATTTTTTTATGTATATCTCAAATTTGACATTTCCAAACCATATTTTTAATTATTTTTATATGCATATCAAATTGTGGCAGCAAATGTTAGTTGCCAGAAATGTTAAAATCAGAGAAAATATTCAGAAAACTCCCTCCCTCTCCACTCAAAATGTATTCTTTTATAGAAGCTTTCATCTGGGAAGGGAAATGTTCTTGTAGACACTTTCCAAATTTACCATCGAATTTTTTTTGAGACATGAATGCATTCCATGGGGGTGGGGGTTGATGGCTTTGAAACCATGTATTTTCAATTCAATTTTAGTTAAAATTTCCCAAGAAGTCCTGAATGACCTGCCATCTCTCTGAATGTGTGTCTGTGCTTGTCTTGCCAGGATTTCTTCAGCATTGCCTCACACCCTCCGGCTATGAGAATGACAAGAAGCAAGGAATCCCACCGGTGTCCTCAGACCCTGTCTATGCACCAGTCCATGAGGAATACAGTGACCCGGAGAGTCCCCAATCCAGCCTCTCTGCCCGCTATTTCAATGGTGAAGCGGCCGTCACGGATAGCTACTCCATGGATGCCTTCTTCATCACCGATGGGCGCTCCCGGCGGCGCAGCGAGAGCCAGCGGCGCGGCAACCACCGCCATTCGTGTAGCGAGTGTGGCAAGACCTACGCCACTTCGTCCAACCTCAGCCGGCACAAGCAGACGCATCGCAGCCTGGACAGCAAGATGGCAAGGAAGTGCCCCACTTGCGGCAAGGCCTATGTTTCCATGCCTGCCTTGGCTATGCACATCCTGACGCACAACCTCAAACACAAGTGTGACGTGTGCGGCAAGGCTTTCAGCCGGCCCTGGCTGCTACAGGGCCATATGCGCTCCCACACGGGTGAGAAACCTTTCGGTTGTTCCCACTGTGGGAAGGCGTTTGCTGACCGCTCCAACCTGAGGGCCCACATGCAGACCCATTCGGCCTTCAAGCACTACAAATGCAAGCAGTGCGATAAAACCTTCGCCCTCAAGTCGTACCTCAACAAGCACTATGAGTCAGCCTGCTTCAAGGGCTCCGAGCACACCTGTGCCATAGAGAACTGAGTCCCGCTCCCCACCAGGAAAGGAGGGAAGCGGCCCCTATTGGCGAATTTGAGGGCCACTTCCCAGCAGTGAAATACAGAGCTGGTCAGCGTTTGGGGACCAGTGTCTGATCGACAGCAGGGACTTCTGTAGCTAGACCCAGTCTGCTGGGGGAAATGGGCTCAGAGAGACTGGCTTCTTGCAATAGGGAAGTGGGGCTTCCTAGCACTTTTCCTTCACACAAAATCCGAGTGACGTTTTGGAAGGATGTCAGCAGCTGGCTCCAAGACTAATGCTGGTTCCGCCCGGTGCCCAAATTTTCAGCTGTCTTTTCCTCCTCCACATTCCCCTTCCCTTCATCTCTGGCTGAAGCAACATCGTTCCTGGTTTGCTAGCATGGGTTTTCTCAAGAGACCCTTTGCTGACTCTTGGCCACAGGACGGAGTCCTGGCCCTCCTCCAGGCTTGGAGGGAGACAGGTTTTCTCTCTCAAGAACTCGGGAAGCTCTTTGTGTATTTATTTATTTATTATTTATTCATTGTGTTATTTATTTACTGCTGCTTCGTCTCCCTCTGGGAGAAAAGACACTTTTGGCTTCTCTGTTCAGAAGCTACACTCGTTTGCGTACGAAATGCATAAGCTGTGAAACCGTCGGAGTCTCGGCGAGGGCGGGGGCTGAGGGGGGAGTATCATACGACAGACATTTGGGGAGGGGTGTCTGTGTGACCGACCGACAGGCTGATAGGAGATGGGGAGGGTCCTTAAACTGACAGGCCTGTGGCGAGGGATTGGTGTCACTGACATGGTTGTGCATGGTGGTGGGGATCAGTATGACTGACAGGCCTGTGGCGAGGGATTGGTGTCACTGACATGGTTGTGCATGGCGATGGGGATCAGTATGACTGACAGGCCTGTGGCGAGGGATTGGTGTCACTGACATGGTTGTGCATGGCGGTGGGGATCAGTATGACTGAGAGGCCTGTGGGAGGGTGATGCCTGTGGGCAACCGACAGGACTGGAGGAGAGACAGTGGCCTGTGTCCCAAGGGGATGGGGTGAGAGACAGATCCTCCTGGGAGAGGGTAGGGATCAGAGTGACTGAAAGACATGGGAGATCCATGTGACTGACAGACCTTTGAGGAGACAGTGATCTGTGTGACTGACAGGTGGGGGGCAAGAGTCTGTGTGACAGGCCCGAGACAGGACAGGGGTCAATGTGATAGGGATGGGCGAACAGAACCGAGTTTGGAAATTCGGTTCGGTTCGGAAGTTCGGTTCAGTTGACCGAACTATTTGAGTTCGGTCCGAACTCCGAATTTCCAAACCGCGTTCGCCCGTCCCTACAATGTGACTCGTACACCTGTAAAAGGAGGGCAGTGTCTGTGTGAATAACAAACTGGAGGGACAGGGGACAGTGTGACTGACAGGTCAGTGAGGAGACACAGATTTGGGTGACTGATATGCATGAGAGAGGGGACAGGGTTCCATGTGATAGGCCTGTGTGGCTGACCGATCTGCAGGAAGAACTGGAGTGTGTGTGTGCGACAGGCCAGCAGGACTGGATTCTGTGTGACTGAAAGGGGATTGTGTGACTGACATTCATGGGGTGACAGGGGTCTGTGTGACTGACAGGTCACAAGGGAACCATAGTGTTGTCACCTCTCATGGTTTTGACCCTGACACTCCTATCGGCCAAAAATGGGTGTCACAGTCAAAACCGTGAGAGGTGGCAACCCTAGCTGGGAGTCTATGTGACTGACAGGCCTGGGGAGGGAGCAGGGGTTTGTGTGACAGACAGGCCTAAGAAGGGGACAGCGTTCTGTGTGACTGACAGGTCTATAAGAAGGCAGGAATCTGTGTAACTGACAGGCCTGTGAGAGGACAGGACAGGAGTCTGTTTGACAGACCTGTGAGGGGATGGGGATCTGTGTGATACACCTGTGAGGGGATGGGGATCTGTGTGACAGACAGACCTATAAGGGGACAGGAATCTGTGTGACTGACAGGCCTGCAACGGGACGGGGGTCTGTGTGACTGTCTGACAGGCCTGTGAAGGTACAGGACAGAGTCTGCGTGTGTGACTGACAGGCCTGCAAGGGGACGGGACAAGATCTGTGTGACTGACAGGCTTGTGAGGGAATGGGATGGAGACTGACAGGCCTGCAGTGGGATAGGACAAGGTCTGTATGATTGACAGGCCTGTGAGGGTATGAGACAGGGTCTGTGTGATTGACAGGCCTATGAGGGTATGGGACGGGGTCTGTGTGACTGACAGACCTGTGAGCATATGGGGCGGAGTCTGTGTGACTGACAGGCTTGTGAGGGTATGGGACGGAGTCTGTGTGACTGACAGGCCTATGAGGGTATGGGACGGGGTCTGTGTGACTGACAGACCTGTGAGCATATGGGGCGGAGTCTGTGTGACTGACAGGCCTATGAGGGTATGGGATGGGGTCTGTGTGACTGACAGACCTGTGAGCATATGGGGCGGAGTCTGTGTGACTGACAGGCTTGTGAGGGTATGGGACGGGGTCTGTGTGACCGACAGGCCAATGAGCGTATGGGACGGGGTCTATGTGACTGACACACCTGTGAGGGGATGGAACCCTGTGCAGCTAACATGCTAGTGGAAGGTCTGGTTCTAGTGCAGTATCTCTGCTAACCGTCCAGCCGTGACTTATCTGTTGGGCCTGTTGCAAGCTCCTCTCTGCAGCCTGTTCGGCTCTGTGCCTGACAGGAAGGTGTTGAATGGGGGGTTCCTCTTGCTCTGGCCATGGGGCACATAGAAAATTTGCTTGTAGAGCCCGGAACCGTACAAAGTTGGGTGAACTTGGCCTGGTGGTTCCAACTGTACGCAGCAGTTCTCCCCAGGGTTCCCAGCTGTGCGCTGAGGTGAACCATGCACCAAAGCCTGCCTGCCTGCCTGCTGAGAACGTCTTGCACCATCCCTGGCATCAAAGAGACACGGGAGAGGGGCTGGAATGGAAGAAAGCCCTCCAGGGCCTGCACCAAGCCTGCAGGATCAGTCCAGAACAAGATAGATGATCTGATAAATCCCTGCCACCATTTATTTATTTATTTATTTATTTGCTTATTTCAATGTAAAGCTTGCCCTTCCCCACAGGCCGAGGGCAAGTAACAAAGCATATATAAAAACAAAACATGCATATGATCAAACCAATTTTGCAACCCAAACTACAAAAATATACACATTTCCCATCTAATAAAAGCATCCTGAGGCCTAACCTCCCCATCCAAATGTCTGGCCAAATAAAGAGGTCTTTGTGTTGCCTCTGGAAAAATACCCGGACTCAGGCTGTGGTGACCCTCCAGGGGAAGGGAGTTCTAAAGCTGTGGGGCGTAGCCCCTGAGAACCTGGCCATGGGTCCCATGCCCTGGGGAAAGGGTCTAACCCATAATAACTACAATCTTCTACCACGTGCATGTCGAGAGGCAGCCTGGCCTAGGGTTTGCAGTGCGAGGAAGTTCCCATTCTCCCTGATGATGAGCTGATTGGTGAGGAACTGGAGGATGTACCCATCCTCCGCTGCAAGCCCCAGGATAGGACTTGCAATGGATTCAAGGAGGGGGGCAATGCTCTTGCTGACTGCTAAGGAGATCAGTAAATCCCAGGGAGCTGCCCCCGCCCCCCGAAAACCATCACCCCAGACAGGATGCCCACCCTCTCCAATGGGAGAGCCGGCCCCATTCATGTCAAAACCACTATTGTGGATGCCGTTCATACACTGGCCTCTTGCCGGCACTTTCCCAGAAATCCCAGTTCTGACAGGCCTTTTCTACCCGATGAAATCAGACAGGATGTTGAATCCTCAAACTGCAACTGGGTAGCGTCCCCTCAACTCAGCTTCACTCTGGTGCACTTTAGGCTCTGGCATTGCGTGGCCATCTTGGAGCAACAGGAAATGGCAGCGTAGTGCTGTGATGGGCCTCAGCGCAGGGCATCGTCCTTGCGTGGAGAGAAGTCGCATACCCTCCTGCCCAATATATGGACTATATGGAAACACCTCTGGCTGCAGACTCAGGACACAAATCCCCCTCGTCAGCTGAGTAATACTTAGTGAATTAGCTCTACTCATTACAAACAGACTGGGATGGTGAGCTCCTCTTGCAATAGCCCCCAGCTTGCAATGCCTCAGTCACACAGACAGAATTTCCTTCGGTCGAGGACAAGGGAACATGAGAGAGAACCAGTATTACTGTAAAGCAGTGATTCCCAACCACTGGTCCGTGGAGCAGCACTGGTACTGGTCAAATTCTTGGTGAGCCATATGGCTTCCACAGCACAAATAAGGAGCATGGAGGCGTGCCGCCTAGTCAATCCAAGCTCTGGGGTAAGAGATGGAAAGGCCAACTCCTCCCATTGGCCTGCCCCTAAACAAGTCAGAATCCAGGAGCAGGGCTGGCCTTCACGGCACTGCAACAGTCTGGTGGGGGATGAGGTGGGTGGGTTTTACTAATTGTTGCAAGACAAACCTTTCCAGTCCTTGGCGTGAGAAGAGTTGGGAACCACTGCTGTAAATGTATGTGTGTCTTATTTAAATGTTCTAATTTATCTTATTTATAATTTATACTATTGACTATTTATTTGCCAAGACAGAAGCGACAGCACTAGTCCCTCCTGTTCTTTTTGCATGTGTCCTCACAAGGGGAGGGGGCCTGGGCTGATTCTATATCCAGGGCAACAATTTGGGACTGGGAAGAGATGGAGGCGCGTCCAGTGACCCTTGGGAATGTACTTTATGCCTGGGATGTGGGGGTAGGGGTGGCAGACCCCAGCCTGGAACTGTCGGTTTACAAAGCCAGTTGGAAAAAAACGAATGCCAGGTCTGCCAAGTCTTCACGTCGCCACTTCTTACCCGACTGGCCTGGACTCTGAAAATCTCGAGCAAGTTGATCAAGGCAAAGCTGTTGTCCCTCGTCTTCCTCAATGCTGAAGAAAATGTCCCTGCCTGTCCCTCTGCTCCCAGTCCAGACAGGGAAGCAACCAGCCACTTCTATGCAACTTTCCCAATGGAGACTACTCTGTCATTGCCGCGCACTCCAAAATCTTCCACCAACCCGTATGACTGCTGCACTGTCTGCAGAGAGTACTCTTCTTGATAAAACACCCACACCTCTGAACAGCCAGACACACAATACGGCACTCCTGGAGAAGGCGTCCACCACTAGAACACTTCCTACCTCGGACACTGAGCCTGAACCCACAAAAACTCTGAAGTGACGGATTGTCAGTTGCTAAAATGTTTGTCCAAGAAACTAGGTCTCATCCCCAAGATGAGGCTGATCGAACGGTTAGGATCTTAGAGCCACATGGAAATGAGGGTCAATACATACATCTTCCTTCCATCACACAGTTTTCTGACTCGCAGCTACCCACCCCCCATGTGTAACACCTTGATTCACATCCCCGCTCAGAAATGCACATGTTCACTCATCTTGACTGCATGAACAGCTCCATAGTTTTAATACCCAGTCTTCCCAGGCACCTCTTTGCAGCCCATAAACAATTAAGCACGCGCGCACACACACACACAGAGCATCGCACAACCTCCTATTTGCAGCCTCTGCATGCTTGCCCAGGGACGGTCTTAGAATTTGAGGAGCCCAGGGCAAAGATAAAAAGCCAGTTCCCTAATGGTCCCACCTCCCTCTACATGGTCCCTTGGGGGGCATCCACTGTGGGTCCTTAGAGGTGGTCATGTTTGGGACTTCACTAGGATTAGGGGGCACGTATCCTGCGCTGATGGAGGTGAGGCCATTTTGGGGGGCCCTGGAAGAAGAGCAAATAGCAAGGGTGGGAACAGTCATCCTGGTCACCTTGTCAACACCTCTGTCTGCCCTGGTGTACGGTACCACACCCGGCTGTGTGTTCAGTCAGTCACACATCATTAGGCAGGCAAAATTGCACACGTACATTCTCAAGCCAAGCCTCATGGTTGAGTGTGATCTGTCTGATGGGCTCTCCCCTCCTCGAACCACTTTTGTCATATGCTGAACACTCATCCCTCACATGGACAGGGGCTTTGGGGGGGTTTATTCCGGCGAGGTGTACTGGGCTAGCCAGCGCCGGGCCTCTGTTTGCACTGGGGCCAGTGACGGTGACCCTAGTCCCTGTTCAGTGTTTATATATTGTAAATAGGAAATCCTACAGCAATAATTTTCCGTGCATGATTGATTTTTCTGCCAGGTTTTGTATTTGACAGATCACAGTCGGAGGAATCTGCCAAGAAGCGGCCACCTGCAGTATTATTTGTAATGCAATTCAGGGATATTAAAGGGACTTCTGCCACATACTTATGTCTCTGGAGGCTTGCATGCACGGATGGGGCAGGGGAAAGCAGGCTAAGGCTGGGAAAACGACTTGAAATAGGCAGACCTGACCCTACCTCTGTCACTAGCCTCTAGGTGTATCGCAGTAGAACCACATGGGTTTATCCAAGGACAGGTGTATTATTTAGCAAACAGCTGACCCCAAATAGTCCCTTTAAAATGACCCCAGGTAGCTGGACCGTAGGGCCCATGTCGTTTCCATGCTAAGCTGCTGCCTGTTTGGTATCTTCCTCTATGCTGAAAAGACCACCTGTTCCTAAAAAGCAACAATAAGCATTTTAGGAATTATTCAGAAAAGGAGAGAGAATGAAACAGAAAATGCCATAATGCTGCTAGATAAATTTACTGTGCGACCGCATCTAGAGTACTAAGTGCAGTTGTGGTCACCCCATCTCAAAAAAAAGACTTGGTAGAACTGGAAAAAGTACAGAGAAGGGCAACAAAAAGGATAAAGGGTATAGAACAGCTTCTGTACGAGGAGAGGCTGGATATAGGTTAGTCTCTTCAGCTTGGAGAGGAAACAACTGAGTGGGGAGAGTTGTTTACAAAATCATATGGGAAACAGAACCAGAGAATTAGGAGTAGTTATTTACCCTGTCAAAGAATACTAGAACTAGGGGACACGCTCTATGAAATTAACTAGTTGTAGATTTATAACAAACAAAAGGAAGTACTTTTTCACTCAACATATAAATGGCTTGCCGAACTTGTTGCCACAGGATGTTGTTAATGCCAATAGCATAGCTGGGTTTAAACAGGGATTGGATAAGCTAATGACTGAGGGATAGACCCATTAATGACTCAAGTTGGCCAGAGGACGTAACTAGGGGGCTGCCGCCTTCAGTCATTTTTTACCTGACACTTCCATTTTGGCCTGCAGGAGTGCCAGGTTAAAAACCACCATGGGTGGCAACCCTAGATGTAACCTCTATCTGTCAGGAGGTGGGAGTGAATGGCAGGGAATGGAGCACTCCATTGTGACTAGGGCTGAAACACCATCTTGCTATTCTTGAGAATCTTGTCAAGAATTGGGCTCTCGGAAAGATTTTCCCAATCAAGAATGAGTCGAGAATCGGCCATTCTCAACATCGTTCTTGATGAGATTCTGAGAAAATTTTAAAAACCACTGCACATGTGCAAAATGGAAGGTGGGCCCACTCTGCGCATGTGTGATCCTTTCCCAATATGGTGCCAGCAGCATGGCTGCCATTTTGGAAAAGGTCAGCCATTGTACGCATGCGTGACCCTTTCCCAATATGGTGCCAGCAGCATGTCTGCCATTTTGGAAAAGGGCAGCCATTCTGCGCATGCGTGGCCCTTTCCCAATATGATGCCAGCTGCATGGCTGCCATTTTGGAAAAGGGCAGTCATTCTGCGCATGCAGGGCGCTCTTTTCCAAAATGGCGGTGATGCTGCCAGCGCAATTTTGGAAAAAGATTGCACATGTGTAGAATGGCTCCGGTGGCCACGTTGCACATGGGCAGTTCTTTCTACTTTTTAAATGAGATTCTTGGCAAGATCTTGCACCATTAGCAAGATCATAATCACGAGATCTTGCTAAGAGTTCTTGATTCTCCCGAGATTGTCACAAGAATAAAATCTATTCTCATTTCAGCCCTGATTGGGACCTGTTGGGTACTTCTGTGAAGCAACTGAAGGTGGCCATTGTCAGAGACAGGATGCTGGGCTGGATGGACCATTGGTCTGACCCAGTACGACACTTATGTTCGTAACTCAAGTTACTTCCAGCACTAGTTGGATGTAAGTTAAAGGCACAACCACTCTCCATTATAAATAGGGAACTGCTGTTTAAAAGTTAATTGTTGGTGGTCAAAACGCACAGGGTCCCGACGATTTTGAACCCTGGACATCTCCTCGCCCCCGATGAGTTGAACCTCCAGACTTCACAGCCTTGTAGTCTGAGATCAACATCAAGTGCTGCTGGAGTCTGAGAGCATTTCATGCAGCCAAAACCCAGATATTAAAGATTTGAAAAATCTGTTCTACTGGCTCGTGCCTGAGCAAGTGTCCATGATTGTGAGCACAGAGGCAAGCCTGGCTGTGAGTTTCAACAGCATTTGTGAATGAGAAGGTGGGGGAGGGACTTGCCCCCACCTCCCTCCCACTCCTCTGCTGCTGTTCCTCAAGCTCTACCAGTGCCCCACCATGCCACTGCCGCCACTAGCCTCTGTTCAGGCTCCTGAGAGCCAGCGAGCCCCCACCCCTCGCTGCTGCAGCCGTGGCGCCGCTGCCTCATCCCAGTCTCTACTGCAGCATCTGCTGCACCGTCCC
>QEPC01014492.1:3608974-3623077 GCA_003113815.1 Sphenodon punctatus | reverse complement strand
CCCCCACCCCCAAACTGTCCCCCCAGCCCCAACTCCATGGTCTGCTTCCCACCGTGCTCTGGAGCAGTGGCTGGGTGTCCCTTTACACGGACACACTCCACCCACCTCCATCCCCTGCTTTCTCTCCATCTCTTGTCTCTGCTTTTATTTGGAAAGAGTTCTTCTTCTCTGCCAGCTCATCGACCAGGCAATGGGGGAACGGATGGCAGGAGAAGACAAGAACCGCTCAGGGGAAGGGAGCGGAAATGAGGGGATGCCCTCAAGGACAGGGAACAGATCCATGGCATAGATTTATGATCTCCAGGGGTGTCGGCAGCATTTACTTTAGGGGAGGGAACCAGGCGTGGGAGAGCAGTTCCACCCCAACCCTTTCTGATGCAGCTCCCTGCCTGCCTAGCTCCGTGCTTGGCTGGGATCACCGGACGATATCCCCCCTACCCCACTGTCACTGACCGCTCTCCGTAGACTGGGCTGGTGGAACCCCAGGTCTCCTTGCAGCTTTCTCCCCCAGAGGCGTCTGCAGTTCGCTCTCCTGGGGAGCCGGGAATTCTGCAAGCAGCAGCCGCCCTGACAGGCCGACGGCAGGGTGAGCCATCGGTTCACGTTAATGTTAGAGAGGAGCCAGGCTCCGTGGGGGCACTGACCTGGAAGTCAAGAGGAGTCTCAAATCACCGGAGAGGGTTCCCGAGCAGGTCTGCCATATTGTTTTTTTCAGGATACTTATGAAAAATACATGTTGCAGGCGCAGAGGCAGGCCCTGCAACATGTATTTTTCATACGCGTCCTGGGAAAATGCACGTCTATGGCAGCCCTGTTCCCAAGCCAGCCCTGCAGTGGCTCCTGGAGAGCTTCACAGACAAACCCCAGACTCCAGCAAGAAGACTCTCTCTCTCTTGGGACTTTATCAAACGTTCCAAAGACCGAGTTTCAGTCCCTCTGTTCCAGGCACCTTAGCTTCTCCGTTCCCGCTGCACAGGGGCCAGCCTACCTAGTAATTGACGTCCTCCGGCCTAGCTAAACCAGGGTCAGATATTCCAGAGGGAGGCGCGGTCCTCACACCCTACCCCCCAACTCGCCCACCCTGACCTGGGTAAATGTGAGAGAATCTTGCTCCCACGCCTTATCGCTCCGCACTTCTTTACGGACCCATCCCCGCCCCATGGGGGTGGGGGGGGGCAGTTGCTCCTCCTCTTCCCCCCACCCCTCGCCCGCTCACGACTCCCTTGTGCCTCAAAACATAATCACCCCCTTCTTCCTTGCTGCCCCGCATGCCTGGAACTCCCTCCCTGGGCATATTCTCTCTGCTCCTTCCCTCCCAGCCTTCAAATCCCTCTTGAAAACCTACTTCGTTTGTCAAGCTTTCCCCCAGCTCCTCATCCTGCTGCTCACGGACGCCTCCTCTTCCTTGTAACCTGCCCGTGCACCCACCGCTTCTCAATTTTGGGTGTTGTTTTCAGAACGTCGGGCTGCCCCCAGTGCTGGCCACGCCCACCCGCTTCCCCCACACCCATCCATCTATTCCCGCCAGATGCTGAAGGCAGCGGAGCAGGCGGGCGGGGCAGCCCCAGGAGTGGCACTCCAGAACATCGCGGCGCCCCGCCGGCGGNAAGCAGCAGCCGCCCTGACAGGCCGACGGCAGGGTGAGCCATCGGTTCACGTTAATGTTAGAGAGGAGCCAGGCTCCGTGGGGGCACTGACCTGGAAGTCAAGAGGAGTCTCAAATCACCGGAGAGGGTTCCCGAGCAGGGCTGCCATATTGTTTTTTTCAGGATACTTATGAAAAATACATGTTGCAGGCGCCGAGGCAGGCCCTGCAACATGTATTTTTCATACGCGTCCTGGGAAAATGCACGTCTATGGCAGCCCTGTTCCCAAGCCAGCCCTGCAGTGGCTCCTGGAGAGCTTCACAGACAAACCCCAGACTCCAGCAAGAAGACTCTCTCTCTCTTGGGACTTTATCAAACGTTCCAAAGACCGAGTTTCAGTCCCTCTGTTCCAGGCACCTTAGCTTCTCCGTTCCCGCTGCACAGGGGCCAGCCTACCTAGTAATTGACGTCCTCCGGCCTAGCTAAACCAGGGTCAGATATTCCAGAGGGAGGCGCGGTCCTCACACCCTACCCCCCAACTCGCCCACCCTGACCTGGGTAAATGTGAGAGAATCTTGCTCCCCCGCCTTATCGCTCCGCACTTCTTTCCGGACCCATCCCCGCCCCATGGGGGTGGGGGGGGGCAGTTGCTCCTCCTCTTCCCCCCACCCCTCGCCCGCTCACGACTCCCTTGTGCCTCAAAACATAATCACCCCCTTCTTCCTTGCTGCCCCGCATGCCTGGAACTCCCTCCCTGGGCATATTCTCTCTGCTCCTTCCCTCCCAGCCTTCAAATCCCTCTTGAAAACCTACTTCGTTTGTCAAGCTTTCCCCCAGCTCCTCATCCTGCTGCTCACGGACGCCTCCTCTTCCTTGTAACCTGCCCGTGCACCCACCGCTTCTCAATTTTGGGTGTTGTTTTCAGAACGTCGGGCTGCCCCCAGTGCTGGCCACGCCCACCCGCTTCCCCCACACCCATCCATCTATTCCCGCCAGATGCTGAAGGCAGCGGAGCAGGCGGGCGGGGCAGCCCCAGGAGTGGCACTCCAGAACATCGCGGCGCCCCGCCGGCGGAGCAGGCCAGCCAAGCCCGGAGCACTGGCCTAAAGTGAAGCTGCATACACATCTAGATGTGTATAAGAGACAGCTCTATAGCTGAATATAAAACAGGAGCTCTTGTGAATTAATCTACCTGATGGACAGGGGGAGAGGCAGGAAAATCATTCATGAAAGCCAAATAAGGGTTTCCCCCTGGCTTTCCATTCCAACCCTGAAATGACCAATATCTGCCTTTTCTTGGTCTTTCACATTTCAAGGGGCAGGCTCCTGCTAGGGACATTTCCTGGGATCCCCTCGCTTGAATTTAATTGCAGAGGGCTGAGCCCTGGCAACCCCCCCTTCCTAAATTAAGCCCCGCTTGAGGATCGGGAGAACTGGATCCGGAGTAGCGTTGCCACCTGTGCCGATTTGTAAGGAACACGTATGAAAAATATACATGTTGCAGGCCCTGCCACATGTGTCTTTCATACACATTGGCACAGGTGACACCCCCAACCCATCTGTCAGAGCCAGAGCTTGAAAAGGGGGCAGATAGGGGCTGGGTTTGGCCCTGTCCTAGAGCTTTCTGCCTAGGCAGGGTGAGTCTGAGCATCCCGCAAAGGGTAGCCTGCTCTGCTGGGTCAGAGTGACTCTGCAGAAAAACTCTGCCCTTCTGACTCATTCATTCATGTATCCCCTCCAGGAAGCGGCTGCTCCCACTCTGCAACGACGGAGGGGGGGACTCGCAGCAGGGGAGCACACCCAGATCCAGCTACAGGACACCCCAAAGCCAGCCCCTCCAGTGTACAGCGGGGTACGGCTCCCTCAAGCCTGGAGGGGCACGTCGGGGAGTCCTGGCAAGGGGCAGGTCCCGGGAATGCGTCTGCTAGGAGCGCCCGGCTCCCCTCTGCGGGGGCGATGGTGCGCTCCGAGCCGGCTGCTCCAGCCTGGACTATATCGGGCTCTCAGCTGGGAGGATGCTGGGTGTGAGAGCAGCGGCCGGCAGGGGGTGCCCGCTCCCCGAGGGGCGCTGCAGGGTTGGGGCGAGGGGCATGACTAGCCAGGGGGGCGCAGGGCTGCCAGGGGGCAGCAGGAGCAGCATCCACTCGGGAGGCATCCCCACCGTGCACAACGTGCCGCTGCGGGTGCTGATCAGACCTATCCCTTCGGTCCTGGAGGAGGGCAAGGTGCAGAGCCTCGTCCGGAGCATCCAGGTGAGAGGCTGGATGCTGCCGCTGGGATTGTACTGAATTACTGGCAGCGTGTGGCGCTGGCTGGGCGGAGACTGTGCCAGGGGGTGGCTGTGCCGTGTATCCGGGATTTTCTGTGTCAGTGCTGCCTGCCTGTGCTAACTTTGCCAAGATTGTGCGGGGGGGGGGTGAGGGTGGCTATGCCAGGGGTGGCTGTGCTGAAATTGTGCCAGGGGGTGGTGAGGGTGGTTGTGCCAGGGGGTGGCTGTGCTGAGATTGTGCCAGGGGGTAGCTGTGCCAAGATTGTGTCTGGGATTTCCCTTGTCTATGCTGTGCTGGCTGTGCCAAGATTGTGCCACAGGGGGTGGTGGGGGTGGCTGTGCCAGGGGGTGGCCGTGCTGAGATTGTGGCGGGGATTTCCCATGTCTGTGCAGCTCGGGCTGTGCCAAGATTATACCGGGGTGTCTGTGTTGGCTGTGCCTTAGGGGTGTTTGTGCCGAGATTGTACTAAGGGTGTCTGTGCCATGCTGGCTGTGCTGAGATTGTGCTGTGAACTGGCAGTGCCAGGGGAGACTGTGCCCCACTTGACAGATGAGCACATGGTAATGCTTTCTGCTGGGGTTCTTGGGTTTGTCTGGCAAGACTGGCACCGCGCGAATAATGTCTCAAAGTGAGTGGTGATGCTGATAAGCTACTTTTGATTTGAGCTCACAACGGGATGCCGGGTACATCAGAATTTTTGTAGGGGTGGGGTGGGGGGTGATTCCTTACTATTCTCTGGGAGGGTGAAGGTTATTCTCAGGAACAAGCTCTCTTGGGGTGGGGTGGGGTGGGGGGAGTAGCACTTGCCCTGGGATGAAGAGGAATATCGCATAGTAACTTTCCCTGGTCAGACTGTAATTATGTATATGCGTCAGCAACGTGCCTGGTGCTTTACGGTTCTTGGTTATAGACCAGGTCTCTGCCCCAGCAGGCTTACAATCTAGGAGAGACAAGGGCAGGCGAGGGGAGAGAGAGCCAGGGATACATTCATGAAGTCGCTGAGCTTAGTTCCAGGGGAGAAGGGGGACCCTTAGTCAATTGGGGAACAGACAGAGAGGTTGAGGAGCTAAGGAAAGCCTAATGGAAGAGGGAGGTTCTCGGGGAGGGATTATTAAAACACTACTGTTCAAGTGACATTTTTGGCTTCCTAACTTTGCCCTCACCCTGGAACCCAAAAGGTTATGTGAACAGGCCACCCCAGGACAGGGATCCTCTGTGGGAATTAACTCGGGATATAGGCATATTTTTGCCTAGCTTACCTGACGGTAAATACCTCCAGGTCAATTTCTCCCTGGCTAAACCAGGGTATTTGACTCCGGTAAAGGCCACTTGCGCTTCGTTCTTTCATACCCTTGGTTTAATGTTTTCCATCTCTCCCTGTGCCGTGCCAGGAGGAAGCCGACCAGGTGCCCCCGATAGATGTCCTCTGGATCAAAGGCAGCCAAGGGGGCGATTACTTCTATTCCTTTGGCGGATGTCACCGTTATGCTGCCTACAAGCAGCTGAACAAGGAGACCATCCCTGCCAAAATCATCCAGTCGACCGTCCGTGACCTTCGCACCTACCTAGGCTCCTCTACGCCGGACCTGCAGTAAGGGGTGCCCTCCTGGCTCCCAGAACCTCCTGCCAAGGACTGTTTTCTGCAGCAGGCTCTATGGTGGGAACAGTCCTCTGGGCACCTTGAACCTGCCTCGCAGTGGAATCCACTTGCTATGCTAGATCCAAGGCCCCTGTGAATTCTGCACTGCTGCAATGTTGTCACAGAAATTGCCTCCGGCAGCACAGAATCACAGCTTGAGTAGGCAGCACCGTGAGCTGGCCAATGGGGTAGCAGTACCGTGAGCTGCTGGTATATATGCCATGGCTGTAAGACCCTATGTCACAGCTACTGAAGAGGAATCCCCCCCATGGCACCCTGGGGGGTCAGGAGTGCCCCCTCCCTGATAATCCCTCACAAAATACCACACAGGCCTTTCTTTTCCTTTTCTTTTTCCTTTTTTAATTAAAATTTGAAATGTACAGAATGGCTGATGTGGAACTGTTTGATGGGTGCCCGTCATTCAACCTGCTGCTGTAGCCAGTGGGCGTTCTGCAGGAGGGGGGCCGGGAGATGATGGGGTCCTGTGAAGAGTAGCCTTGTCTTGTGGGGCAGAGTGGCAAGTGTAGTACTCTTGGGAGGACCCTTAAGAGCAAGCCTCCACCCAGGGAGGGAAATCCTATGGGGGAGCAGGGAGGGAGGGAGCATACACAAAGAAAGGGGACACTAAGGAGAGAGAGAAGGGGCAGAGCCTCTGTAAATAGTTTCCATAGTGGAAGCCATGCACAGGGGGAGCACTTTACAGGGAGCAGCTTTATCGGTGATACAGAATATGGAAACAAGTATAGGGGGAGGTCTGCAGAGTGGGCAGCGTTGTGCAAGAAAGGGAGTCCTGTCCAAGGGGGAGTAAATTGGAGGAGTCTTGTAGAGACAGAGCTTCAGAATAATGGCCATAAATGTGCCGGGGGAGAGCCCTGGACAGAAGGGAACTAAGTGAGGGGGCTTTGTACAAGGGGAGAGCTGCAGGATGGGCAGCATTATGCCAGGTGGAGAGTCCTGTACATGGGCACAGCAGAGTCAAGGAGCCCTGTACAAGAATTGAACTAGCCAGGGGGTCCTGTACAGTGGGAGGTCCTAGAAGGCAGAATGGCCAGTGTTGCTCAAGGGAAAGAGCTCTGACATTGGGGAGTAGAGTGGAAGACTCCTGTACAAGCCACGAGCTAGAGAGATCATAGAGAGCAGTTTTTTGGAAGTTTGCAATGCTTTAACCGAACCAAAGCTGTATTCTTAGTAAAGCAGGGAGCTACCAGTAAAAATACAGCTTTGCCTTGCTTGCTATTTGAAGGAAGTAACAACCTTCTAAACTGAAGGGAGCAGCTTTTCCACCTTAGCCTCCCCTAAGCCCTGCTACCATAGTGGTTATGCTGCCTAGTGTTCTACTGCGGTAGCAGGACAAATTTTCTCCATTGCATTGTATTTAACAAAAAACTTAGATGTTCCATAATCAAAAAACCTCCGATTTACAAGAAGAGTTAAGGCTCTTGCAAATTCAATTGTGCACTAAAAAGCATGGAAATTGCAAGTTAAGGCTCCCGCCTTAACCTCTGTGCCATGTTATCAGTAAAGATATTGTACAGTCTCGCATATTGTGCTCACTTACAACTTAGGCTCCATGCACCCACACTTTGCCTTCGTCTTTCAGCCCAATCCTCTTCCTCTTCGCACGTTGGGGGTAACACTGAAGCTGGGGACAGGAGGACGTGAGCTGGCATCTCCCCCCTCCTTTCCCTCTATTCTTTCATTTCAGTTGGAGAGAATGGGACAGCTGACTAATGGCTCACACCCGTCCCTCTTACCCGCTAGTCTCCACTGCCCTTCCAGAGCACAGTGAAGCTGGGTAGAGTTGTATACAAACATTTAATTAAAACTAAGTTGGGTACGCATTAAAATTAGCCATTGGAAGGAATGGTGGCAACAGCAGTGCCAATTTCTAAATAAATAAATACTATTATCATTCCAACATCCAATTAAGTGATTGTGAAATTATACAACACAGTTGCATTTTGGGGAGTACATAGGGAGGGTGAGAGGGTGTGAAATTATGAGGAAGGCACCAGATGCAGTCAGTAGAATGTTTGGAATGACGGAAAAATACAAAGAGTGTGCAGGATTAAGGATCATTACCTCCTGCAGGCCAGGCTCCTAGCACATGACAGCCCCCAGAAAGAGGGGGGACCCATTAAGTTGGTCCACCCCCAGAGGCTGATGGAACCACAGCGGTTCCAAGAAGCCCTGGGGGAAGTGTCCTTAGACCTTGAAGGCCGCTTGGTTGATGATCTCGTTCTAGCTTGGAATACCTTGCTGGAGGAAACCATCGATGAGGGAGCTCCTAGGTGTCTGCTGCCACCGCTTCGCCACCATAGGGCTCCTTGGTTTACTGAGGGGCTGAGGTGCGTGAAGCGGGAGGGGCAGCATCTAGAGCGATGCTGGCACCATTCTCATGCCAAATTCCATCGACTACGGCATCGGGCCCATTTGTGGTCCTATGCTGTGGCCGTGAGGATGGCAAAGAAAGAATTCTTTGCCACCCTCATAGCTGTTGAAAAGTCTCATCCAGCAGATAAGATCGCTCTGATCCAGCACGAAGTTGGGGCCAGGACTGACGCAGAAGAAGGAGAACCAGGGGTTATGGATGCCCCGTCTGGTCCAACTTTGTGGGATCAGTTTCAGGAAGTGACGCCAGCTAATGCCGAGGGGGAATGGGGGTTGGTTAGGGACACCTTTTGTGAATTAGATCCTTGCCCGTTCTGGTTGGTGAAAGCCACCAGGTAGATGTTGGGGCCGGTGCTGGTGGGTGTGGTCAATGCCTCCCTTCAGGAGGACAGGGTGCTGGGCTGCCTCAAGGAGGCAGTGGTGCGGCCCCTGCTTAAGAAACCATCTTTAGATGTTGACGCACACTCTCTAGCTATCGGCCTGTCTCTAACCTCCCCTTTTTAGGGAAGGTTATTGAACAGGTGGTTGCCCAGCAGCTCCAGGACTATCTGGATGGCATCAGTTTCCTGGATCCTTTTCAATCAGGATTTTGGCCAGGATACGGCACCGAGACTGCGTTGGTGGCCTTGGTGGACGACCTCCGCCGAGAGATGGATTTGGGGCGTTCAACATTACTCGTCCTGTTGGATCTCTCAGCAGCATTTGATACAGTTGACCATGGGTTGCTGTTGAGGCGGTTGCAGGCCCTGGGGGGGTGGGACTGTCCTAGGATGGCTCCGTTCATTCCTCTCGGGGAGAAGCCAGCGGGTGGTGCTGGGGGAAGAAACATCTAGCCCCCGGGGTCTCGCTTGTGGCGTACTGCAAGGTTCCAGTCTGTCTCCATTGTTCTTTAATATTTACTTGCAACCCCTGGGTGAGGTTGTGAGACGGTTTGGTGTGGGTTGTCACCGGTGTGTTGATGACACCCAGCTTTACCTCTCTTTTTCATCAGACCCAGGTCCTGCCGTCTCGGTGCTTTCCCAGTGCCTGACAGCAGCGAGCAACTGGATGAGGCTGAGCAGACTGAGGCTGAACCCTGATAAAACAGAGGTGATGTTGGTGGGTAGGGCAGCTGAGGCAATGGCCCCACTTGTGGAGAGGATCCGCCTCCTGCTGGCCCCGAAGGTGCAGAGTTTGGGGCTCCTGCTGGACTCTGGCCTCAGTCTGCCTGGATTGTCAGGTGGAGGCGGTGGCAAAGGGAGCCTTTAGCAAATTACATCTTGTGCGGAGGATCCAACCATGTCTCAAACTCCGACCTGGCCACCCTCGTCCATGCGTTCATCACCTCGAGGCTAGATTACTGCAACGCGCTCTACGTGGCGCTGCCCGTGGTGATGGTTTGGAAGCTGCAGCTGGTGCAGAACGCAGCGGCCCGTCTCCTGACGGGGACACGCCATAGAGAGCACATTACACCGGCGCTCCGGGGTCTGCACTGGCTGCCTATAGTGTTGCAGGTCCGATTCAAGGTGCTGGTGTTGACCTCTAAAGCCCTTCACGGCCTGGGCCCCTCCTACCTGAGCGACCGCCTCACTCCCCGGGCCCTGGAACGATCTCTGCGATCCACTGGGGGGCCCTTCTTGGAGGTCCCCCGGGTGAACCGAGGGGCCACAATGGAGCAGGCGTTCTCGGTGGCCGCACCGCGGCTGTGGAACTCCCTCCCGGAGGAGGCTCGCCTGGCTCCCAGCTTGTTGGCCTTTCGTCAGGCCTGTAAGACCTGGCTGTTAGTCCGGGCCTTTGGGGGAGGTGAGGGGGTGGTGGTGGTAAAGGAATACGGGGTAGGATTTTTAGCCAGCGGGTCTTATTTCTCTTTATTGTATTTATTGTCTTTGTAAAACCCCACCCTTACCATAGCGGACTCCCTATCCTTTGACTTCCAATAGCCTCCTTCCCTGTTGTTCCATTTTCTCTCCTGTTTTTTTTGGGAGGGGGTCATTCCACGCACACACCTCTGCCCCATAGGACACATACAGACAAAGGTTGTATTTCCCAGGACTTTTGAGTTCTCTGTGAGGGAAGCGGGGAGGGGTGATTTGGACTCAGGACTCCTGGGTTGTCCGTTACAAGCTTGAGAACGGGCGAGGAGGACAGGCTCAGAACCAGGACTATGGAGTTGCTGGTGAAGGGAGTGCAGGCGGCCTACTGGATTAGAGTGGGGTGGGGAGGCTGGAAGCCAGGAGTCCAGAGTTCTCTGTTACAGGGCTGGGACCGAGGAGATTAGAGGGAGAGAAGGGGTGGGAGCCGGAACTCCTAAGTTCTCTCTTTCTTAAAGAGGAAACTGAGGGAGTGAGGGGCCAGCTCACGCCCTCCTGTCCCCAGCTTCAGGGTTGCCTCCAACCTGCAAAGAGGAAGAGGATTGGGGCTGAAAGACAAAGGCAAAGTGTGAGGACAATATACGAGACTGTACAATGTCTTTACTGCTAACATGGCACAGACGTTAAGGCAGGAGCCTTAACTTGCAATTAGTGCATGATTGACTTTGCAAGAGCCTTAACTCTTCTTGTAAACTGGAGGGGTTTCCGATTATGGTAGATGCATATGCCTTGTTCCTCCATGTGTGCATCGCCTTCAGCCAGAACCAGCCAGTAGATGGCGCCCTTAACACGTTGGCCACTGGCTGACCGCTACAATGGTCAGCTTTTACTTCTGTCCAGACCGAGCTCTGGGCCGGCTCACTGCGGAGCTGTTGATGCTAACGGTTAAAAAGCACAAAGTCAGAACCTAGGGAAATCCTGAAATTGGCCTCACAGCCATGACTGCAAAAATATGTCGCTGGGGTGTGGGGTGTTTCTTGTGTGAGTTTTGGAGAGCAACTCTTTCTCCCTCCACCGTTCCGGTGCTGAGGAGAGAGCCTGCCTAAGGTGTCAAGTTCTTTTTATCAGAACATTGTACGCACAGTGGAGGAGTCAGGCTCCAAGTTTCTGAAGAGGGTTGAGACCGGACTAGGGAGGAATCCAAGCTTCTAATCCTTATAGGGTTCGGTATTCTCGGTCACTCTGTGTTTTACCCGACTTCATGGTGCAAATCGGGGTAGGGAACATTTTCCCTCTTGGGGGGCGGAGGCACTTTGGCAATCAGTACAAGCCCTGTCCGAGGGCTGCACGGAAGTCGAGAACCGGGATGTGTAAGGGGTGCGCGCAGGAGGAGGAGAGTCCAAATCATGGATCTGTGCCTCAGGGATCGGTCCCTCTTTGTGTGCAGACCCCCTTCCCCTGCGCTCAATCTCTCAGGGCTTGGGGGTTGGAACTGGATCCGGAGCCAGGAACCAGAAAGGGATCAAAAGCACTTTTGGCCCTGGGGCACGAGGTTCCCCACCGCACGCACGAACAGACAGCATTCAACTTTGAGTTCTGCCTACCACGATGATTGATGCAACTAGTTTACAGTCATCGCAAGTAATGGGTACCCTATCCTGGATGGCTCCCATAGATGTGAGGTTGGGGTGTGAAGGACAGTTTAGGCAGCGTCCTTAACGTCCCAAATTCACACCTCCAGGGTGTTTCCCCGTTTATTTGATTCGGAGACAGAGTGTGGTTGCCATGTTGGTCCCAAGTGACGTGCCTGAGGAAGGGCTCCATGTGGCCCGAAAGCGTGTACATTTCCACCAACAATAGTTGGTCCAATAAAAGAGATCATCCGAACCACTTGGTCCTTCTTTTGTTTGATGGAATGAGATTCATCCTTGTTACCCAGGTTTTTGTTTTCCAATCCTGCAAGTGGAGCCCTGATTCTGGTAGAACTCTCGATTGTGCTATTAGCCATCGCCTTGTGGACAGACACTGTTCTGGGCCCACCAGCTTTTAGCACAGAGAACCATATCTGGGAAATGCTTCTTTATGGGCTTGGTCAGCCCAATTAACAGCTCTGTCTTGTTTTTTGAACTGAGTCCCCCTCCCTGCTCCCAATGTGGAGAGAGAGAGAGAAAGACAGGGAAATCCGAGCAACTTGAAAGAGGGAGCAGGGAATCCTGAGCAGACACTGCGTAGGCAGCAGCTCCATGGACGCAGAAGGGTTAGAAGCACAGGAGCGTAACAGAGCAATGAGCCATCTAATCCGGTAGCCTGTCTGTGGAGTGGTCCCCGCTGGGGGGTGTCAGTGGGAGTCACAGGCCCTGTCTCATAACGTAACTCATTGTGCAGCTGACCACCGCTGAGGAGGGGCTTGTATTTCGAGTCGACACACAAGGCACGATCCTCCAGCTGGATAGGGCCGACACTAGCATGTAGCACAGAGACAGACACAGGTGCTATCCATGCTGCCAAGGGACTCCAGAACCTAGCTTGCTGATACTCCTTCCATTGAGTACAACAGCAGGTACCGCCAACAAATGTTAAGTGCCGGTATAAATCCCCTGGAGTTATCCTGCATCCCATTTGTATTCCTACTTTCTTTGGGCCTCAAACGTATCCTGTGTTGGGGAGTTCCACAGGCCACGTTGAACTAATTTCTTTTCATTATTATTACTTGAAATATGCTGCTCAGCACTCCGTGGCTGAATGGTGCGTAGGTTTGTCAGCCTTAAATTATGAATCAGGCCTCATTGGAAATCACAGGACTCCCTTAAAAATCATGAGTTTTTAAATGAAATAAAGAAAGATCTGAGATTCTCATCATTTTATTGCAAGTTTCACAATTTTAGGCTTTAAGAGACCAGCGGAAATCCCAAGATTTGTGATAAAATGGCGAGAGTGGACAATCCTGGCGACTCTCTTCTCTCAATTTAGCTCAGCTCAAGGACACTTTGTTGGTAATGACAGACAATTGAAAGACACGTCCCCAAACTGTCTGTCTTGGGTGGGAGGTAAGGGATAGCTGGCATCACCCATCCAGGAGCGTGTCACCTCTACCCATTGGTCATCATTGTGATCTCCCAGGGCCAGGTGCTTGGGTCCCCAAGTGCCACAGGAACACAGATAATGCCAGGGGCCCAGATGCTTTTCACTTGCAAGATTCAGTGACCTAACTAAGGTCTTGCAGATGCGGGGCGGATGACCAAGGAAGCACCTTGGGGCGGGGGGAGGGGGGCGCAATATTTTTCAGCAGGCAGAAGGGACAGGGAGGAGAGGCCCAAACAGTGGGATCTATGGGGTCATGTTGCTGGTACAGTTGTATCTTCCCCACGAAGGAGACAACCGCCAAGGTGGCACCACTCTTTTCTGCTTGTGTCTGGGGTGGAATGAGAGTCAGCCCAGCCGGGGGGAAGGTTCAGCAGTCGGCAGGCCTTGCAGGCGCTCATTCTCTCTGGGAGCAATGCCGGCAGACTGGAGTCTCCTAGAACAAGGGTGTTTTCCAGGAGGAATACGAGGAATTGCAGATTCCCCTTCTGCTCCATCCAGTAACATCCTGTGCACAATTCTCCACATTTTCAGCAGATTCTCAAGATCACCGTTGGTGCATAGGACAGGTCCTACGAGGAGGTCTGGATCCGGGCAAAAGGAGATGGCATGACCGCACAGTGCACCGTGGTGGGCGACTGACTGGTGGGGAAATGACATCACAAGTGTGAGACGCACTGGTGAAAATAGGAGCCCAAAGAGCCTCAAACACAGGGGAGCCCTGGCCTTGGGGGGATCCTTAACACATAGGGTCCATAAATACACTAGAAATAGCCACCATAAGTGCATAGCACAAGGGCCTGTACCCAAGAAAGCCCCCAGCCCATGAAAGGGCTGTTATGTTCAATTGAAGAGAACAGGGGCCTGTGAAACATTGCCAGGGGGTGCAGCTTTCCCAAATCTGACACTGCCAATAAAGTCACTTAGATGGTAGCTAAGGTATTTGATTGATAAAACCTACGTTTTTATTTGCATGTCCCATCAGGTATAATACAGAACATTCATTACAAAATTACAGGGGATGGGGAAAGAGAAAACCAAAAGCATATTAATTAAGTATTGCTAAATGGCATGGCAACTACCCAGGTGTGGGTGTCTACTGGGCTCTTTATTAGGAGGACACGGGCTGGGAAGGTGTGTTCCTGGGCTGTGTCCCCTGCATGGCTCCCCCTTCCCAGGAAAAGGGGTAAGGGCTGCACACGTGTCAGCCTCCGGGCCAACCAATGTGTATTAGGGGGGTCACGGATAGGGACGGGGCCTCCGCACAGCGACCGTAACCCCCCTCTTGTTGGCTCATCTCCGGCGAGAATGAGATGAGAGGAGATCGCAATCGGGGGGGGGGGGGG
>QEPC01014492.1:3598185-3608401 GCA_003113815.1 Sphenodon punctatus | reverse complement strand
GGGGGGGGGGGGGGGGGACAATGCGCACACTGTCCTGTTTCTCATTTCATCCCCTAGTGCTGGGGCAAAGGGGGGGTGGGATGTGACTGGGCTCTTCAGGGAATGGTCCCCAACCTTTCCCATGCCTTTCCCCCCAAAGCTCTCGCCATCCCCCTATGATCTCTTCTCTTAGGCCCTGCCACCTGTGTCCCTCACCGTCTCCCTGAGGCCCCTGGCCCAGCTGCTGGATGGGCTGCGGGCTCCCACCGGTTGCTTACAGAGAAGCCGTTTCCGTAAGCAGCCGCAGGGGAGGAAGGGGAGGGGGGGTGGCCAGGCGGCCGAGTCTGTAAGGGAAGGAGCCAAACGGCTGAGGCCTCAGGGCTGCCCGCCTTGCATCAAAGCAGCCCCGGCCCCGGAGGAAGCCCAGCGAGCACTCAAGGAGGGCATGGCCCTGCCTGTAGGCTCCCTCAAGGCCTATAAATTTGGCTGAAGAATTGTGGCGTGCTAAAAAGCTTCCTCTTGTCAGAGAGAGAGAGAGAGAGCGCGCGCTGGGGGTGGGGGTCCATGGAGGGGCTGCAAACCGAGCAGCTTTCAAAGGCAGCCACCTTCCCCTGGTGCCCCCCCAGAAGAGGCAGCAGGGACACTGCCAGCACCTCAGGGGGGGGGAGCTTGCAGTGGTGAGGGGAGGGAGTCCCTGGGGCCAAGCGTCCATCCCTTGACCATCGACTCGAACTAGGGTTGCCACCGATGTACATTTTTAAGGAACACTTTCCCCCTTTCTTTCTCACTCCGCCCTCCACTAGGCGAGGTTTTTTGCTTGCCCAGAATGGCACCCCCTGTTGGGCAGAAGGACGTGGTGAATTACCGTGCCCCTCTATTCCCTTCCGCCTGGGTGGCTGGGCACAGGGATGGCTTTATCCGAAACCTGGGCGTCCGCCTTGAGCCCTGCTATTTTCTCTGTTTTTTTGGAGGGGGGGAGGAGGGGCACAGCACCCCCCGTTTTCCACACTCTCTCTCACCGGTGCCCCAAACATGACCACGTCTAGAGAAGGGGGCAGGGCCGTGGGAGATAGGGAGAGGCCTACCAGAGGCCCTGCCTTTTATCCTAACCCTGGGCCCTGCAAATTCTAACGCTGGCCCTGACTGGGCACTTCCTTTTGCCTGGCAGGGACACGCTGGTCAGGACCACGGTAGTTCCCAGTAGTCACTACATCAGTTGACGAGTCCTGTGTTCTAGTTTGACGTTTCCTGCTGTGGAGTCCAGCTTCCCCCTGCCCCCCCCCCCCCCTTAGTTAATGGGATGGAGACGCTGCTGTCCTCATTGGCATGGGTGCCCAGGTGAAGCGAATTGCTGAATTTCTGCCAGGACAAACCCCCCAACTGGAGCTGAAACCAGAACTCTTTAACCAGCTATATTTATTATCTGCAGTTAACAACACCCACCACCACCGTCTCCTATAGTTTGGCAGCTATCTGGCCATTAACTGCGTACCACAATGACTAATAATCGGAGACTACTACAACCGGTAACCGTTTATCATATTAATGTTCCCATGTTCCCATGCAATCACAACACCAACCATGACTGTTACTCGTCCGAAACCAGGTCCAGAGCGGGGCTGGGAGCAGTAAACAGGAAAGGAATTGGGTTGGGTGATGATTTGGGGTGGAGGGTGGGGTTTTTAAGGGTATTTGAATGTATTTTATATATTTTTAATGTTGTAAACCACCCTGAGCCCTAGGGAAAGGGAGTGAAATAAAATTTTAATTAATTAATTAATTAATTAAAGTATGGGTAAATGGTAAATGGAGCACCGTGGTACTATGCGTTAATGCAGTAACACAGTTGATGAGTTAACCATCGAAAAGTAAATGGATACCACTTGGTATGGGTAAATGGTAAATGGAGCATCGAGGGAAAAAATCAAGACTTTTCTCAATTCTTGTGGGTTGTTTTTTTTTCTTGATTCTCGTTGAGAAGCTTGGTTCCCGATGAGAATCAAGAAAAAGCAAGACTGAGTTTCCGCTCTAGTCCTGGCTGAATCAAATACTGCTGATTCCGGTGGTTATCACCGAGGAGTGGATAATTGTTCTGTGGGGAAGAAGAGATGCTGCCAATAGAGGGGCGAGCAGAGGAAAGGGGCTATCATGTTCATTTGGGAGAGGAGAGAGCTGGGTTTGATTCCCTGCTCTGCCATTGGGCGTCTTTAGACCTAACAACGATCAGGTGTCAAACCTCCTAAGCACGTGTTTGGCCGTTGTACGTAAGCACCATAACAATCCCAACACCAGTTTGTCCACTCGTTGAACACGCGATGTGAACATCATTGCATCACAAGGACAATGTGCGTGTTCCAGCTGAACACGTGGTCAACGTTGTGTCTAATGATATCTTGTTAGCCGGTACAACATGGGGAACGTGGTGACAGCACTTGCATGCTGAGACAGGGTAGCGAGCAAAACACTGATTTGTCCCAAGATGGGCTGTGTGTCTAAGCAGCGCCACATGGTAAACACAGGGCCAAACCGGTGTTCCTATCAAGGCCAAAACACACATTCAGACGCCCGTTGACGTTATGTCTAAAGACGCCCATTGTCTCTGTGACTGTAGCAGGGTTGCTGGATCCAAATTTTGAAACTAAGAAGGGCTGCTCCAGAGCTGAGGGATTCTGAAAGAAGGGACGTCCATTCTGTTCCATGAAGCTGCAGTGTCCAGAATAAGGGGCGTCCATTATATTCCATAGCAGAGATGTCCAACCTCTTGGCCACCCCGGGCCGGGTTGCCTCACAGCAATTTGCTGATGGGTCAGATTGTACAAAAAAAATTATCTGCCTACCTGTCAGAGTAAATGGTGGATGGAAAACGGATTGATTTACTTCCATTATTATCCTACCTATTCCCTTTCTTAAGACTCGGAGCAGGTTCCAAAGAAACGGACATGAATTCTCTAGCGAAAGGGTAGGCAAATCCAGTTCAGACTTATCAACAACACAGAGGTGATGTTAGTGGGTAAGGCGATGGAGTTGGTGGTCTCCATTATTGATGGGGTCTGCCCTTCTTTGGCCTCCAAGGTACGGAGTCGGGGGGTGCTCCTTGATACGCAGCTCCGCCTGGATCTCCAGGTGAAGGCTGTGACAAGGAGCGCTTTCCTCCAATTACATCCGGTGCGACGGTTTCGGACTTGGACCTGGCCACTATTATCCATGCTTTCATCACCTCTAGACTAGACTAGACTACTGTAACGTGCTCTACGTGAGGCTATCCATGGTGACGGCTCGGAAACTGCAGCTGGTGCAGAATGCGGCGGCCCGTCTCTTAGTGGGCCTGGACCGCCGGGACCGCATTACACCAGCGCTCCGGTCTCTGCACCGGCTGTGTCAGTGGGCGGCCCCAGGGACCATGCGCACACCATACACCACACGCTACCTCGCGCCTGGGAATACGGCCGGTGTGCTCCCGGGGTGGAGAAATGCCCATCAGGATAGTAGGTGGGCCACTGACCTTGACACAAGGTCTGGGCTAGGCCCCTATCATCATAGGGCGCCGAGATTGCAGGCAAAGCAAGGCCCTCACCGTTCACCACGACCGCAATCACTCGTACACTCAGGAAACGGAACGGTATGGTGCGGAGAACCGGTGAGGGAGGCGTGCGTAGGGAACCACAGGTTTGGAGGAAGGGAACAAGGGGAGTCACACACCCGGGCCCCAAGGGAGGGGGCAGGGACACCGCAGGGACCAGGAGAGGCACTCGTTCACTCACCCTCACTCTTCACACTAGACTCACACGGGGGGGGTAGGTAGGCTCAACACTCTGTACACGACTGTCAGTTTCACAAGGCACAACAATCCCACTTAGCTTGCTTTCAGGCGGCCGGTCTGCGTTCAATCACCAGCCCTGAACGCTCCGGCCGCCTGGGTTTATAAAGGGCTAGCCCCGCCCTCTCTTTGTTGCGCTAATCGTGCAGAGCGGCGCAGCGGGCGTGGCACCGCTTCTGTCAGCTGTAGGGGGACCCCGCCCTCCTGCATGGTGGGCGGGTCCCCTACACCCTCCACGCGGTCAGGGACGCCGCGTTCTCCCCTAGGGGGCGTGGTCTCCTCCCGTTCCCCGGCCGCGTCTCGTTGTGCGGGCGGGGCCGCTTCCTCCCTCGGGCCAGAGCCTCCCTCCGTGCTCCTGCTCCGCCGCCGCTCTCCCCCTCGCTGCAAGCCGCGGCGCCCGGGACGGGCGCCGCGGGTCCTGACAGGCTGCCAGTGGTTTTCCAGGTCTGATTCAAGGTGTTGGTTTTAGCCTATAAAGCCCTAAACAGCCTGGGCCCTGCCTATCTGGGAGATCACCTCACTCCCTGGGTCCTGGATTGACCCCTGCGGTCATCCGGGCTGCCCTGCTCAAGGTCCCCCGGGATTTTTGGGGGCCACGCAGGGGAGGGCATTCTTGGTGACCGCGCCTCTGCTGTGGTACTCCCTTCTGGTAGAGGCCCGGCTGGCCCCAGATCATCCCTCCTTTCGGAAAAGTTGTAAGACCTGGCTGTTCCGCCAGGCGTTTGGTGGGGGAGATGGGTAATGGGGGGGGGCCTGGGGCTGGTGGGATGGGATTGGTTTTTTCCTCCTTTTTATGTTGTTTTAATCGATGTGCAAGCCGCCCTCAGCTGCCTTGTGGCAGGAGCGACGGGGTAGAAAATGTTTAAAGTAAATAAATAAATACTGCGTGAGTTAGCCCTGCAGAGTTTGGAGCTGTTGTTGCAGGATGTCATTCTGGGAGTTAATATTTTATTTTTAAAATACTGAGGTTTAATCAAATTGGATTTTTAAGGCAGCCGGTCGAAGGGAGCCCTGCCGCGTGCCAGGCCTGACTCTCTCACAGCCGGTCAAGTAGGACAGACCGGTTCTATCAGGCTGTAGAGCTTAGGTATCAGTGACCCTCCCTTAAAACAAAGGTCATCGGCATAGGTGTAGGGTTTGGTAAATTTAATGGCATTGTTTTTTAACCTGGGCACTGAAACACCAGGGAGGGGTCCGTGAAAATAGTAGGGGTCTTAGTCCCCCCACCCCAATCTCTGTGAATTTTACGCCTATGGACACCAGTCAACCCTAGGTTGTAGGCAAATCTGCCTTGTAAAGCGGAGCTAGCAGCACTGCCCCCAGCTCATGCTGCGATCAATAGAGGTTCACACAGTCCCTGCCCCCTGGCATGCTGCTTACTGCTTGTTCCTTAATCCGTGCTTTCCTTGCTACCCAAACCAGCACATTCACACAGCTGCTTATTTAAGGGATGGGGACGTCTGGGGTGAAACAGCAGGGAGACTGCAGGTCAAGAATGGGGGGGGGGGCATGACACAGGGATCTCTGTGGGAGGGGGAGAGGGACCCTGCTCTGGAATAGTACGAGGACTACAGGTCAGGAATGGGGGGGACAACAGGGATCTCGGGGGAGGGAGGGGGCTTCAGTCTGGAATAGCATAGGGGTTAAAGATCAAGATTGAGGGGGGACAACAGGGATGTCTGGGCAGGGGGGTTCTGGTCTGGAATAGCAGAGGGGTTAAAGGTCAAGATTGAGGGGGGGGACAACAGGGATGTCTGGGCAGGGGGTTCTGGTCTGGAATAGCAGAGGGGTTAAAGGTCAAGATTGAGGGGGGGGACAACAGGGATGTCTGGGCAGGGGGTTCTGGTCTGGAATAGCAGAGGGGTTAAAGGTCAAGATTGAGGGGGGGGACAACAGGGATGTCTGGGCAGGGGGTTCTGGTCTGGAATAGCAGAGGGGTTAAAGGTCAAGATTGAGGGGGGGGACAACAGGGATGTCTGGGCAGGGGGTTCTGGTCTGGAATAGCAGAGGGGTTAAAGGTCAAGATTGAGGGGGGGGACAACAGGGATGTCTGGGCAGGGGGTTCTGGTCTGGAATAGCAGAGGGGTTAAAGGTCAAGATTGAGGGGGGGGACAACAGGGATGTCTGGGCGGGGGGTTCTGGTCTGGAATAGCAAGGGGGCTACAGGTCAGGAATCCGGGGGGCTACACAGGGGTCTCTGGGCGGGCAGGTGGAAGGGGAGGGGGGGAGCCATGGCTGGAAGCGCATAGGGGGCTACAGGTCAGGAATCCGGGGGGGCTACACAGGGATCTCTGGGCGGGCAGGTGGAAGGGGAGGGGGGAGCCATGGCTGGAAGCGCATAGGGGCTACAGGTCAGGAATCCGGGGGGCTACACAGGGATCTCTGGGCGGGCAGGTGGAAGGGGGGGGGGGGAGCCATGGCTGGAAGCGCATAGGGGCTACAGGTCAGGAATCCGGGGGGCTACACAGGGATCTCTGGGCGGGCAGGTGGAAGGGGAGGGGGGGAGCCATGGCTGGAAGCGCATAGGGGCTACAGGTCAGGACGGAGGTTGTGGCAGAGCAGGGGGTGGGGGATCATTGCGGTCAGGACTAACGAAGGTGTCTGTGTCGAATAGGAGGAGCAATCCAGAGGCTGTTTGTGGGGGGAGCTAGCCCACCACAGGCCTGGAAGGAGTCACTGGCTCCCATCCAGGCAGTCTGGCCGGATCTCCTCTCTCGTGGGGGCTGCTGTTATTTATCTCTGTTTGCTCTGTCGGTCTGTCCGTCCCTCCACCTGTCCCCCCCCCCTTCTCTCTCTGCCTGACCTGCAAGGTCTCCAGGAACGCAGACTGACAAACGACCTCAGCTGCCTCCAATCCATTCGTTCCAGCAGAGGAACAAAGGGTCTTTGTGAGCCTGGCTCTCTCTTAATCTTGCATGGCTAGTGAGGGTCCCCGGGTCCGGAACTAGGACAGACTTCCCCGCGCGACAGGCGTGTAATGCATTCCAGGCTGGCCGGACTAGGACGTATCGGCTATCGGAGGCTCTGCCGCGACCCGCGGATAGGCGAGCCCAGAGCGGTGCCAGGAGTACGTTTGCCACCTAGGCAGATTTTTAAGGAAGTTATGAAAAATACATATTGCAGGCCCTGCAGGTGCCAATGCAGGCCCTGCAACATGCATTTTTCATAAGGGTTCCTTAAAAAGCTGCCTAGGTGGCAACCCTCGCTGGAAGCAAGGGGGATCAAGGGCATCTTAGCCCGGCTGGTTCCTTTCCGCACCAGCTGGCGGTCGCACGGAGAGCTTCTGTGGAATACGAATCTCACGTTGGCGAATGCCAGACTGTAGCCATGAAAACCCTCTGGTCCAGAGTTTCTTATTGCTGTTTGGAGGAAGACGCTTACCCTGGACACCAATGAGAGAGAGAGAGCCCAGCCCCCTCCAGCCCAGACTGCTCTCTCGATAGAATCATCGAAGGTCGGAGTTGGAAGGAAATTCAATGGTCATCTAGTCTGACCCCCCCCTGCTTGGATACAGGGCGACAACAGGGACAATACTCCTGACAGCTGGCTCTGTAGCGTCTGTATGAAAACTTCAACGCGACGGAGAGCATCGGTTCAGACCTCCCTGGGGAACTTGTTCTATTGAAGCACAGCACAACTCTTATGGTGAGGAACGTTTTCCCGATATCTAATCGGAACCTCCGTTACTGCAATTCCAGTCCGTTATTTCGAGCCCTTCCCTCTATTGCAGCGCACAACCGTTCCTTGCCGTTCCTTGCCCCTTTCGATTTGGGCTGAAATCTGAGCTCGTTTTTCTTTTGATTCTCGTCGAGAATCGAGCTTCTTGACAAGAATCAAGAAAAAACGAGACTCCCAAAAAAAGCTCCAATTTCAGCAATTTCTTGTTGAGATTTTTTTCTCTCTCTCTCGATTAAACAAGCCAACAAAAGACCGCGCTTGCAAAAAAATGGCTGCCGAGGCTGTTCGGCAAAATGGCAGCGGCAGAGTCTCTGCCATTTTGGAAAAGAGCAGCCATCCTGTGGATGTGTGGTGGCCATTTTGTGAATGCGCAGAACCACTGCCCCTTTTGGAAAAGGTTGTGCATACGCAGAACGGCCCGGCAGCCATTTTTCGCATGCGCAGGTGTTTTTTTTAGCAAGAATCTCACAAGGATCTTGAAACGTTAGCAACATCCCAGCGAGATCTCACTAATGGATCTTGAGTCTCATGAGAGTCTTGTGAGAATTGAATTGATTCTTGTGTCAGCCCTACTTGAGATTTTTGAAGACTGCTATCGTGCCTCCCCTTACTCTTCCCTTTGCTCGGCTAAACATACCCAGTTCCTTCAACCTTTCCTCATAAGGTTGCCGGACCAGAACCCAGTAGCTTCCTTGTTGTGGTCCGGAACTTCCAGAGGGCAGGGAGGAGCAGGGGAGCAGCAGCAGAAGCACCTGTCTCCATGTGGGAAAGGCCGGGTAGCTGAGCCAAAGGCCGGCAGTGCAGCACCAGGCACCCAATGATCATAGAATCCTAGAACAGTAGAGTTGAAGGGAACCTCGAAGCTCAGCGAGCCCAACCCCCTGCTCTGAGGCAGCCTATCCTTTGCCTACAGCATCCCAGACAGTTGCCCACTAGATGGGTTTTGAAACCATCCAAGGAGAGAGATCCCACAACCTCCCTGGGCAACCGATTCCTGCCCCTAGGAAACTTCCCCTAATATTTCACTGAAATCTCCACTGCTGCCACGTAAGCCCACTCCTTCTTATTCTTCCGTCTGTGCCAGTGGAGAGAACAATCCTTTTCGTGGACCTCCTTTCAGATATTTGAAAACTGCTCTCATGTCCACCTGCCTTCATCTTCTTTTCTCTAAGCTAAACATACCCTGGCTCAATAGTCCTCGGGTCCCAGAGGCAAGTGTGCCAGGAAGCCACCTGCCTCTCTTTGCCTGGAGAAACGAGAAGCCAGAGGACGTTGGAAGAGACCCGTCATACGGCCAGAATGATGAGACTGGCTTTCCCCAGGCCAACTTCAGCACAAACCCCACTTGCAAAAGTGCAGCGGTGTTGCTGCTTCCAGACTGTCTGTGTGTGCTGGGATCCAGTTTCCAGTTGAACGGAGGTGCGGAGCTGGCTCGTGTTCCCTGGGGATTCCTGGGGCATTTTATGGCAGCATGATGTGGCTTTCAAAACATCTCCTCTCCTCTAGCCACATTGATGCCCAAGAGGGGCAGACACCGGGCACCTGATATTTCCCCCTGTATCGAAACAGCTCAGCATGGACCATGTGGGTTGCCAACCGTAGGCTCCCACACGGCTCGAAACAGAGTCTCCATGCATTGCTTTCTTCCTGAACAAAACCTCGGCGCTCATGACTATGCTAGGAGCTTTCCAGTGGCTACTTTGAATACCCTTGGGCTTCAGACCTGAATCCACAGAATTCTGTCCCCTGACAGGAATGCTCGCTCAGGCCACAAGCCACCATAGCCCACAACCTGGAGTAGCCCATTGAAGGCCTCCACGTGTGGTGATTTGTAAATCATAAGCTTAGAGTTTTCCCAGTAGCCCCAAAATAACATTTTAATTTTTGCCTCAGTAAATTTGTACTTTTTAAGCTACCCGAAACTGTGTTTTTACTAACGTTAAGCGAGCAATTTTATACTTGTTTTGCACTGAGCATGGCTGTGAAGGGGGACGGCCGCGGACCAACCGCCCACCCATCTGGGGTGCGTGGGGAGAGATTGAAACAGGCCAGGGATGCGTGTGTGCTCCTACCCGCGCACATTGGAGCCTTCCCCCCCCGCACGGAGCAGTCTGGATTTTTCTCCGATGCTCCATGGCTGGGTGGTGCGTGGGTCACGGGAGCACTGGCCCCCTGCACACTGCCTTCAGACAGGCGGTTGGATGCGTGGGCAATGGGAGGACCTGCGTGGTTGTGTCTTGTTTAAAAATGCCCCTAATGTGTGCCCACACATCCGCCTCCCGTCCATTAGGTTCTCCGGAAGCCTTGTCGGCATCCAGCTCTGCCGGCACCATAGAGCTGTGCCTAGTGCGGCTGCTAGAGGGTGATCAGTTTTGAAGTGGCTGCAAGAGGAGAGAGCAGGGGGGCAAGAGGAGAAGGTCCCGCATCGGTAAATATCTATTTATTTATTCAAATTGATGTGCTGCCCTTCCCGTAGAGGCTCAGGGCAGTTCACAATTCATAAAACAACAATAATAAAATTCTAGAGGGGCAGCTCAAAGCCACCCCTCTAGGCTCCACTGCGGCTGCGCCAGGCCAGACGCAAAATTTGCAGGTGGGTGGGGTCTCTCGGACCTCGCTCCCTCGCTCACAGCGTTGCCGGCCACACGCGTTCCTGATCCTGCTGCAGCCTGAGCCAGTGCGAGCAGGTAGGTGGGTGGTCTGGGCTGGGGGGATTTGGGCTGGGGGGCTGGGGGGGTGGGG
>QEPC01014492.1:3580904-3597932 GCA_003113815.1 Sphenodon punctatus | reverse complement strand
GGGGGACATGGGGGAGACAGATGGGGTGGTGGACACATGGGGGAGACATATGGGGGGCATGATGGGGGTGGGGAGACACAGATGGGGTGAGAGATGGGGGAGACATGGGGGAGACAGATGGGGCATGATGGGGGTGGGGAGACAGATGGGGGAGACAGATGGACATGATGGGGGTGGGGGAGACATGGGGACATGATGGGGGTTAGGGTTATCTGTTTTTAATGGTTTTATATGTTTTATGTTTTTAGCTGGTTTTTAGCGGTTTCATATGGTTTTTAGCTGGTTTTTAGCTGTTTTATATGGTTTTATATCTGTTTTATATCTGTTTTATATGGTTTTATATCTGTTTTTATCTGGTTCTTAGTTGTTTCATATGGTTTTTAGCTGTGCATGGTTTTATATATCTGGTTTTTATATATCTGTGCATTCCCTGGCATGGGAATAAAGTTGGTTTGTTTATGATCAGTTGCAATGTGGGTTTTGTTCAATTGATGATGTGGCGTGTTTGTTTTGCTGCTGCCTTTGGGGGTCCCTGGATGGCTTGTGGGAATGGTCTGAATGTGCAGCTCTGCTGAAACTGACATTTGAACCTGTGACTATAACCTGCCTAAATGAAATTGCTGGATACACTGCCCTTGTTGTTCACAGGTGTGACTTTGTTCTGTGTTCAGTGCTTGCTTCCCCCCCTTATATGTATTGAAATCTTAATGCTATTTTTGGTAGGTGTTCTCACAAGTTATGTAAGTATTTATAAATGGGGTATTTATTTATAAATGGGGAGGGGACTGTAAAAATAAAGTTGTTCTTAATTTCCACATGTTTTCTCTTCTTCATGTTCGATAGCACGCTGCGCACGATGATAGAGCCCTATTTGTTTGGGCACGCATTGGCTCCGCCTACTGTTGCCCTGGCTCCACCCCTAGGCTAGGTTCTGTGGTGTAACGAAGCCCACTGGGGTTCACCCCAGCCTCCCAGCACCCCGTTACCCACCTATTATCTGGTACCTTTACCGCTGCCACCACCCAGAGTATTTACTTAGGCCGCGAGTCTCATCCCTCTGGGGAGAATGAGAACTCTACCTTTTCTTTAAACAGACAGGCCCGCAAGCCAGAATAACTCAGTTCCCAATTTCTGCCACCTGAGCGTACAGAGGCGTATTCACTAACACACACAGATCTTTTAGATCAGAAAAAGGAATATTACTTTAATGGTATTTTAAACCAAGCATCGCAGGCTACAACCATGTGAGGTACTTTGAATCCTTGAGCAAAAGCAATTGATCAGAACACAGTTAGGCTCGAGGGCCCTTTTAGTAGCATCTAGCCTGAACTGGTCCCTCAGATGTAACATTCAATTACTCACAGATTAAAATGCGCATTTGCCTTGCAGCAAAGGGGTTCAGTCCTTAGGTTCAGTTTAGTCCAAACAGGCCGGGGTTCACCCCAGTGGGCTCCGTTACACCACAGGCTCCGCCCCTATTTTCGCCCGGCCGGCCTTAGTGACCCACCAACCTCAAAAAACACCAGCCGCCACTGATGGTAGGACAGGCGGCGTCTTTCAGATATGTGGGATCTGGACCATTTAGGGCTGTAAAGGTCAAAATCAGCAGCCTGAATTGTGCCCATAAAGCTACAGGGAGCTAGTGCAGAGCTTGGAGCACCGGTGTAATGTGACTCGGCCTCAAAAGAAGCCGGGCCACCGCATTCTGCACCAGCTGCCGCTTCCGAACAGTCATCAAAGGCAGCCCTGCGTAGAGCATGTTGCAGCCTCGAGGTGACGAAAGCATGGATGGCAGTGACCAGATCCAAGTCAGAAAGCAAAGGCCGTAGCCTTCTCACCCGTTGGAAGTGGTGAAAAGTATTCCTGGCCACCACTGCCGCCTGGTATTCCAGGTGCAGCGAGGGATCCAAAAGCCCTCCAAGACTGCGGACCTGAGTGACCAGAGGGAGCTGGACCCCATCAATAACAGGGTCCCAATCCCCTCCAAGTCACAAGACTGGTCAACCATCATCACTTCAGTCCTGTCAGGATTCAGCTTCAATCAGCTCCCCCTCATCCAGTCCCCGACAGCAGCCAGACATCGAGTAAGCACCGAGACTGAGGATAGGAATGGGCGAACGCTGTTCGGAGTTCGGACCGAACTCGGTCTGTTCAGACGTCCAAACCAAACGTCCAAACCGAACTCTCGAACGACCGAACAGTTAGGTCGTGTTCGGATGAGTTCAGATTAATTTGGAGGCAGGAAAAACGTCTTTCCAGGGCTAAAAATTAGGTTTCAGTTTCGGTTTCATTTCAGTTTCGATTTCACTATTTTTGAATGTTCAGCCAAGTTCGGCCAAACCGAACTCAGCTGAACCGAACCATCGAACCCGAACTCGGGTTTCGAACCGAACGACCGAACATCCGAACGGCGTTCTGTTCGCCCATCCCTAACTGCGGAACCTGGATCGGATGAAAAAGAGAGGTCGAGCTGAGAGTCACCAGCATTCTGATGACACTTCAGCCTCCAGAATGACCTCACCCAGCAGCCTCAGAGAGACATGGAACAAGAGGCGAGATGGAATAGAATCCTTCGGGACCTCACAGGGAAAGTCCTGAGGGGACGATGAGCAATTGCCCATCACCACCCACTGGGACCTCCCTGACACAAAAGGGTGGAACCACTGAAGAGCGGTCCTGCGCACCCCCACCAGGTCCCACAGGTGTCTCAACAACACCCCATGGTCAACTGTATCAAAGGCTGCTGAAAGATATAACAAGACGAACAAGGGAGAATTCCCCTTCTCCATTTCAAGGTGCAGTCATCGACCATCGCCACGAACGCAGTCTCCGTGCCGTACCCAGGATGAAAACCTGACTGAAACGGGTCCAGGAATCTGATAGCGTCAAAATGAGCCTGAAGCCGTTGAGCAACCACCTGTTCAATAACTTTATCTAAAAAGGGAAGATGAGAGACAGGCCAATAGCTGGCCAGGGAGTCAGAGTCCAAAGATGGTTTCTTAAGTAGGGGCCAAACCACTGCTGTTTTAAAATTATTATTATTATTATTACATTAGACTTTTATATCACCCCTCGCGCTGATGGCGTCTCAGGGTGGTTTACAACGAAGCAAAAATACGAACTAGCATCAATATTAGAAACATTATCAGTAGCCACAGGAGTAAAACACAGTTTCCCACCCCTCGATACCCCCCAGCAATACATAATATCAAAATACTAATAGCCACAAGACTAGAGCACAATTTCCCACCCCCAATGCCTCCCCCCACTCTCACTGGGGTATTCCCCCCTTGAGTTATGCCCCCCCCTCTCTCACCGGGGTTGCAACTCTCCCCTCCCAATTCCTGGTCCCCCCACCACCTGCTCTCATCAGGGCAGAGACCTGAATCTCAGAAACAAAACCCCTTCTCGCCCTTCAGTACCCAGGCTATTAATAAAACAATCATTCTACATGCTACCCACCTGAACACCCCACAACCTCCGTCCCTCTAAAAGAGCATTGCCGGACCTTCAGCAACCCAAAAACTGCCAAGTAAAATGGTACCGATCCTTTCCCCCACCCGCTAGATGGACAGAGTGGGCAGGCCATCCCTACAAGGATTCAAGTCCCAGGCAGGCACATTTCCAGCAAAGATTTGGCAATAGGCTTCCCAAGGCTCCACACGGGCTCGCATAAGGGTATGTGGCCCTTCGGTGCGCGGACCTTAGGCACGTGTCTGCGGCAAAGCCACCAGGCACTTGGCTTTAAAGGCCCCTGGAGAGTCCCCGCCAGCAGTGTAGGGCTTGGCTCCACCCCTCCCACAGGTGGAACAAGGAAGGGGGGTGATGATCCGTGCTTTGGCAGGGCGGGGCTCCCACACTCACCACCAGGGCGAGCGCATAGCGCTGCCAGCCCCCAAGTGTCCTCCCATCACTGGCAGCTTTTTAAAGGGCGTCCGACACCCTCCCTCCCGTAGGAGCCGCCAACCCCATCCAACAATGGCCCCCATGTCTCCCGGATGGCTTTCACCAGCCAGGATGGACAAGAATCTAATTCACAGCTGGTTGCCCTCATCACCCGAAGCACCAATTGAAACTGAACCAAACAAACAGGATAAGACTGAGCTTCCATAATCCCAAGCTCTGACTCTGCAGTTGAAATGACAGCACCCACGTCGTGGTGAATACGAGTGATTTTGTCTGCAAAGTAATGAATAGAAATGTCACAGCAGGCATTAGATGTTTCGATGTTCTGGCGGAGACAGGCTGGGTTAACCAGACCCCTCACCACCTGGAACAGCTCTGCCAGATGAAACTTTGCAGACGCTACAATAGTGGAGAAGAAAGTTTTCTTTGCCGCCATCACAGCCACGGCATCATCCCTCATAAACGATATATGCCGCAATCGGTTGGCTTCAGTGCAAGTTGAGCGCCACCTGCGTCCTAACCACCTTCCCTCCTGCTTCAACTGCCTCAGGTCTTCCATATACCAGGGAGACCTGCACTGACAAAGTGGTGGGAGTGGACACCTGGGTGCCATGCAACAATGGCAATGGCCATGGTCAAGATGTCATTCCACAAGGCAACTAGGTCATTGACAGAGTAGTCGTCAAGGTCAGTGGATTTATCTGCCAGAGAGTTCTGAAACCACCTGGATCCATCAATCTGTGGGGGTGGACCAACCGAATCGGTCCACCACCTCGACGAAGGCATAGGAGAGCCGGGCTCTGGACCTTGAGGAGGTAATGATCCAACCATGACAATGGTATTATAACAACACCCCTGATAATCGGAACCTCTGTCTTCAGACTGGTGCAAAACATCAAATCCAATGTGCGTCCTGCCTCATGCTTTGGGCCTGATACCATGGTTGTCATGGCGGCGGCCATAAACTCCTGCTCTGCCCCTAAAAGGCTGGTGTCAGCGTGCATCTTGAAATCACCCAAGACAAGTCTGGGTGATCCCAACACCACCTGGGACCAGCCCAGCTAGAGCAGTCAGGGAATCAACTGTGCAGCAGGATGGTTGGTACACCAAAAGGATCACCAGTCTATCCCCAGCCAAATCCAGAACAAAGGGTGTTCTTAGACAAGCGCCTCCCAACCCCTCCCCTACCTATCATGCATGTTTCAAGGCAACATTGGCATCCTATGCAGCCCTGTAACATGTATGATGGGTGGGTGATGGATGGATGCATAATGGGTGGGGAGGAGCTTGTCAACACCATACACCTCTGAAAGGCCAAGGTGTCTATAGACCACGGCCACTTCGCCCTCCCCCATCCCCAAGCCTTGGTCCCTCTCATGGAGGGCAGGGGCATAGCAGTCCCTCCTGACTTTCACCCACTTCTCTCCTGTCCACACTCCCCTCTCACAGGGGCACCGTGGCACTTCCTCCCTAGTTAAAGGATAGGAAGCAAAGAGCAGAACTAAATGGTCAGTTTTTGCAACGGAGAGAAGTAAACAGTGGTGCGCTCCAGGGATTTGTACTGGGACCGGTGTTGTTTAATATATTTATTATTTATTAACGATCTGGAAAAAGGAGTAAAGAGTGAGGTGATCAAATTTGCAGATGACACAAAATTACTCAAGGTAGATAAAGCCAAAGTGGGCCGTGAAGAATTGCAGGAGGATCTTGCGTGAGTGGGTGACCGGGCATCTAAGTGGCAGCAGATGAAATTTAATGTTGACAAGTGCAAAGTGATGCACATTAGGGAAAATTAATCCAAACTCTATGTACACAAGGCTGGGTTCTAAATTAGGAGTTACCACTCAGGAGAAGGCTCTTGGAGTCATTGTGGACAACACATTGAATCCTCAGCTCAGCGCGCAGGGGTGGTCAAGAAAGCAAGCAAGAATGTTAGGAATTATTCAGAAAGGGATAGAGAATAAACCTGAAAAGATCATAATGCCGCTATATAAATCTATGCTGCAACTACACCTTGAATTGTGTGCGGTTCTGCCCCCCATCTCAAAAAAGATATAGTAGAACCATCTATAGTAGATGGGCAACAAGAATGATAAGGGACATGGAGTGGCTCCCGTACAAAGAGAGGCTTGGTAGGTTGGAGCTCTTCATGTTGGAGACGACTGTGAGGGGATGATAGAAGTTTATAAAATCATGGGTGGTGTGGAGCTAATAGGGAAAGGTTATTTACACTCTGAAACAGTACTAGGACTAGGGGACATGCCCTGAAACTAACTGGTAGCAGATTTAAAACAAATAAAGTATTTATTTTTTCACTCATCACATAATTAACTTGTAGAATTTGTCGCCGGAGGATATGGCCAAGGCTGGTAGTAGAACTGGGTTTAAAAAAAAAAAAAGATTGGATAAGTTCTTGGAGAATAGGTCCATTAGTCACTATCAGCCAAGTAGGTTTAGGAGATGTAACATCTTACTCTTGGAAGCTGGGAGTGAACAACAGGAAATGGATTGCCCACTGGGGCCTGTTGGGTACTTCTTCCAAGCAACTGAGACTGGTCACTGTTGGAGACAGGATACTGGGTTCAATGGTCTGACCCAGTATGGTACTACTTATGTTCTAATGTAATATCTATCATGGGGCCTAGTTTTCAAAGCTGGGTAGTAGAAATGTCTGGAATCGCTACTTGCTTTTGGAAATCTAGGCACAAAGCCCCGGGCTGCAGTCCCTGAGGCTGGGAATTCCTGGCAAGATCCTGAATCCCAGCTCCTTTCTGCACCGCCCTCCCTGTCCTTCTGCTTCTCCCTCTCCCCCTTCCCTCATCTCTGTCTCCCACGTGCCCCATGTTTCCATCCTTCAGAGGCTCCTGGCCTGGAAAGGCTTAAAAGGACCCTGGTGGGAAAGACCCTGCCCTCGCTGTGGGGTTAATGATCTGGCAGCAAGTACCGTCAAAGGCTTGGGGGGGAGGGGGGGGACCCAAAGGGCAGGGCCACCGTGCTGGGGTGAGGGGGATCGGAGGAGCTTCTCCCCTCGGGAAGGACAGGGGCGCTTTAATAGAGTCACCAGGGTCAGGGGGGCGGTGTCCTGGTCACCACATGTGGGTCTGGAATCCATTTGCCTTGGCTGGCCGCAGTGTTTTCTCAACAGGAAGTTAATGGCACCCCAGGGAGTTGGGAATAGCAGCCTGGGTCTCTCCTGCCATCTGCTCCCTGTTTATTTACCTGCACTTAACTATCCCCTCCCAGATAAACAGCCCCCGAGCAGGGGAGGGGGAACCTAGCTTTCCCCCTAGAGAGAGCAGCTCCCTGGCTCTCCAAGCTACTGTCCATGCACCCCCATCCTAACCCCCTCCATTTGTTTTCCCCTGCCTTGGGTTCCCTTTTAACGTAAGGTGGGTTACCTGAACACACTACGCCGGGCTTTCCAGGAACAGATTTAAGAGGCAGGTCCCTGCCCGGAGGGGCTTACAATCTAAGATGGACAAGGGGATCAAAGGGAGAGACACACACATATCCCCATTTTACAGATGGGGAAACTGAGGCTAAGAGGCTGTGACTTGCCCAAGCACACCCACTGAGTTCATGGCGAGGGAAGGATTCAAACCTGAGCTTCCTAGGTCCAAGTCCAGCACCTTATTCATTACACCACACTGGTCCTCTCTCAGCCCAGATGGTTAGAGGGCATAGACTAGGGCTGATGAGATTTGGGGTAGGGTGGAGGTCAGTTGCCTGCTCTGCCACTGGCTCCTCATGTGGCCTTGGTCTCAAGTCAAGACCTCATCCCCACAAATGTTAGCAAAGGGCATTTTGCCGGCTCCGCACATCCATGCGGTATTGCGGTCAGTTGGGAGTGGAGCATGCTACTTCGGCAATGTTTGTGTCTCAGGCTCAAAGCCTGTGGCAGAGCAGGGGATTGTGGGTGAGGTCTTAGCTCCCCAGTGCCGGGTTCAAAACTTTGACCTTAAAACATCCTCTGCTCCTCTCTAGGCCCACTCCTGTGCAGACTTCTTTGCCAGTTGTCACCGTGTCCTTGGCGCACAATGGCCTGCCAGCTGCTGCACCATATAACCTCCAATCACCCACCCTGGGCAGACTCTGCCACCCACGCACTAGGGCGTAGCCCTGGCCCCAACAACTTCCCCTCCCCATGCCTTGGCTTCTCCATACCACAGACCTCAGGACTCCCTTCTGTCCCTGCTGACGGATTCTGTGCAGACCTGCATTGTGTAAAGAGATTCTGGGTGCCCAAACCGATTACACATGACAAAAATGGGTTCTTATAAGTACTCAAGATAATACAGGGGGTTACAAATGCTGGAGTTTTGTAATGTGTGAACACATTATTATACAGTGAGATCTCGCAGCCTTGTAAGAGTCACATCTGGTGGGTCTTACAAGGCTGCGAGATCTCGCTGCAGAAAAGGGGAATGGTGTGTTCACACATTACAAAACTCCAGCATTTATAACCCCCCGTATTATCTCAAGCACTTATAAGAACCCATGTTTGTCATTTGTAAAAGCGGCCCGAGACACTGTAAAGGGGCCTGGCATTGCAAAAGTCAGGGATGCTGCTGGAAAAAAAAACTGTCAGCTGGGCTCATGTGGGAGGAGGGGTGTCTAATGTGTGCATTCCTGCTGTGACTGTAGACTGCAGTCCACAAATCACTTACTCCTGAGTAGCCCCATGGAAGCCCAGAGGGCTAGGCCTAACCCCATGGGCTACTGAGAGGTGGAAACCCTACTTCCCATGGAAACCAATGGCTTTAGGGCTGAAACCCGTTCTCGTTGGTTTTGAGTTACTCCGCCAGCAGCTTGCCGACTTCTCTCTGCCTTCTCACCGAGAACTCGAAGGCCTTTGTAACTGACAAGAACTGTCCTGGGCCTACCCACTCCCAGTCCTCCTGCCAGAGAACCCCTTGCAAAGCACCATGCCGGGGAAGAGAGAACGGATTCCTGCTCTCTCCCACTGCGCAGGACTTTGCAAAGGGGTGCAGGCTCCCCCCGTCAGCGCAGCCCCTGGGGGAAGCTGGTTTTGCAAAGAACGACTCTGCTCTCGCAAGCAGCTGCCCAGCCGCTTGAGGGCTTTGCAAGGGGCTGCGTTGGTCAGGACCCTTGGGGTACCAGCTCCCCAGGCCAAGGTAACCCCTTGCAAAGGCAGGTCAGTGCCCATCCCCCCCCACGACAAACAAATCTCGCCAAGAACTCAAACCAGGGGTTGAGATCTAACGACATCTCGAGCCTGGTTCTCGTACAGATTTCGCACAAGAATTATTTAAATTCTCCTTTCAGCCCTAGTTGGTCCCAATAGGCACATCTCTTCCCTTCTGCACCATCTTTTAATTTCCATGCCAGAATGCAAGGGGAGGCTGGGATTTGTAGTCTGACACTTCTCCGACAGGCAAGAAAGTAGCTATGGCGATAACTCTTTCTACTGGGCCAGCTTCTCATGACGAGCAGGATTGCCACCTCTCTTGGTTGACCCGGACACGCCAGGTTTTGATCCAGAGCCCTCCTGGCTCTCCAGATCAGCTGGGGGCAGCCGTGAAAATTGAAGCTTCATGGGTGGCCACGTCAGCCCCCTTCCCAACACAGCTCCAACCCCCTGCAGAGTGTCATGCTGGCATAACAGCTTGCAAGGGGCGGAGTTATGTCAGAGAGGGGGAGTGGCTTCCCCTTTGCCCCACCCCTTTCTGACGCCCCACCCCCTGCCGAGAGACATGACGTCATAACACTCCATAAGGGGTTACGTCGGGAAGCAGCATGACAGACCCTTTTCCCCCACCCCCTCGCCGTGCCTCAGTCCCCCAATCTGTAAGAATGGGAATCCCTTCCTCAAGCAGATGTAAAATCCCACTCCCACCGGGTTTCTCTGGCAGCAACGCTGTTTGTGAAACTGGGCCCACTTTTCAGCTCCAGCTCTGGGAAGCTTGCACCATCTTGCCAACAGAAGCTGGCCCAGTGGAAGGTGTAGGGTTGGCATATATGCACATTTCAGAGGGCACTTATGAGATATACAGGTTGCAGGGCTGCATTGACTCTATCTCTTAGCTGTTTTGTCTCCTGCCTCTCTCCTGTCTGAGGTGAATGAACGCCAGAGCAACCCTGCTCTCAGACCTCTCGCCCAGGGCTGTACTAGTCAAAGACTGCGTTGGGTCCCTTTGAAACCTGCTTTTCATTCCTCTGTGGGGCTTCTCAAGCCGCCTGAGCTGGCATCCGAGTGGTCAGACGGGCTCTGAATTGGACGGGCTCCGAGGAGTTCTCGCTGCTGTGAGTGAGTCAGCCAGGCAAAGAGCTGTCGTCGTCGTCCACCCCGCACGCCCGGAGTGAGTCAGGGCCGAGGCGATGAACATCCTGTGGGAGAAGAGGCCAGGAGAAGATTAGGCTGCTTTTTCCGTTTGCTCATTTTTAATGGGCCTTGAGGTACAAGCCTTAGCGACTCTTGGAGGAGTGTGGAAATCTCCAGCCACACAGCAGGGACGGAGGAGCCTGGAGAGGCGGTCACACCTGTGAGGAGAGGAAGAATTGGTCAGGAACCGGGAAACCTAAAGGTCAATGCCCAGCTCTGGCACAGATTGCCCGTGTGACCTTGGGAAAGTCACTTAGGGTGCAATGCAATCCACCATCATTGCTCATGTCCCCATTGTTTTTTAATCAATAAAAGATTGCCCCTTAACGCTCTGTGCCTCAGTTCCCCAATCTGTAAGAATGGGAAGAAATCCTTTCCTCAAGCAGAGGTAAAAATGCCGAGGCACGCTGATACTCTGATCATGAGGCCACCCCAGCTCCCAGAGTTCAAGCTGAAGCACAATTCAAATGAAATTCACACGGCCTGGAGCCAGGCATGGGCCCACCACAAGCCTCGGACAGCCCACGTGGAACGTGTGTGTAGGGAAATGGGTGATTAGCACCCACTGAAGGCTGCAGCTTGAGCAAACCATGTGCATTTGACCCCCAGACCAGGTGTTTCTCCGCCTTGGTCTAGACTCTCTCTCTGTCTGAGTTAGTGGGATGCCAGCAAGCCTACCCAGGCAGGGTGCATGCAGCTTCATTATCTGGCATTTGGTTTTACGGAACTGGTGATTGTCTGGTGGTTATCCCGCCTTCCCTACGTCACATGCTCCTGGAGACAGCATGGGATTGGATAAGTGAACTGTCACTTCCTTTCAGAGAATCATAGGATTTCAGGGTGGAAAGGGAATCTGCAGGGTCATCTAGACCAGCCTCCTAAGGCGAGCCTCGTCCAGTGCAGACAGATTTCATTGGCTTTGATCAGAACCAAGCTATTAATGGGATGTCGAAGTTAATAAAACGGGTGAAGTTAAACTAATCAAAGTCGGAGCTTCCAGCAGCCGGCAAGGGTGTCGCTTTAATGAAGAACTAGGGCTGGAACGAGAATCAATTTGTTTCTCACCAAACCTTGTGCGAATCAAGAATCGTTACCGAGATCTTGAGAGAATCTCGGTAACGGTTTGAGATCTCAGCGAGAATCTCGTCAAAATTTACTGTTTACCGTTTACCGTGATTTACCATGTACCGTTTCTTACCGTATTTGCATTCGTCCCAGTAATGCACGTCCACAAAAGGGCCACCACAGTGGTTCTGCACACGTGCAGCCCTCTTCCAAGATGGTGCTGGCAGCATCGCCGCCATTTTGGAAAAGGGCAGCCATTTTGCACAGGCGTATTACTTATCGGGATGAATGCAGTACGCGGTAAGCGATACATGGCAAACTGCAGTAAATCAAGGAAAATTCTCGACTGCGAAAGTGTCGAGAACTGTGGGTTATCTCGATTATCGATTCTCACTAAAAAACGAGTCGAGAACCGTGATTCTCAGCATGAATCTTGAGAAACTCAAGAACGAGTCAACAGGACAATCCTTCACCATTAAAGTCAATGGGAGTTTTTATTTGACCCCCTTTATTCTGGCCAGACATCCAGCCCCTACATCTCCTCTGCTCTGCCAACCCCCTCGATCACGTCTGAGACTTCACAGGAAGTCAAGTGAGTGGAGCTATTCTCCCAAAATTTGAGTCATTATTAATCCACTGGATTTCATGATTTTTTGGTGCCTGTGGCCTCCTGATTTTTAAGCATTAGCTGCAGGTCACGAAACCCAGCCAAGCACCGTGCCCACACATGTAGCTTCTGCCTCTGGAAGTGGATATGTTTTGCAAAAACGTTCACACTACCATGCAGCACAAAATCCATCATGTGCTGTTAGGATGCCTAGGGTGGGCACTTGGTACCCACAGGAAATGTCCACATTTTAAAATACTGTTTCAGGTATCCGACAGGCTACCCGATCACCAATTGGTAATTCCCAGTCCCAGTATACCAATTTTCCAGCTACCGACCAAAAGATTGGTACAGAAAACCAAAAATTCAGTTTCCAAAAATTGGTCATTTCTGTTCCCGATTTACCGATTTTCCAGCTACCAACCCAAAAATTGGTACAGAAAACAAAACAAAAAAAAAGGGACTAGAAATCGATAATCCAGGATTGGAAGTCAATAATCATTTGGGAACATTCAGGTACCTGAACTGGGTCAAAATTGGGTACCAATTTGTACTCAAAAGTTTCAAGTCGATTCAGATACTGGAAATTTACTGCCCACGCTCACTTTTGTGGGTCCAGGTGAAGATCACAGGCTTGGAGTACTTCATAGAGGTGTGTCTGGAGGATTTCATGGATGGCGACAATGGGTGTCTTTAGACATAACATCAACGGGTGTCTGGATGTGTGTTTTGACCTTGATATGAACACTGGTTTGGGCCTATGTTCACCATGGGGCGCTGCTTAGACACGCAGCCCATCTTGGGGCAAATCGGTGTTTTGCTCGCCCCCCGATCTCAGTACGCAAGCTCTGCCGCCTCGTTCCCCGTGTTGTCCCTGCAAACCCACCACGCGGTATCATTAGCCACAACGTTGGCCACGTGTTCAGCCGAAACATGCAAATTGTCCTTGTGATGCAACGGTGTTCACTTCGCGTGTTCGACGGGGGACCGAATTGGTGTTGGGATTGTTATGGTGCTTACGTAGAATGGCCAAACACGTGCTTAGGGGGTTTGACACCCAGTCTTTGTTATGTCTTAAAGAGACCCAAAGTAAGTAGTTCGAATTATATCTTTTATTGGACCAACTGTTGGTGGAAATGTGCAAGCTTTCGGACCTCACAGGGTCCTTCCTCAGGCACGGAGGAGTTGGGACCGACACGGCAACCACACTCTTTCTGGAGGATTTCATAGAGACACGAATCCGACTGAGGCCGCAATCTGGAAGCCACTTCCTCTAGTGTAAGTGGTTTCTGAGTCTCCAAAGTGACTCTCTCTCTCCTCCCTCCCCCTGGGCCTGCCTCTCTTCAGATGGCCACCATGTGCTCTGTAACAGCTGCACCTGAATACACAGCCCCGGCTTATCCTTCTTGCTTGCTGTCAAGAGCATCAGTGCCATTCCGAGCTCCGCCAAGTTGCTTCCCAGTGGGGGGGCAACATTTAAGAAACCCCTTAGACAGACAGGCTGGAAAGAGAGAGAGAGAGAGAGAACTCCACGCTCCGAGCAAAGACGTAGCTCGGATGGAATGGCCCCTAGTGCAGAAGATGGAATGGCCTCCTTCCTGGAACTCCTTCCCTATCTACTGGGCAGCCCAATTCCCGCCTGTCCCCAAAGCTTCCCCTCTGTATGCCAGTGGCCCCTTAGGGATCCCCTCTTCCCGTAAGGGAGCCCCTGTTGGGGGAAGCAGTGGCACAGCTATGGGGTGATGCTGGAGGAGTCAGGGAACCGGGGAAGCTCAGGTCCCAGAGTGAGAGTACAGATGTGCGCATAGGTTGACCGGGCCCAGAGGCCGCGACACACCACAACAGCAGTCGCACTCCGACAGAGCTGGCCTTAGAATTTGCGGGGGCCCATGGCAAAGATATAAAGGTGGGACCCCTGGTGTCCCCACCCCCTCCCCTGAGGCTCCACCCCCTTGGGGCATCCTCTGCAGGGCCCTAGAGGGGGTTGTGTTTGGGGCCCTCCTGGGATGAAGTGGGGTCCAGGGGGAAGCCAGAGCTGCTGAGGGCCTGAGTATGGATGTGACTATAGTAGGGGGATGCATCCCTCAAAAATGTCCTCCCCCAGATTCATGGGGGTCAGGGCTTATATGGGTCAAGTGGATCTAGCATCCCCCACAAATTTACACCCAAAGTTACACCACTGAGTCCGAGACTAATTACTGACTAATTACTCCCGCCGGATTTTCTGGATAATTACTCGTGTGTATGGAGGGCTTGAATGGGGCTGCTCTGCGGTAAGTAAGTGGGTTGCGAACGGTGGTCTCGTTTTTCCCACCAGCCAAAATTTCTCTCCTGGGGCTTGCTTGATCCGATGCACATTGGTGCGGAACAATTCTTAGTACAAAGTGAGCCCGGGGAGGCAGGTGGGGCAGTTGGCTGAGGGTCCCAAATTAAAGCAGGCTTCAACCACGCTCCCCCAAACCTCCTCTGGGCCCAGTGCATGCCTACTAGTGCTGAAACTTGGTATTCGAAATTACTCCTTTTTTTACCAAATATCTCGGTATTTCACTCGCTTTTACTGAGTAACGGAGGAATCAGATTTGGCCCGGTACTCGGTCCAGTACTAGTACTCAAATAAATCCTCAGCTGGCCAACATACGGGGCTTTTCCTGTTCCTATATAAGGGAACTTAGTACTCGGAAAATACTTTACCGAGAACCAAGAATCGAGTATTCGGCCGAGTTACCGAGGTCCAGCCGAATACTCAGAAATACTCGCGGTTTTTTTGTTTGTTTACTATTTGCTGCAGCTCTGGTTCCTACCACAGTTGTCAGAAGTCAGGACATTTTGCTCTGGAAGGGTGCCCTTGCCCTGGGGCAAGTCACTTTGTAGCTGCCATTTTGCGCAGACCCATCCAAAGGGCTGTAGCCGCCCCCTGGCTTCCCCTGCCCGGCGGGTAGGCAGAAGGCTCCTGGCAGCACGTGAAGGCTTGCGTCTTGCTTGCAAAGCGCGGGCACGTTGCCAGCGCAGGGGATCCGGGAAGCTCAGCATGCCGCTCACGAGCGGTGCTCCTCACCAGCGGAATCCAGGGGACCCCTCCGATTGGCTCTCCTAATTGAAGCGATTAGCTCCAGCCTGCGCGAGATTTACGTCCCGCTCGAGCTGAGCCAGGAAAGCGACTCTGGAGGCCGAATTCCTATCTGCCGGCCCCAGCGCTGTAAATCCCTGCTCCGTCCCCTGGGTCTTTGCCTGCCAGCAAGTTGGATAAATAACAAGTGGAGAAAGAAGCCCCAAGGAATTCACACCTGCAGCTGCAGATAAACAGGGGTCAGGAGAGCAGCCTGGGCCACCGAACCCAGCAGGCCCCCATCTTGGGGAAGGGCGACCAAATGGGAGCAGTTGTGGGGAGGGGAGCAGGGGGGCTCCAAGGAGTCTTGGCTGCCTGTGGTGTGGAAGGGATTCCATCCATGAGCTACAATAACAGGGGGCAATGAGCGGCAGGGAGGCAGCCAGGCTACCCCCCACCCCCCTTCAAGAACAACCCATTGTGGAAAAACAAAACAGGGGCCAGCTACCCCGCGGCATTAACAGTGGGGCTAAAATAAGCACTTGGAAGAAATGGGCAAAGCTGTGACATGACCCGAAGAGATCGAGGCCGACAATATGCACGATGCGTCCCCCGTCCATTGGGGACCCACTTAGTTTGGCTTGGTTGCTTTGATTTCTTTCGGTCCAGCTACTTTGGTTTTTGCAATCATGGAGTTACAAGGCTGGAAGGGACCTCAGGGTGATTTAGTCCTGCCCCCCTGTTACTTGGGCCATTTTGTGCATGTACAGTGATATAAATATATATATATTTTAATTGAAAAATAATTTTAAAAAAATCACCGCTCATGTGCCAACGGCCACCAAACCGTTATTCCCATGCGCAGGGTTGGCACCATTTTGGAAAAGGGCTGCGCGCATGCGCAGAATGGTCCGGCGGCAGTGATGCGCAGTGATTTTTTAAAAACTATTTTAAATAAAAATAAAGTGGGGGGGGAACCCAAAAATGGTAGGGTTGTTTACAACACTCACCCACCCCAAAACAAAGTGGGTTTTTTGGTAAATGAAAACTGCCCGGGTGCCTTCTGTGCACCTCTAATGGATACCGCTTGGGGAGCGGAGCGGATAACATGGAGCTAGCTTGTGACTGGTTAGCAACAGCTAATCGTTTCAGCTCCCCCCCCGATTCCATACGGACCTTTGCTCTCTTTCACACCTCCTGGCAGGTGCATAAGATAGCAAGCAACCTGCCTTTGCCGATTCGATCAGTTCTTCGAAGTCTCTTTACCGCGGCCGTACGCAGCCCCTGTAACTGTTTGCCCAGAAAAACTGGCTCTGTCAGAGAAGGATGCTGGGCTGGATGGGCTATTGGTCTGACCCAGTCTGGCTCTGCTTACATTCCTATGGGACAGTGACGTAGGATTTCCGCTCCCCCACAGTGTGTGTGCAGACTAGTCACCACAGCCCAAAACAACAGGGGAGGGACAGGCTCTGCCCTCTGACCTGTCATGAAAAACCAGAGAGCGGGGGGTGGGGGGGGACACCCTCTTAGGAAAGAGCTCTGGTTGATTTTGAGGTGGATCAACTCTCTCTCTCCCACACCTCTGACGCGAGGGAAACAGCATCAAATGATCTCTTTCACACTGAAAAGCCTTCACGTTTTAAGCCTCTCCTTGTACGGGAGCCATAGTATCCCAAGCACAAGGAAGTGTGGGGAAATAAAATACGTTCTCAAATGATCAAACGTCAGATAGGATGTCCCATCGAAAAAGTGACAGAGGAGAAAGTTTGCCTGACCTGGGAAGAATGAGAGAGAGCGACAGAGAGAGAGAGAGAGAGGGAGACTCAGACTGTGTTACAACAATCTGCCACTGGATCAGGAACAGACTGTGATGAACACTGCGATCTAATCCTCATCTCGATCTATACCTCATCCTTAGGCAAACTCATTGCCTCCCATGGCTTCCAATACCACCTCTATGTTGATGACACTCAACTCTATCTCTCTACTCCCTCTCTCTCTCCCTCTGTTCAAGCTCGTCTCATCAACTGTCTCTCTGACATCTCTACCTGGATGTCTCAA
>QEPC01014492.1:3540403-3567036 GCA_003113815.1 Sphenodon punctatus | reverse complement strand
CCTAGGGGCAGGGACCGTGTCTATTTTATTACTTTGTAAAGTGCCAGGTACACTGCTGGCGCTATATAAATGTTTGTTAATAATAATAATAATAATAACCCCAAAAAAGTCAACCCAGACCACATCCTATGTGTGTCTGACGTGCTCTTTCAGTTGGTGTCTAATTGAGAGAGACCTGAAAATTGTGGCTCTTTTCTTTTGTTGCAAAGTTTTGTTGCCGTTTGAGAATTTTGTATTCATTTTTTTAAATGCAGGTGTAGCAGGGCCCCATTTGACCACGGGCAAGTGTTGTCAGGATCGGTGCCCAAGAAGACCTGCACTCCAGGGTGAAGCTCAATAACAGTTTATTTATACAGACCAGGCACCAAACCTCTGGCCACAGTCCAACAATACAGTCTACCCACAGTCCCGGGCTAGCTCGTTGCCAACTCACACAGATCTTGACATCAGTCACCTTCCTTCAGGTTCCTTTGGATCGGCAACACCATGCAGCCTCTTCAGGAGATGTGCCCTCCTTGCTGGTGAGGAGTAGACTACCCCTCTTCCTGGGGCTGGCTTCCTCTTATAGCACTGGCCACACCCCAAACCTAGCCACTTCCTGTGGTGGCCATCTTGGCTTCCTCGTGGCAGGTGCCATTTTGTGGCCTAGCCCTGCCACAGCAGGCCACGCCAATATCGCTCTCAACTGCGTTTTCAACTTACAGCGGCAACAGCAATGGTTCTGTCCATTCCTGGCTGATTGATCTCGTCGGGTGATCCTGGGGGAGCATACTTCTCTGCTGTGGGGTCCCACCGGGTTCCGTTCTTCCCCCCTCTTGTTCAGTGTGTCTGCACAGCCGCTGGGGGAAGTTATGCGTCAGTGGGGGGGGGGTGCGTTGTCATGAATACGCTGATGATACTCAGCTTTACCTCTCCTTTTCATCATACCGAAGCCCGGCGGTCTCGGTGCTTTCCTGGTGCTTGGCCGCTGTGGGAGACTGGATGAGGTCTAGCCGATTGAAGCTGAATCCTGACAAGATGGAGGTGATGCTCGTTGGTGGCATCGGTGAGCTGGGTGAGAGGGGATCTCCCATCATTGAAGGGGTCTGCCCGGTTTTTGTCATCTCATGTTTGGAGGCTTGGGGTGCTCCTGGATCCACAGCTGTGCATGGATGTCCAGGTGTCGGCTGCGGCCGAGAGCGCATTTTGACAATTACATCTGGTGTGACGCTCCGTCTGTACGGCTCGGACTCTGATCTCTCCACCGTCATCCATGCCTTTGCCACCTCGAGGCTGGGTTACTGTAACGCCCTCTACCTGGGGCTGCCCATGGTGACGGTCCGGAGACTGCTGCCGGTACACAATGCCGTAGCCCGTCTGCTTATGGGGACGGGTTGCCAGAGTGTATTCAACCAGTGCTTCGAGCTCTGCACTGGTTGCCTGTTGTCTTCCGGACCCGATTCAAGGTGGTGATTTTGACCTATAAAGCCCTAAACGGCCCGGGGCCCCACCTACCTGCGGGACCGCCTCACTTCCCGGGCCCTCGGGCGGCCCCTGCGGTCGTCCAAGAGTGCCCTCCTGGAGGTTCCATGTTACCGTTTGGTGGTGACCGACAGGCGAGCGTTCTCGGCAGCCGCACCAGTCCTATGGAAACACTCTCCCGGTGAGTGTCCCTCTCAGCCCTAATCTTCTCGCCTTCTGGCATCAGTGTAAGGCCTGGCTCTTCTGCCAGGGTGTTTGGGAAAGGGGATGAGTGTGGGGAAGTTGAGGTGGGGTGGGTTATTTATCTGGTTTTCAGATTGTTTTACAAGATGATTTTAACTGTTATTTTATAATGTTTTTATTGATGTTTTATTGAAAAAGATTTTTGCTGCCCTGAGGGCGGGATACAAGTTCACTAATTAATTCTCCCTCCCTTCAGTGCCGCCATCATCCTTGCTAAACATGACAATACCACTTCTCCACCCTGGTCCGGTCTCTCATGCTTGCAATCCCGACAACTCTCTGTCTCTTCCTATCGTCTTCTCCCCCTTGTCTCCCCGCCCCCCCAAACCTGGTGACCATCCTAAATTGTAACCCTCTTGGGGCAGAGATCTGTCTCTATTCAGGACCGTTCAGTGCCAGACACATTGCTGGCCCTAATAATGATAGAAGCCCTGCACGCTTCAATGGTGGAGTCAATGGTTTGTGGATCAGGGTCTTAGTGTCAAAATATGTTGACATTTTCACAAATAATAATTCCCCCCCCCCCCAACTTTGAAAGGTCAGCTACACCGTATGGCGCTGGAGAAGCCAATGAAGAGCCGTTCCTGGCCTGATCTGGTACCAGCTACAGTGGGCGGGAGGGGTGTGTGTGAGAGAGTTAAGAGAAATCACAGGAGAAGGAGCAGGCGGAACAGGCGTACCCAGCTCTGAGCGCAGTTGGTTTTGACTCCCTCTTGTACATCTGCTCTCCTGGTCTGTCCGGCTGGAATCCCCCCTCACCGCAGCGTGAATTCTGGTGTGGTTTATGGTCAGTGGAGAGGCAGACAAATGGGAAGGGTAAACATTACAAGCCGGCTCTGCCAAGAAAAATCCCATCTCCGCTCGGTGGGGAGAACATGGGATGTTCTTAACCACCCCCGACACCCCTCCGCCATCAGCGACCCAGCCCCCAGCTGAGTCTAGGGGAAAATAGCGCTGTGCTTGTGCTCGGCAGACAAGGCACTAAAGCAGGGATTGGCCTGTGAGCCGTGCAAGAGAGAGGCCCAGTGAGTGACTCGACAGCCCGACTGAAACAGCTAGTTAATTATTGTGTAATTACTACACTTAATAACCAAAATTCTGGATATCTAATCAGCTAACTAACCGACTGCTAGCTACCTTCAAAGCTCTTCATGGCCTTGATCCCCCACCTCTCTCCGCTCTTGTATCCCGCCGCACTCCTGCCCAAGAACCTCTCTCCTCCTTTGCCCCCACCCTCGCCTGCTCACAACCCCCTTTGCTCCTCTAAACGTCTTCACCCCTTCTCTCTTGCTGCCCCCCAGGCCTGGAACTCCCTCCCCGGATACATCTGCTCTGCCCCCCTCCTTCCCATCTTTCAAATCCCTCCTGAAAACCTACCTCTTCCGTCAGGCCTTCCCCGGCTCGTCATGAGTGAAATTGTGTCCTCTTCCCCCTCGCTTGGAATCCAGTTATAAGGAGCTGCCTGAGTCAGAGCCGAGTTATTGTCACAACCTGACACGGCAGCAGGGTTTTAAATCCGGCTCTCCCGGATCCCCAACAGAGGCCTCACCCAGGTGTGCTACCTGAGACCCTCCAGGATCCCATCCCTCCTGTTTTTGTGACGGGCTGGGGAGATGAGGCTGTCCCCTTTCATCTCCCCCCCACAACACACATCCACTTTGGCCTCCATCAGATCCCTCTTAAAAACTTACCTCTTTCATCAGGCCTTTCCTAGCTTCTCCATTCATTCGTTCATTCGTTCATATGTAGCTGCTGCCCTTCCCATTAAGGCTCAGGGTGGCTTACAACCAATCAAAACATCTTTAACAAATCCTCTTAGCCCCCCACAACCCTTACCCTAACCCCTACTCCCACTCAACCCTATCCCTGCCTCCCAAACGCCGGGCCAAACAGAAATGTCTTACATTGTTTCCGGAAGATGAGCAAGCTCGGACATAGACGAACCTCCAAGGGGAGGGAGTTTCCATAATCATGGAACTCCCTCCCCATCGATTTCCCATTGATGCTTCTCCTTATCCTGTTCATCCTTCAGGAAGCCCTCTCCTTAGTAACTAAGCCAAGTCCGTCCACCTGCCACTTCTCATCTTCATGAATGTCTGTGTCCCTGTCTCTCCTTATGTGCCCCTTTCCTTTCTCCGTTCTGTAAGGCCCTCGGAGCAGGGACCTGTCTCTGATCCCAGCTGTTCTGGGCCAGGCCCGTTGCTGCTGGCTCTTTAAGAGAGTGAAGTGAACGCCAGCAGAGAGAGACTGGGCTAACAGGGCTGCAGGTGCCGAGAAACATCCAGACCGGATGCAGCTGTGTTTCGGGGCGTGGCAGGAGCCAGCCCTAAAGTATAAAAGTTGAGCAAGAGGGCAGGGATGGCAGTTGGCTGCTGACCCACTTGACAGAGATAGGAGCCGTCTGTGAACCAAGCCCAAAGGGTCACCGCTGGGGTCTGGAGAAGGTTTGTTGGGGGTACAGGGGAAAGAGTGCCTGACCCAGAAGCCCAGAGGACGTTGCCTGTGCTAAACCTCCATAAGTAAGAGCCACAAGCGGACGCGTGGCCAAAGGGACTGCGAAAAGCAAGACCGAGGCCTGGCTGGGCTATCGTCAGAGACTCTGGGACGTGCCCCTGACTGTTGACAGTTACCAGTCACCGGCAGTGGGATGCCAGGGGGTTGATTCCTGACACCGGAGAGAGGGGCGACGTAAAGCTGTGTGTGGTGGAGACACTGAATGTGAGCGAGTGACTGTGATTGTGTATGTAATACAGAGAAATAAGCTAATTCCCTAAGGAGTGACTGCTGGACCCGATTCCCCAGAGTTGGGTAGGGTCTGGATCCTGACAACACTTACCACTGGCAAGGCTCTAGCCTGCCACACTACCGCTTTCTTCCCATTTTTGCATTATTATTTCACTTGACTTTTTTTAAAAAAAAAAAAAACAAACCCACAAACCTGATCTAAAAATTATTTCCCTCCCTTATTTATCATTATTATTATTATTATTATTATTTATTGATCGAGCCACAGTTGTGTGCTTAGTGGTGATCAGAGACAGGTCGCTGCCCCGAGCAGCTTCCAATCTACGATGGACGACGGAAGACGAGGAGGGGCACAGAGGGATACGTTTGAGAAATGAGAGGTGCATCGGCTCGACGTGGGCCCTTTTCACATGAGAGGCCCCCACCCACCTCCATGCAGTTTTGCTTTGTGGAGGTGTTCGTGTGAATGCCATGGGGGGGAGGGGGGAGAGGCGTGCGTGCGCTCCCACGCGACACCTAGGTGAGCAAGTCATGGGGGTGAGAAGCTACAACAGGGGTGGGGAAGCTTTTATTTCCCTGGGGGACACTGAAAATTAGTACAAGCGCCAAGGGCCGCATAGAAGTTGGGAGAGAAGCGCGTGCTCAAGGAAAGGAAGGTCTAGAGATCATAGCTCTGGGCTATGGATCTGTCTCCTATCCTGGTGTGCATGCCCTCCTCTCTGCTCCCTTACCTGGAGCTCAGTCTTTCAGTGTTTGAGGGGGCCAGATCTAGGGACTAGACAGGGACCCCCCCCCAAAAAAAAACCCAGCCGCAGGCTGCATTTGACCCCTGGGCCTGAGGTTTCCCCCTCATAAGCTATAGGAAGCCAAAGAAGTTTTTAGGGGGGGATTTGAAAATTGGAAGGGAGCAGAGCTACGTGCGGAAGGGAAGGCCGTTCCAGGCACAGGGGGCAGAATGAGAGGAGAGGCAAAGACAGCTCTGGGAGCCAGAGACTCTAGGATAGGGAGGGTGGTGGCAGAGGAGAAGAGAAGTTGCCACATATACAATTTTTTTCCAGGACACTTACAAAAAAATACATGCTGCGGGCCCTGCAACGGTGCCTTAGGCGTCAATGCAGGCCCTGCAACATGTATTTTTCATAAGTGTCCTGAAAAAATTTGCATCTATGGCGACCCTAGGTGGGAACAAAGCAGGAGGAGATGAAGGCTGAAAGATAATGGGGAGCAGGGTCGGAAAGAGCCTTGAAGGAGAGTGTGCTCTCCAGAAGGGATGTCCAGATTAAACCTGAAAGGAGTATCCTCTGCTATCCAGTATCCAGCTGGATATCGCCATATCCACGGTATCCAATATACTCTCTGATAACAAACGGTAGCCAGTTTAGTACCCACCAGCTATCTGATTAACCAGGTTAGCAATTACCGGAATTACCATTTAATTACCATTTGACTTTTTTCTTTGAACAACTCCATCCGTCTCTCCGGTGTGGTTTGGCAATGCATTCAATGGTAATCTCTGGTATTCTGGTTTTGCAGTTAACCACTGTTGTTACAGGCTAGTTACCGAACAACCACTAAGCTATCCGGGATACCGGATTAACCACATAATCGTATTTTGGGCTATCTGTTTGAACTCTAATTCAGATAGACTGAACGTCATTCTTCTGTGGTGCTCTGGGAGGTTGGAGGGCTGTTTTATTCAGTGAAGGGGTTGGCTGGTTGGGGTTAGTGAACATAGTCGGTGCCATATTGGGTCGAGTCAATAGTCCATCGAGCCCAGCATCCTGTCTCTGACAGTGGCCAGTCTCGATCGCTTGGGAGAAGTACACCCAACGGGTCTAGCCAACTTGTGGTGGGACAGCGAAGGCGTGTGCCCTCCCAGATTTTTGGAAGCCCTATAGAACCCCTGCCCAGCCCCCCTTCTATCAACAGTTACCGGTCGCCTATGCGACAGGTCATCATGGGGCAACCCATTCCCTGTTGTTCACTTCCAACACCCGACAGTCAGAGCTGACGTCCCCCAACCTCCTTGGCTAATAGCCATTAATGGACCTACCCTCCAAGGATTTATCCAGTCCTTTTTAAAAACTCACCTGTGCTACCAGCCTTGCCCACCTCGTCTGGCAAGAAATTCCACAAGTTAATGGCGCGCGGAGTGAAAACGGTGCCTGGGTGCGTTTATTTTGCAAGAAGAACCTGCCAGGGGAGCAAATTGAACAGTTACTGAGGGTTTCTCCTTTTAATCAGCGCAGGGCAGCTGCAGGTGGCACCGACCAGAGGGGAGAGGGGTTTGGGGATGGTGACTTTCCAAAGCTTCGGGTGTAAATAAAGGCTGCTCTCAGCTGTGGGGGCGGGGGGCAGGTTATTTCCTCTGCCATTGCGAGTTCAACCTGCAAAGACCACGGCATCGAGGACCGTGAGCTGCTGATCTCTGAGGAAAGAAAGAAAGAAGGAGAGGCCTTGAGCCTGCTTTCTTTGGCTGCCTTTCCTCTTCTGGGATGCTCTGCTTGGGGGTGGAGGCGCAGCCCTGGGGGGAGAAAGTGAGAGCGAGACAGGAGTAAATATCTCCGGCAAAGAGGAGCAGACGGGAAAGGAAATCTCTCGGCAATAACTCATTGGCTCAGGAAGCCGGCAATGAGCAGGGGACTCCCCATGGGTGTCAAAGGAGCCTCGCTGACCCTCGGCAGGTTTGGGCTAACCCCAGACAGGAGTGTGTGTGTGCGAGGGGTGGGGGGGACTGGTGTTTCTCTGCTGCTCTGCAGAGAACCAGGGAAGATCAGATCTACCAAAGCCCAGGTGGATTCCAAGGCCTCTGCCACTCAAGGTTCTCCCTTCGCCTTGCAGGAAAAGACTTCATTTTTTCCACTGCCGGCCCAGCACACACCTTCCTCCCGAGGCGAGCGGAAACTCGCCGGCTCAGCACACTCCAGACTGCAGCTGGGAGAGCTTGAGTCGAGCAAATACACACGGGAGGGAGGGGGAGAGACTGCGAGATGATGATTCATGTGATGGACTGAATTTTCAGTCGGCCGTCGGAGGAGCTCAGGAGCAGAATCAATCCCGGCCTCTCCCAGCAGGGGGCGCTACAGCAGATGGTGGGGAGGCCCAGCAGGGGACGCTGGCGGGCACAGGGCAGGGAGAGTGGCATTAGCTACCATACAGTGAGGAAGCTCAGTTGAGCTGGACTCTAGTCTGGGGGAGGGGGTGGGGTCTGCAAGTGGTCTGAGTGCTAAGCCCCACCCTGGAGACCCTATCCTCTTGACCTTAAGGTGTCTGTAATTGGGATTTGAGTCTGTGGAATGGGGCATTGGATGGGGGAGTTCCTGGCTACTCTAGTCCCTGCCTCTGCCTGCAGGGGGCACTGTAGGGAATGGGCAGAAACGCTAGTGGGGGGGGAGGCTGCTACTCCAGTCCCTGTTTTCTCCCAGCAGGGGGTGCTGTAAGGAATGAGACGGGAGGGCAGGCTTCGGGGCTGTTTGCAGCTGCTCCACTACCAGCAGGGGGCGGTAGAAGGACTGAGTAAGAGTGCTGGCTTTGGGGATCCTCCGTCCCATCTAAGCTACAGCAGTCAATATGGGGCTGTGTCTGCGGGGCGGCCCTTTACACAATCTGCCAGCAGGATTTGCATTAGGGGCAGCCGTGCCCAGACTCTTGAAATCTGAGCCCTCCTGGGGGGGGGAATCACCAACCCCACAACGTTCCCCTCCCCCCCTCCCAAGCCCTGCCCCAGGGTGCTAAAGACCTGCACGGGGATTCAAAGAGAGTTGGCAGGATCGGACCCTAATGCACTCAGTGTTTTCTGTGTCCCCTCCGAGCGCAGGGACTGGTTACTGGGCACCGCCGCACAGGAGAGCCCTGTTGGGAGTAACGTTGTGCAACTGCTGGCCGGGATAGGGAACCCTTCTACCTCCCAGCATTTCTGTTCCCAAGGGCCTAAACCCCGCCCCCTCAGCCAAAAGCCCCACCCGCTCACCCACTCCCATGCATACACACCATACTCACCACGTTAGCAAACACACCGGCAGCTAGCAATAGCATGGGAAGCTTGCCATACACATTTGTGAGACCGGTGTGAGACCTGATCCGACAAAGGTCCCATCCTGCCCAGTATCCTGTCTCTGACAGCCACCTCCTCATTCTTGTATTAAGATGAATGGTGAATAGCTGCTCCCTATTTGCTTTCTCCATGCTATTTTTGATCTTAAGCGCCCCTATCCTAGCCCCACCCAAAACTAAGTAAGAAGATATGGTAACCCATCCACATGACCCTTTGTAAGCATGTCTCTAATGAATAAGGGATTCGACTTGGACCTAGGAGACCATTGTTCAAATCCAAATTAGCCATGAACTCACTGGGTAGCTTTGGGAAATTTACACTCAGCCTCCGTTCCAGATCTGTAAAATGGGAGCACTAATGACTAGCGTATAACCAGGGCGGGAGAGGGGATGGGTAAACCTATCAAATCCACACTATGGAAACCAAAAATGGCAGTTTGGGTGATAATGACATTAACTGGTGCCTCTTTGTGCTCAGTTGGGTATTTCAGTCGTTTAGTACTTTCAGTTACACTGTTTTGGCAATATTGACACAATTGTGCAATTATTACCAAAAATGATGCAACTGGAATGGAAATAACTGAATTTAAGACTCTCCCCACACCCAAAAAACCCCCACCTTGAAATGGAGTACCTCAAAGAACTGGCTATCCAAGTACCCGTTTGAGTTTCAGATAATGGGTGTATACACAGACGGATGTGTATCCTCCTGCTTGCAGCCCCGCCTGGGTTTGTTTTAGACAGACCCGGCAGTTTCTCTCGCCCGCGGTCCGCCTGTGCAGCCTCCTCCCCCAGCACCATAGAATTGCAGGAGGATCACTTGCCGCTCTAGGCTGGCACCTATGGTGTTGCCTGGGGTAACGGCCGGCTGAAGGTGGAGCTGCAGCGTGGCTCTCCTTTGGGCCGGTGCGTCATCAGTCTGCTCTGCTGGCGGTGCTCCAGCATGTTCCAGAGTGCCACAAGCGGGGTTGCCCCCAAGCTGGCTCTGCCTGCTCCAGTTCCACATCTGGTGGGGGGCACTTTTAAACAGACCGGCCAGACCAGAGGTGAAGCCAAGCGGTCAATCTAAAAGCACCCAATGTACTGGTTGCCAAAACTGCACAAATAGTTTGCCTAAGGAAGAACCGCTGCCCGCTTCAGCGTGAAAGGTTCCGTCCAAGCGAAGTAGCTAAGGATTGTAAACTGTCTGGGATGTTGACAGCACTAGATGAATAAACGGTAAATACTGGGGTGGGACTATCGATATCGGATTAATCTGAGAATGCCAATAATTGTCGATATCTAATTAATCCGATAATATCGGTATATCCGTTTTTTAACATTGCCGATTTTTTAGATCTTTAACATCACGGCCATTTTAACAATGGCGGCAATGTTAACGATCCGAAAAATCGGCAATGTTTAAAAAACGATATACCGATAAATCCGATATCGGATCCGATACTGATAAAACCGGTAACCGATAATTCGCCTGGAGTCCCACCCCTATCAGCTAGCATGTCTGGGCTAAGGTGCTAAAACCCCCATGTTATTGCTAACCCATTGAGCCTTGGGGAACGCGGCTGTGAAACCCAGCCATGTGTTATGTTATGTTCTGTCTGCAGCGCGAGAGGGTAAGAAAGCTGAGCTGGTCAGAGGCGAGCACGGCTTTCATCTGCAATAACATTCTCCGAGCATGAGCAGCCGGCTTTGGGTTCCTTGCTCCTCGGCTTTCTGTTTGCAAGGTGTCCGCCTGCCAGCAAGCCCCCACCCCTCGTAAAAGCACAGAACACAAGCAGCGTCTCCTGTCAAGAGGCACAAACAGCTGGAGTATCTGATGGCTTTAAATTCCGGGGGCTGGAGCAGAGAGGCCGTCTGGTTGGTCGGAGGCGAGTGCACAGCGAGCCCATTGGCAGGCTGGGATTCCACTCCTAGCCCCTCCCAAGGCTTATATAGTTCAAATCCCACTAGAACTGGCCGTCCCACCCCTAAGACAGGCGAGGGGAAGTCAGAGCCACAGCTGAGAAGACAAGACATCAGGACCGTCCGGGTGCTTTGCAGCTAGCACAGGGGCTGGGGAGGCCTCTCCAGTTGCTGCAAAACAAATTGGAGGCTCCTGACCAAGCCAAGAGGAAGGTCCTTCCAGCCTGGAAGGATCTTGAGGCTGTGTCTTTGGGGGAGACCCTCACTATGGCCTTCACCATGTTGAGACCCATGGCTGCCCACATGCTGTACCCAGACCTCAGTCTGCTGTCGGAGGAGGACGAGGAGAACCGGAGCGAGAGCGATGCCTCCGACCAGTCCTACGGCTGCTACGAAGGCCGGAGCAAGTTGGCCAGGAAACCGGGGCAGGTGGTGGTGGTGAAACAGAGACAGGCAGCCAACGCCCGCGAAAGGGACCGGACCCAAAGCGTCAACACGGCCTTCACCGCCTTGCGGACTCTCATCCCCACGGAGCCCGTGGACAGGAAACTCTCCAAAATTGAGACCCTCCGCCTGGCCTCCAGCTACATCTCCCACCTGGCCAACGTGCTGCTGCTCGGGGAGGGCTGCTCGGATGGGCAGCCGTGCTTCAGCGCCATTTACGGCGCCAAGGGGGAGCTGGACACCAAGCAGCCGCGCAGCATCTGCACCTTCTGCCTCAGCAATCAGAGGAAAGGGGTAAGTCCCAGCGTCTGGGTGGTCACCCCTGCCCGGCAGGGCGTCGGCAGTGCCAGCCACGGCATGCAGGCTGGGGAAAGAAGTCTGCCGACAGGAGGCAGCTGGGTTGCTTGGAAGGGGTGAACACAGGGGGAGAGATCAATGGGATTATGATGCGGGAGGGGGCTGCTACGCTGAACAGCAGGGGATACAAAAGGAAAACTGAGACGGGCCCAGCTCTGACTCTGGAGTCTAGATGCAGGCCCTTGCGTGGGAGTTAAACGCTTAGGGTTGGCACCTGTGCCGCCTGCATTGGCAACCCTGCAACATGTATTTTTCATAAGTGTTCCTTAAAAACATGCCCAGGTGGCAGCCCTACTTAAAATGCTGCATGCTGTCAGGCCGCCGGGAGGGGCTACACACTTGGAGAGGGGCTCGCGCGTCCCCTGGCGCTGGAGGAGGGTGATGTGGGTTGTGGGGGGAGGAGGCCCATTCCACCTTCCGCAGCAGGGTGCTTTCCTTCCCACCCAGCGACGCACGCCACGCGTGGGGAGAGAGACTGGCGTTCATGAGAGCTCGGCGTCACCGGAGGCCAGAGTCTGCCCTCAGGCACGAAAGGCCCCGCAGCCCCTCCTCCTCGACACCCCCCGGGGGCCGATTTGGCTCGCAGTGACAGGGCAAATTATCGCACAGGTGTGTGTGTGTGTGTGAAGCACAGAGTCGGCCCAAACGAAAATACTGCGGGTGATGTTTGGGCGCTCGCCCCATGTTTTTCGCACCCGTGGGCGAACAACTTGCTGGGATCATTTTACGACCAGGATGGAAACTGAGGCACAGAGACGTGAAGGACTCAATCAGTGACCAGCAGAACCTGCCAGTGCCGGCTCGGCTCTGATCACTGATAGGCCAGGCTGACACCCTCCCACCCCCCCGCCGGATAAAAGTGTCCTCAACATGGCCTTCCTACAAGCCAGGACTTTTAATCTGAAGCGCTCCCTCCGTTACTCCAGGCTGCGACACCTTCCAATTCCAAATGGCAGGTTACACCCCAGGAGACGTCTGTTCATCTGTCCGCATAGGGGCCACCCCGTCCTTCACTCCTTGGGTCTCTCAGTCCGCAGAAGCTGATCGGGGAAGCCTCTCCAGAGCTCTGCTCCTGGGCTGCCTACCTACCTCACCCCTGGTCTTGGGTTTTTATTTAAAGTAGGGCCAGACTCAGGATCCCTCCCAGGAGGGTGGGTTTGACTCTGTGTGGCCTGCTGGGGAAGGGGGATTAAATGCTAAGAGTCCAATCCAATCCCCTCAAAATCTCAAGACATTAAATCAGGGGTGGGGATCATTTTTTTCCACTCCAAGGGGCCACTTTGAAAATGACTGTGAACTCGAAGGGCTGTGTAGAAGCTGCGGACAGGAGGTGCATTCAAGAGGAGTTCCTCTAGAACATGGCTCTATCCCCTGTCGTTGTGTGCATGCCGTCATCTCGACTCACTTTACCCTCCCTCAGGGCTTGAGAGTTGGGATTAGATCTAGGGCCACATCCAGAAACTGGAACGGGCAAGGGGTCAAATCAAAACTAGCCAACTCCCCCCTCCGCCTGGGATAACCCACCCCTCCTTTAGATGAATAAGCTCACAGGCAACAGGGAAATGTTGAAAGGAGGCGGGGCAGAGCTAAAGGGGGCTCGAGGGAGCTGCTGAATTCTAGTGGAAATTTGGGCCAGAGTGCATGTTTTTCATGATGTTTGTATTGGGGGAAATTGCAGCTTTCTGGGGGTTTGGTGCTGGTTTTTTGTTTTTTTCCATTTTAAAGGGAAAATTTCCCCCAGCTCAGTGAAAAGGGAAATTTGGCAGGCGAGCAGGCCTTCCCGAACACCCAACCCTAGAGACAAAATAAGTACTCACAAAAAAGGGTCTCCCCAATGAATTTCTGGTAGCAGACAACTTCGGGTACTGATGGCCACCCAGTGTTCACTCCGTTTGGTTATCCGATGTCCCGGAATGCCTTCCGATACCAATTTCCTGACTTCTCTACCAAGGTTTGGACTTCCAACACCTATCTTTTTTTTCCATTCCAGAAAGTCACCATCCGGTTCCAAATTTTTGACGTGTGGTCCTGATTTTTAAAAAAATTATTATTATTATTTTATCTCCCGATATACCAATCGGTAATCAGAAAAATCAAAAAATCATTACCGGAATATACCGATTCCCTACCCCCAAACCCCCAAGTATCCAGATCCTCAATCAGTACCTGGGGGTCCCATCCAGTACTTTAATGCAGGACTCGAAAATGCAGATATTACCTGCGTGCATTAAATGAAGTACCCATGTCAGCTCTCGGGGAGGGGGGGAACCCTACTCCCCATCTGAAATCACCATCTCCCGCTTGTGACATTATAACCTTCACTACAGCAACCATTTGTGAGGTCGCAGACAGAGCAGAGCCTTGGGGCAAAGGGGGAAGGAACCCAGAGAGTCTCTGTCTCTCTATCTACTAGTGCCCTTCCCAAAGGCCAAGGGTAGCTCACAGATTGTAAATATAGATATACATAGATTAGATTAAAACTCATACAAAAATACCTTTAACCCCCAAACCTCCCACAACACCCACCCACCCCCAAACCAGTTCCACCAAACCCCTCCAGGTCCGAATCAGAAAGGAAAGACTGCAAACATGAGACTTACAAAATGATCCTCAAACTGGGGCCCTAGCCTCTAGCTCTGATGCAAGTACCATTCCTGTCACTGTGTCTATGGTTGACGCCGAGAGCTGGCACCAGCACCACACAGCTTGAGGACAGTGCAGGGGCAATTCGTAGTGTTAACACTGAATTCACTGGGGTTGGGCCCATTCCAACTGAGCTGCGCCCCTGGAAATCCATCATCTCTGAAGGAAAATAGCCCAGTGATTGTTCTCCTGTTGCATTCTAGTATCCCCCCCTCACACGCACCCTCACCTGGTCCCTCGCCCAATTGCAAAAAGGCCAGCACTCCTGCAGAGCTAACTGTCCTGCATTCACAGGCCCCTGTCTTCCAAAACAGCCCAGTTCCCCCTTTCCTAGCTCTTCTGGGGAACACTGTCAGTGGAAGCTCAGTACCAAGTTGCTCCTGCTTCTCAGACTGAACTGGGACCTGAGCCTCCTTGCAAAGTTGGCCCTGAATCCAGGTGCCAGGCTCACGGCTACAGGGAGGATACATCAGCCCTGATTTTCCTTTCACTTCCTTACTATCCCCCTCTGGATGATGCTAAGGAAAACACCCAATCCAGTGGACGCCCTGTGGTTTCACTGGTTAAAGAGCTGGCTTAGGAGAAATTCTAGAACTTAATGGATTGACATTCTAGATTGCTTGGTCCCCCAAACTGAGTTCTGTGAGTCCAGGTCTGCAGAATCAGCTGTGACCAGCCCCCCCAAAATAGGCTTCAGTCCCTGTCAGCCCTGCGGCCACCTCTGGGGTGGGACAGGGCACCTGTCATGCACGTGGGCCGACTGTCTCTGAAAGGAAGTGTCCCCAGCGGCCGGAGCAAAGCAGTCGTCAGTTTGGTCTCACGAGTGGAATCTTGTCCCAACATTTGGCAGCTGAAGGGGAGTCCAGCGTTGGTTCTGTAGGGGTTTTTTTTGCAAGGGTTTCTGTGGGGTTTCGCCCTAGCTTGAGATGAAAGGAATGGGGCCGTGGACTCGCATTGCCCACCCACACCAGTAGGGTTGCAAGACAGTTTGGTGACCCATGAAATAAAGGCTGTCTGAGCTAAAGGTCCACAGCCAAACCTTGCACTTTCTCAGTGGAGAGGACCAGCCCCCAGTGCAAGCCCAATGCAGCTCAGCTGTACAAGGCAGCTTGGTGCACAACGAAAGCCGAACCAATAAATACTACTGTACAAGGCAGGTAGCTTTAGTCTTTGGCACTGCCACCAGTGAGGGCTAAGGGGAATATAATCATAAATAGTAATAATAATAATAATAATATAATTTTATTCTATGAAATATATTTTATTCTGTAAAATATAATTTTATTTATATGAGTATACAGTTATATAATTTTTCTTTACATAATGCTCAGGAGGCGTCACAAAAATAACTTTGGACTCTTCAACACAGTAAAATAAGATAGAATCCATTTAAAAACAAGAAGGGTAAAAGGGCAGCAGAGGTGGGGAGAGAAATACACTGGGGGAACCAGCGGTGGATCCTCTAAAAGTCCCCAGAGATTAAAAGTCTTCAGGTGCTTTTTCAAGGTGAGGAAGGAGGAGCCAAGTGAAGAGAGGGAGTTCATCGACTGTCTGTCCCAAAGGAGTTCAGTGGCCTCCTGTGCTGCTGGCCTTTCGCCTCTAAAGAGTTGGGTTCAAATTAGGACTGTGCATTTGAATTTCGATAACACTTCAGCACAAATAAAAGACCGTTGGGCAGTCCATAGTTGAAATGCTAATGCTTGGTTCTCATCGTAACCAAGCCAAGTACGTGCACTTGAGACCTCGCATCTTCATGAATGTTAGACCCCTTGTCTCTCCCTCTGTTCCCCTTCCTAAGTCTCTCCCCCAGCTCCTGTCTCTCAGATTGTAAGCCCTAGGGGCAGGGACCGTGTCTATTTTATTACTTTGTAAAGTGCCAGGTACACTGCTGGCGCTATATAAATGTTTGTTAATAATAATAATAATAATAATAATAGGGCTGTGTATTCAGGTTCCGAGTGAACCTAAAATTTCTTGGGAAACGTGGTATGTGAGGTCTCAAACTGGGCCCCCAAACGGCAGCATATATCATACCCATCTCGGAGCCAGGCTACACTCTGATTCTCAGCTTAGCCATCCGCTTGGGGAGCTTGTAGTGAACCCTCCCCACCTGCAGGGGCCACTGATGTCTCAGAACCTCAGTCTCCAGTGCTGCAGCCCGCCCCAGCCTAGTTGGGGAGACTAGCTAAGCCAAGGAGAAATGGTGACTCCCCAAGTCAGCAACCCCACGCCCAATAAGTGACACCCCCGAGCCAGCTACATGTCCCGTTCCCAAGCCAGCAACCTCTCCTGACCCTTTCCCAAAGCAAGCAACCGTGCCCCATCCCCCTTTGCCCCAAACAGCAACCCTTTCTCCTAAGCCAGCAACCTCCTCTAAGCCAGATCCATGCCCCATTCCCTACCTCCCCACGCTAACAACCGCCCCGCTAAGCCAGCCGTATTCTCCACCCTCCCCCAAACCAGGGTGTCCCCCCCTCCTTTTAAATTGGTAGCAGACTTAGCAGCAATTTTAACCCTTTCTTTTCTTATAGGCCTGTCAAACTGACAGAGCCCCAGTGCGCTTCTGTGCCAAAATAACCCCTATACAGAGCCTCGTGTTCATTGCGTTTTTGCACGCTGGTTGCAACGGAGTGGGGAATGCAGCAGACTTGGGTAAAACACAAGCACAAACACAAATAAACAAAAAGACTAAACCACAAATACAAATATTGGGCTCCGTGCACAGCCCGAGTAGGAAGGTTTGGCGGACACACGCTGACTTGCCGATTAGGAAAAAGAAAATGCTACCGTAATGAATGTTTGATGCTCCGTTAAGGGCCGAGCCTCTCTGCATTGCAGACCCGTATGTTAGGCATGCCCCGTTGTTCCTAGTTTACCCGTTGGCCTCATACATTGGGGGCCCCCTTCTGATCACCACAGGCTCTGCGTAGACCGGGGCGCCCCACCTTTGAAGCTGTGCGCCGGTATTGTATGTCAGTGCTTCTCACGCTCACGCTTGCCTTTTCAAATTTTGTCACATTTATTTATTCTTGTCATTTCACATCCCTCCCGCACCCCCTACCCCGGTGGGTTTATAAGTCAGCGCTTGCTGGGATCGACTCATGGCCCCAGACTAGTTCATCTGCCCCTCCCTGGTAACTAGGATTCCCCTGAGGCCAAGCATAACCTGCTGGACAGTGAGGGTTGTTATACGCTGGTTGGGATTTGCAGGGGAGATGTGAGTCTGTTGCAGCCTGGTGCGTTAGCTCCGGGGGCCTCTGGTTTAATCTCGGCTCTGGAGGAAAATATGGGAGCCATCTGAGAGTCATTAGTGAGGGCTCCTACAGGATTTGAACTGACGTGGGCCTCGGATGTTCAGGGTGAGTGTCCTCTGGCCTGGGGAAGCGTGTAGCCTTGGCAGCAGCAGCCCTGATTCACGGACGCATTTTCCAGCCTGAGATTTCAGCTCCCGCTGTGGAGATGGGTCGCTTTCACACCAGGCTCGGCTTGGGAAGAGGGAAACCTCATTCCTTGCTTTGAGTGGGTGAGGAAGTTCCCTTCCACTTTCTCAAGCAAGGCAGCCCAGCGGGAGGGCCTGCAACTGGTGGGGAGCAGCCCTCCCTCGGAGTCAGGCGTGCCTGGTGGGGCAGCCTTCATAGTGTGTGGGGGGAGGGTACCAAGCTGGGGCTTCACCCCGTAGCAGATCCCTCCCCAGACAGTGTCAGGGGAAGCGTGTGAGAACAAGTGGGCTGTAGCTGCAGGGAACGGCCGCAGGGCGGGCTGCTTCGGGCCTCTCCTGCGAGGTGTGGCTGCAGCCGCCTCCAAGCTGAGCTGGTTTCCCCCCAGAGGATTTGGTTTAAATGCACAGCCTGGATTCTGAGGAGCATGGAGAGGCGGTGTGGTGGGCAGGGTTGCCATAGATGCACATTTTTTCCCAGGACACTTATAAAAAATACATGTTACAGGGCTTGCATTGGCGCCATAAGTGTCCTGGGAAAAATCGCATCTATGGCAACCGTCGTGGTGGGGGCAGGGCCCATGGCACGGAAGGGGCGAATGGTAGACCCCAGACAATGGGCCTGTCCCAGAAGCCTCTTAGGGGGTGGTTACCATGGTGCTGTTCTAGAGGTTCTCCAGGGGCCCCAGGACATTGGCCATTGCTGCACCTATAAGGCCACTTGCCCACGTTACCAAGGCCACCGATTCTCCCAGCAGGGAATCTCCCGGCCGTGAAACTTACGCTGAGCTCCGCACAGGGAGTGTTTTACATGCTACCGGAAGTGACCTGCCGCCCATTCTCGGCAGCGGCTTGGAAGAGGTGTGTTCTGAAAGCCTCACTTTGCAGGCTTTCAGAATGCGCCTCTTCAAAGCCTTGTGTCTCCAGCCGCCGCCATGGCCGGGAACAGGCAGTACGTGACTTCCGGTAGCGCAGGGAGCATGTAGACGTTCCCCGCGCAGCTTTCTTCTTGAATGCGGGGCTCCAGAGGGCCTCGTTTAAAAGTGCCCTTACACAGATAAAAATGGGTGTTACGTTTTATTATACATGTTGCAGGGCTGCAGATGTGCTCTATGGGTGCCCTGAAACATGTATAATAAAATGTAACACCCATTTTATCAGTGTTAGAGTGTCTGTGGGAAATGGACCTTAGTCTTAACCAACACGTTGGGGCTGAACTGAGGATCTCCAGAATGGAAACGGTGCGTTCGTACAAAACCAGTGGCTCCCAAGCAGGAGGGGGTCAGGAACACGGTGGGGTGCGTCGCCGAGTTGTCAGGAGTGCCCTGAAAAAGGAGGTAATTCTCGCTGCCTCATGAACCATGGCCCTTCAATCTACCCCCCAACAGTCCCGCCTAAGGTTTCCCCACTTCTTTGGAGAAATCCCATGGATGCAACGCTACTCTTTAGGAGGCAGATGCTGCCACAGTATCCCCCTTCCACGGGCTGTCAGAGAGCCCTGAGGCACCTGCAAACCAGTGGCCGCCCAAGCGTCCGTGCGTGTACGCCAACAGAGCACCAGGGCCCCCTCCGCACCAGGCGCCCCGCCCTGCTGCTGGAGCTGCCCCCTCCTCCTCCCGGTAGCTGAAGTTGCCGGAGAGTGGGCACGCACAAGTATGTGCGATGTGAGTGGGTGGGGCTTATTTTGTGAGTGGGCGGGGCTTAATGGCCACTGAACGGGGTCCGCTTCAAGGCCATGCTATGGCTGTTGGCAGAATGGATATTAAATAAACAAATGACTTAATACGATAGCTGTCATGGATAATTTGGCGGCCCAGTTAATTATATTTTGCCTTTGGGAACATGCAACTAGGGTTTTCCGGGTTGCATTCAGTTTAAGCACGTGGCTCTGTGGGACTCATGGTCGGGGAAGGAATGCTTTGCTGAACTATAGGAATGCCGGAGTCTGCGCCCGAATAATATTTAGGGACCCGTGGCTTAATCTGAAGAGCCGGATGCCATCATTAGATTGTAATAGCCCCACGTCTCTGTGGAAGAAGCACGGAGAGGAGGCCGGAGTCCTCACTGATCTTGCTTCCCTCCCTGTCTCTTGCCTGCCTGCCTCCCAGAAGCGAATGCGCTAACGAGCGATGGCCTGTTCATTTTGGCAACTAAACTACAAAACTGACAGGCCGAGGTAACAAAAATGAATGAAAACAAGGGACGGGGGGAGAGGGGGAAGCATCCATTTTTGTTACCAAAATTAAAAATTAATTTTAAAAAACGGCGCATGTGGAAAATAGCCGGCAGGGCCTGTTTTCCAGATGTGCACCATTTCCCAAAATGGCAGCGGCAGCGTTGGCGCCATTTTGGAAAAGGACAGCTGGTCTGTGCCTGCGCAGCGGCCATTTGGGGCCTGCACAGACCAGCTGCCCTTTTCCAAAATGGCGCCAACGCTGCCAGCGGCACACACACACATGGCGTACGCGCATGCATTCGGGGAAGGGGCCCGCGCATGCGTAGAATGGCCCGGCAGCCATCTCGCGCATGCGCAGGGATTTTAAACAACAACAGCAAAACAGACAACAAAAATGAATGTTTTCCGGTACGAAAACCACCCAAAACAAAGGGGTTATTTTTGTAAATGAAATCAATAACGAAACCTAATCCTGCCTCTGCTGCACATCCCTAGTGAGTGTGCGTCTGTTGTCACCCCGGATCGATAACCCCACAAGAAGGGAACTAGCAGGAGATGTAGCGGATATTTCAAATCCAGAGAACATGAGGTGTTACTAGAGGCAGTTCTAGGCCACCTGAAACCCCGTCTCTACAAACATCCCCTCCCCCTCAGGATTCAACACCTTAAAGATGCCGTAAGTGGGGCTTTGGGAAGGCTCGCTTGCCCCAGCTTGGTTTCTGACACACGCAGGTCATTTGGGTCTGGGATGGGACTATCGGTATAATCCAATAATGCCGATAATCGGCAATATCGGATTAATCCGATAATATCAGTATCGGTAAATTGGTTTTTTAACATTGCCGATTTTTCGGATCTTTAACATTGCGGCCATTTTAACAACGGCCGCAATGTTAAAGATCCGAAAAATCGGCAATGTTAAAAAAACGATATACCGATAAATCCAATATCAGATTAATCTGATACTGATAAAACCGGTAACCAATAATTTGCCGATAGTCCCATCCCTTGCAGTTGGATTGGCTCATACGCCTTGCGCTTCCGGCAGCCAATCAAAATGCAGGTTCCTGCACATAGCGGCAGCTTAGCATTGCAGTCCCGGTGTGGTGACATTACACAAAGATACGTACCCACAGTCGCTACCCAAGGGCAACAAAGATGATCGAGGTTCTGGAAAGCAAGTCTTACGAGGCAAGGTTGAAGGAACGGGGTATGTTTAGCCTAGCAAAGATAAGACTATGGGAGGCATGACAGCCGTCTTCAGATTTCTACGGGCTGCCACCAAGAAGATGGCAAGGAACATTTCTGCATAACTACAGAGGGCAGGGCTAGAAATAATGAAGCTACAGGAAAGTAGATTTCAATTAGAAATCAGGAAAAAATTCCTAACAGTAAGAGCTTTTTCAGCAGTGAAACAAGCTGCCTTGGGAGGCTGTAGGCTCTCAGTCACTGGCGGGTTTCAAAAACAGGTTGATGATGTTGTAGCTGTCGTCGTCCTGCATTCAAGCAGGAGGTTGGATTAGATGCCCCTCAAAGTTCCTTCCGACTCTGACATTCTATGATATTAGGGTCATGAACCAGCTTGGTATGGATTATAGACCCTCATCTTTCCTATGTGTGGAAAGGCCATGAACAACACCACATGTGAACACACACGCACACACACACACACTGTTTCAAAGGTGGGGAGGTATCAGATCTGCTCCCCCACCCCCTCCACACACACACACACAGATTTTAGGGACTGAGACAGATCTCCCCGTCCCCCACCACAACATATTTTCAGCAACAGTCTTCAAAATCTCATCCTCCTATCAGTTGGACTGCTCTGGCCTGCAAACTTGGTGGTGTGGGGAGGACTCCTATTTTCACGCCAATCCGGCACAGAATTCTGCCCAGAGAAATTCTGGGATGGGTCCAATGGACGTTTCCAAGCATCCCCGTGTTACAGGCAGAGCAAAGAACACTGTGGGATCACGTGGGGGGACTTGCTTTGTTCAGCTGGTCATTACAGAGCAGGGAAGGGGATTCTCCGTAGTCTCCCCTCTTTGTCTTGAGGCTGCTGGGATTGTCTGGACTGTGACTCATCCTGGATTATAACCCCAACTTCCTTTCCCATAGCCCTGGTCCATAGCTGGGCTATGGATTCAATTTTATTAGACCACACCTCTCTTTCCTTTGTCAGTAGTACTTGACACTAGGGCTGAAGCAAAAAATGGGTTTTCATTCTCGTGAGAATCTCGTGGTAACCAAGAACCGTTACCGAGATCTTAGCACGTTCTCAGTAACGGTTCGGGATCTCAGCGAGAATCTTGGCAATGTTTACAGTTTGCCATTTACCGTGATTTACCATGTGCCATACACTGATTTACCGTGTACTGCTTACCATGTACCGCATTCACCCTGGTAATGTGCATGCACGAAATGGTCACCGCCGGAGTTCTGCGCGTGTGGAGCCCTCTTCCAAGATGGTGCCAGCAGCATCGCCACCACTTTGGAAAAGGGCAGCCATTTTGCACATGGGCATTACTGGGACGAACACAGTCCACAGTCAGTGGTATGCGGCAAATCGGTATACAGTATGCGGTAAATCACGGTAAATGCTAAACTGAGAAAAATTCTCAACTGAGAAAGTGTTGAGAGCCAGAGTTTTTCTTGATTATTGATTCTTGTTAAAAACGAGTTGAGTTTGAACTATGATTCTTGGTGAGAATCAAGAGAAAATCGAGATAGAGCTACAGCCCTGCTTGACACCCACCTCCCCACCCCCCACCCCCACCAAACATACCTTTCCCTTGTTGCCCTTGTCTCCCCTCTCCTCCTTGCTACCTCTCCCTTTTTCTGCTCATTTACTGGCCCTGCTTGGCCCCCATCTTCCCACACCTTAACTGCTACAATAAGGCTCTACCAGGTGCAATAAGACTCTGTCCGTTTGACAGAGCCAGTTTGACAGAGCCTTGACAGAGTTTGACCAGCTTGACTGCTACAATAAGGCTCTGTCAGGTGCAACAAGGCCCTGCCAGTTTGACAGGCCTACAAGGGGGAAAATGTGGCTAAAACTGCTGCTAAGTCTGCTACCAATTTTAAAAGGGTGACACTGGTTTGGGGAGGATGGGGAATATGACTGGCTTTGTGGGTGGGGAGGTTGTTTGCTTGGGGACGTAGGAACAGGGCATGGATCTGGCTTAGAGGGGGACTTCGGCTTAGAAAAGGAGAATGGGTCTATGTTCAGGGGAGATTGCTGGCTGGGGAATGGGACATGTGACTGGTTCAGGGGTGTCACTTGTTGGGGGTGGGGTTGCTGGCTTGGGGATTCACCATTTCTCCCTGGTTTATCGGGTTTAGTTGGTCTCCACTGGGGCTGGATGACCAAAGTTCTGAGGCAGCAGTGGCTCTCGCAGGTGGGGAGGGCTCACCACAGGCTCCCCAAGCAGATGGCTAAGCTGGGAGTCAGAGAGCAACCTGGCTCCAAGCTGGAGATGCGCTGCTAGGGTTACCATAGTTCAAATTGCTGCTGGGGTGTGGGGGCAAGGCCACAGTGGGCGTGGGGCCACCGCTAACATCTAACCGTATGCTATAAGCTACACACATCTAAGAATCTACACACCCAACAATCTACACTATGGTACAGGGGCAGCGCTGAACCCATAGGCCACAGTGTCTGGCTACACATCTAGAGTCTAAGGGGACAACGCAGCGGCCTGTTTACGCTGACCCCGGCGCGCGGCACACAGCCAGAATGCACGTGCTCAGATGCGCATCCAGCGCCCCATGCACAGCACAGGCCGGGGCTGCACTTTTTCCCCGTGCGGCTGTACTGCACACGGGACACCGCGTGCGCGTCTGAGCGCATGCGTTCTGGCTGTGCGCCGTGTGCCGGGGTTGGCGTAAACAGGCCACTGGATTGTCCTCTCTGGTTCTAGTCTACCGCAGACAGTTTCTAGTTCTCCTGTCCAGTTTCTTTCTCCTTTGACTATCTAACATTTATACAGTTATAGGCCTGATGGGTTTTCTCCCCAGCTATCAGCTGTTTTGTCCCCTCCCTGTCTTCCCACCATGCAAGCTCTAGCCCCAGCTGGGCGGAGGCTGCCCATACTGGCAGGAAGCAGCAAGGTTTTCCCTTGCCTGGCACTCCAGTGCCCTGAGCCAGCAGCAGACCACAGGGGTGCAACATACTAATAAAGTTCATTACAGGGTAAAAACAAAAGTGACAGCGGAGCAACGGCAGTGACCCTGGCTGGGCTGGGTCACCGCTGTGCCGCTGACATGACTGGGGTCGTATTGGGGAACTGACCACAGGTGACCCCCAGCTGGAGAGCTGTCCTGGCCCTACCCCTATGCTGTGCTCAGCGCCCCGAACCTGGAAGGGTCACGGCAAATGAGAACATACGTTCCAACCTGCTGTGGTCCGTTTTGCCCCAAACTGATGCTTGGGGGGGGGGGCGTTAGTCTGGGCTGTGACTGGCACTTTGCTGAGGTGAGAGCCTGGGCTAGCCTCCAACACGCCTGGTGTCAGTTGAGGCGTGTCAGTGAGCTGCGGGCCACAGCAGGACAAAGCTGGCCAGAGCGGGTCACTGTCACGCTTGATTTTACCCACAGAGCTAAAAAGAGAGAAAAATAACCAGTAAACTACTCTGTGAACAGTCTCCTCACCCTTGTATCTGTACGGCGCCTTCCACAGGAACTGGGAAGACACCACAGCCTTCTCCAGCAAGATTGTGTCTCCTTGGCCGATTTTTTTGGTGGCAAACAGACCTTTCCCCTTTAAATTAAGACACCAAATAAAATGAACCCAGCTTTGCAGGAAAGAAAAGTCTCCAGTTCCCTAAAGTATCTTTGCCCCTTCTTCCAGGCTGCCCCCTATGCCTGGAACCCTCCGCCCCAAATGCACACACTCCGCTCCCTCCCTCCTGACCTTCAAATCCCTCAGAAAAACCTACCTCTTTGGTCAGGCTCTCCCTTGCTTCTCACCCTCCTAGATTTCCCACTGATAATCCCATCGACAGGCCTCTCCTTCAGGATCTCCTTCTCCTGTGGCCTGGTCAGGTCTGGAGGCGGAACCAAATGTTGCCGCAGCCTGCCCCGGCCGAGGAGGGCAGGGGGAGGCGGGGAGCAATGCGCAGCCATCTGGCTCCACCCCTTCGCTGTGGCTGGCACCCTGCCCCCCCCCATGGCAGCCATGGCAACCTGCCATGCCGGGCAGGCGCAAAAACAGACGCGCCAGCCTGGTTTGCCCAGCTCTGGTCCACTTGGGCGGCTCGCAGGGTTGGACCGTGAACCCGGTTCATTCCATGTTTCCAGCCCAACCGCCAACGCCGCTGGGGTCTGAACTGGGCCCACATCTGGTGGGCCCGGAATAGGCGCGCGGGTTCAGCGCCGGCTCAGGCAGGTGAGCGCCGGGTGTAGAGCTGCCACCTAGGTATATTTTCCCAGGCCACTTATGAAAAATGCATATTGCAGGCCCTGCATTGGTGCTAATGCAGGCCCTGCAACATGTATTTTTCATAAGTGGCCTGGAAAAATATACCTAGGTGGCAGCCCTGGCCAGGAGAACCAGACCAGTGTCTTGTCTGTTAAAACCCTACATCCTGATTGTACCGTTCCCGGTGCATATATGAATAATAAATCCTGGCAATACCCGGCTAGTGAATGAATGAAACGGATTTTACAGCCCTGTCTGTTGTGTCCTCAGGTCAGCGCATCCAAATTACCCACCCGTTCACACAGTTTCCCCAGCCCCTGTTGTTCAGGTTGATTAAAGCGTGGTCCAATGGAAGGTTTGGATTGCTCATCAGACGAGCATTTGTTAGTCCAGAATAATTGGCACCGATGGATGAAACTCCATAAAACGCACCCTAAATCTGTTTGCTGCCACGGATTCACATCCCATCGCGTTTGAATCGTAATAGTGCCGGCAATTTCAAATCCAAAGAATCATTAGAGTAGCTTTAAAAAATCACTGATTTTTTTATTTTTTAACTTTGGAAAACTTTTTATTTGCCTCTTGGGTTTTTGTCTCTTGAGGGTTCTCCTTTTTCCAGCTTTATTCTACAAAGACAAAGGCTAGAAATTGACTTTTAAAAACAAGCAAACAAAACAACCGGATTCTCCTCTATTCACATGACACCAGTAGCTAGGGCTTGGAGAGCAATAGCCATCTGTTCCAAGTGTTCTATTTTGTCCCCTCTCCTGTTCAGCGTGTGCACGCAGCCTTTGCACGAGGTCATCGCAGGGTTTGGAATGCGGTGTCATCAGCTGATGACACCCAGCTCTGCCTTGCCTTTACAACCGACTCAGGCCCAGCAGTTTCGGTGCTTACCCGATGTTTGACGGCTGTGGGAGACTGGATGAGGGCAAGGTGTCTGATGCTGAATCCCAACAAGATGGAGGTGATGCTGATGGGGAGGACCCCCGCCATTGACGGAGTCTGCCCTCCATTGGTCTCCCAGGTCCATAGTCTGGGGTCGCTCCTTGACTCACAGTTCTGCCTGGATGTCCAGATGGCAGTTGTGGTGAAGGGAGCATTTTGCCAATTACATCTGGTGTGACGGCTTCGGCCATACATCTCAGACAGTGATCTGGCCACCGTCATCCATGCCTTCATCATCTCAAGATCAGACTATTGCAATGTGCTCTATGTGGGGCTACCCCTGGTGACAGTTCAGAGACCGCAGCTGATGCAGAATGCGGCGGCCTGTCTCTTCACGGGGACAGGTCGCTGAGCACAATACACTAGTGCTGTGTTCTTTGCACTGGCTGCCTATAGCCTTCCAGTCCTAATTCAAGGTGTTGTTTTTGACCTATAAAGCCTGGGCCCTGCCTACCTGCAGGACCGCCTCACCCCCCTCGGGTCCTGGATCAGTTCCTGCGGTTCGCCAGGGGCACCTTCCTCGAAGTTCCCCGGGTCTCCCGGTGACTCGGTGGCTGCACCACGGCTGTGGAACTCCCTCCCGACGGAGGTCCGTTGGGCCCCAGACCTCCCCTCTTTCCGAAGACAAAGCAAGACCTGGCTATTCTGCCAGGCTTTTGGCAAGGGAGACGGGTGAAGGGTGAGGGGTCTGCGAATGCTCCGTAATCCAGACTCTTCCAGTCCTGAGCTCCCCCTGTCATGCAGCTCTGCCGAGGCCCCTCAACCCTGTCTACACGCGCACACACACACACACACACACACAC
>QEPC01014492.1:3498062-3538661 GCA_003113815.1 Sphenodon punctatus | reverse complement strand
ATAAAGCCTGGGCCCTGCCTACCTGCAGGACCGCCTCACCCCCCTCGGGTCCTGGATCAGTTCCTGCGGTTCGCCAGGGGCACCTTCCTCGAAGTTCCCCAGGTCTCCCGGTGACTCGGTGGCTGCACCACGGCTGTGGAACTCCCTCCCGACGGAGGTCCGTTGGGCCCCAGACCTCCCCTCTTTCCGAAGACAAAGCAAGACCTGGCTATTCTGCCAGGCTTTTGGCAAGGGAGACGGGTGAAGGGTGAGGGGTCTGCGAATGCTCCGTAATCCAGACTCTTCCAGTCCTGAGCTCCCCCTGTCATGCAGCTCTGCCGAGGCCCCTCAACCCTGTCTGCACGCGCACACACACACACACACACACACACACACACACACGTGCAATATCGCAGACTTCTAGTCACCCTAACACCCAATTCTGCCAATGCTACTTGTTAGGACCTTTTCACACGAGACGCCCTTAGTTTCGCTGGGTGGACGCGCCCATGTGAATGCCGCTGGGAATGGGTGGGGTTGCGTGCATGCACCCATATCCACCCATCACCCATGCACGGGGTAATGGACTCCAGTGCTCCATGGGTAGAGGTGGGTGTGCGCCTCTTCCCACGGACGCACACCCACCTCCCCCCACTGCGGCCACACACCCATCTCCCCTGCTCACCGCGGTCCGTGGACTCACCGCGGCCTGTTGATTAAGAAGAAGGGGCCTGGGGAAAGCCCCTAGCAGGGGGGAGATTGCACAGAGATCTCTGCTTTGATTGATCCCGTGTTGGCTGTGCAAGGGAGAGCAGGAAATATTAATTATTGGGGGGGGGAGGAATCCACCCTTTCGCCGCCGCCACCATGGTGTGTAGACAGAGGCCCCACCTCCTCAGCATAGGGGGAGGGGACTGCTTCGTAGCCCAGAGCTCAGCGGCTTCCCAGCTTCGTAGTCCCGCGACACGTGATCCTCCACTAGCTGCGTGCCTCTTGGTGTCTATAGTCTCCCATGTGCCACACTGCTTCCACTTCTGGAGCCGCCGAACAGCTCATCACCCCACCCCACTGATATCTAAGTCACTGGAGACGCTAAGGCTGGGCTGCCACTGAGTTCTGAGTCGGCCCTGACACCTGACACCTTGTGACAAGTACCTGGAGCCAGGAAGCAAAATTCCAGACATTTGTGACTATTGAAAAAATCCACCCCGACCGGGTTCAGCCTGTCTCTTATACACATCTAGATGTGTATAAGAGACAGCTGTCTGTCTGTCTGTCTGTCTGGGTCTGGAAGATGTGTAGCCACATTTCTGATGCTTCCCTCCCATCCCTTTTTTTCCAGGGCAGCCGGAGGGAACTGGGGGGCAACTGCCTGAAGGCGAGAGGAATGAAGGTGCCACAGAGATGAGCTGGCCCTTAGAGGAGCATCTGCCCAAGAAGTCAGGTCAAGGTGGGGCCAAGCCGAGGACACACACGCTTGATATTCTACATTGGGGTGGGGTGGGAGGGTCAGAAGCCAGGGAACGCCTGGCACTCAGGATTAAAAAGAAGCCCGTTGTGATGGTAAAACCCCACTCAGTGGACTCTGCAGAGGCAGAGTGGGGTGGAGGCTGCTATGACTTCTTGGACCCAAGGGTACAGGGGATGCTACAGACACAGACAGAGACAATGAGTGCGGCTGCTTCTTTGAAATCCACAGAGCCTCCCAGTTCGGGCACCAGAACAAACTGACTCCTGGGGAGGGAAAGAGGGGAGGGGAGTGGGAGGGATAGAAAACTATTTTCTGGACAGTCATCGGTGTCAATAATATACAGAGCTTTATGAGGATTAAGATTATTTCAGGTCTCCAGGTTCGCTGGTGGTGGCCTTGTTCCAATTCAGCAGGTTTGAAAAAATTAAAGTTATTTTTTTGATCACCAGGTGGCTTGTCTCTTTATCTCCCATCACCCACCTGATCCCTCTCTAGCCCCCGACAGCTTCATCTCAAGACACCCAGCTTCACCAGGAGCTAAAAGGGGAGGTGAAGGCGACACGTGAGCATTAGCAATAGGAGGGCAGAGCTAAGGGGGACTGAAGCAGGCGTGGTGTAAGGTGGACACTCGGGCCTTCCCCCACTCACACAGCATTCCCACCTCAGGCCCCCTTAGCTCTGCCCAGGCTATTGTTAATGTTAAGACACGAGTGTGGGGCAAAGCTTGGGGGGGGGGTCTGAGAGGGTGCTATGATGGGAATGGGCAGAGGACACAAGTAGGTGCTGTGATGGGGGAACACTGTGAGGAGGGCAGGTGGCCCAGAGCACAGCTCAGAGACGTTGAGGGAGGTCTGTGAGGTGAACGGTTGAGGGGCACTGCTAAGGGGATTTGAGGGAACACTGTAAGAGGAGCAGACAGTGGAAGGGCAGAGCTAAGGGGATCTGAAGGATTTCTGTAAGGTGGGCAGATAGGAGGGCATTGCTAAGGGGATTTGAGGGAAATCTGTGAAGGACTGGCAGTAGGGGGCAGAGCTAAGGAGACCTGAAGGGATGCTGTGAGGTGGTTTGGCCTGCCATCCTTAACTCTGCCCCCCCATGCCTATGTGTTGACAGGAGGGAACACAGCAAAGGGGTCTGCCAAAAATCTAAGGGGCACATCCCCTCACCTGCCCCCAGTGAGGGCTGTGTAAGTCTTTGGCCACACCAGCTGTGCTCTAGGTCAGGGGCTTCTCAACCTTTTTCCATTTGCGAACCCCTAAAAAAGTTTGTATGGAGGCGGGGGGACCCTCGTGCCTCCCCTAGTCCCGCACATGCATCACCAGCGCTGCTTCTTCCGCCGGGGCCAGGGAACTTGGAAAGGTTTCCGGAGCTGCGCGGGAGCGGTCCAGCAGCTTGGAGCCACTGGCAGAAGAGATGATTAGTGACCTGGTGCCTCAGCTGTCAGAACATATGTTTAGTGGCCGGGAGCAGGGCAGGCAGAACATCAGATGGTTAGCGACCGGGAGCAGGGCAGGCAGAACATCAGATGGTTAGCGACCGGGAGCAGGGCAGGCAGAACATCAGATGGTTAGCGACCGGGAGCAGGGCAGGCAGAACATCAGATGGTTAGCGGCCGGGAGCAGGGCAGGCAGAACATCAGATGGTTAGCGACCGGGAGCAGGGCAGGCAGAACATCAGATGGTTAGCGACCGGGAGCAGGGCAGGCAGAACATCAGATGGTTAGCGACCGGGAGCAGGGCAGGCAGAACATCAGATGGTTAGCGACCGGGAGCAGGGCAGGCAGAACATCAGATGGTTAGCGACCGGGAGCAGGGCAGGCAGAACATCAGATGGTTAGCGACCGGGAGCAGGGCAGGCAGAACATCAGATGGTTAGCGACCGGGAGCAGGGCAGGCAGAACATCAGATGGTTAGCGGCCGGGAGCAGGGCAGGCAGAACATCAGATGGTTAGCGGCCGGGAGCAGGGCAGGCAGAACATCAGATGGTTAGCGGCCGGGAGCAGGGCAGGCAGAACATCAGATGTTTAGCGGCCGGGAGCAGGGCAGGCGGAACATCAGATGGTTAGCGGCCGGGAGCAGGGCAGGCAGAACAGCAGATGTTTAGCGGCCGGGAGCAGGGCAGGCGGAACATCAGATGGTTAGCGGCCGGGAGCAGGGCAGGCAGAACATCAGATGGTTAGCGGCCGGGAGCAGGGCAGGCGGAACATCAGATGGTTAGCGGCCGGGAGCAGGGCAGGCGGAACATCAGATGGTTAGCGGCCGGGAGCAGGGCAGGCGGAACATCAGATGGTTAGCGGCCGGGAGCAGGGCAGGCGGAACATCAGATGGTTAGCGGCCGGGAGCAGGGCAGGCGGAACATCAGATGGTTAGCGGCCGGGAGCAGGGCAGGCGGAACATCAGATGGTTAGCGGCCGGGAGCAGGGCAGGCGGAACATCAGATGGTTAGCGGCCGGGAGCAGGGCAGGCGGAACATCAGATGGTTAGCGGCCGGGAGCAGGGCAGGCGGAACATCAGATGGTTAGCGGCCGGGAGCAGGGCAGGCGGAACATCAGATGGTTAGCGGCCGGGAGCAGGGCAGGCGGAACATCAGATGGTTAGCGGCCGGGAGCAGGGCAGGCGGAACATCAGATGGTTAGCGGCCGGGAGCAGGGCAGGCGGAACATCAGATGGTTAGCGGCCGGGAGCAGGGCAGGCAGAACATCAGATGGTTAGCGGCCGGGAGCAGGGCAGGCGGAACATCAGATGGTTAGCGGCCGGGAGCAGGGCAGGCAGAACATCAGATGGTTAGCGGCCGGGAGCAGGGCAGGCGGAACATCAGATGGTTAGCGGCCGGGAGCAGGGCAGGCAGAACATCAGATGGTTAGCGGCCGGGAGCAGGGCAGGCGGAACATCAGATGGTTAGCGGCCGGGAGCAGGGCAGGCAGAACATCAGATGGTTAGCGGCCGGGAGCAGGGCAGGCGGAACATCAGATGGTTAGCGGCCGGGAGCAGGGCAGGCAGAACATCAGATGGTTAGCGGCCGGGAGCAGGGCAGGCGGAACATCAGATGGTTAGCGACTGGGAGCAGGGCAGGCAGAACATCAGATGGTTAGCGACCGGGATCAGGGCAAGCAGAACAGCAGATGTTTAGCAACCGGGAGCAGGGCAGGCAGAACAGCAGATGGTTAGCGGCCGGGAGCAGGGCAGGCGGAACATCAGATGGTTAGCGGCCGGGAGCAGGGCAGGCGGAACATCAGATGGTTAGCGGCCGGGAGCAGGGCAGGCGGAACATCAGATGGTTAGCGGCCGGGAGCAGGGCAGGCGGAACATCAGATGGTTAGCGGCCGGGAGCAGGGCAGGCGGAACATCAGATGGTTAGCGGCCGGGAGCAGGGCAGGCGGAACATCAGATGGTTAGCGGCCGGGAGCAGGGCAGGCGGAACATCAGATGGTTAGCGGCCGGGAGCAGGGCAGGCGGAACATCAGATGGTTAGCGGCCGGGAGCAGGGCAGGCGGAACATCAGATGGTTAGCGGCCGGGAGCAGGGCAGGCGGAACATCAGATGGTTAGCGGCCGGGAGCAGGGCAGGCGGAACATCAGATGGTTAGCGGCCGGGAGCAGGGCAGGCGGAACATCAGATGGTTAGCGGCCGGGAGCAGGGCAGGCGGAACATCAGATGGTTAGCGGCCGGGAGCAGGGCAGGCAGAACAGAAGCGGCTTGTTAATCACACACACACACCCGTGGACTTGCTTTGCGGACCCCCAGGGTCCGTAGGTTGAGAACCACTACTCTAGGTTATCTGCTCGCCCCTACCGTAGCGCGGCCATGTTTACGACATGCGTGGTTGCGGCGGACACGGAGAGTTGTTCCCGAGTGACTCGCCGAACCCCGTGCCCATTGTGCCGCAGGGTTGTGCACGTCACAAAATGGCTGGGGCAGTAAGCAGACCCCTTTACTGCCAGCGTACCACAGCGATACAACCCCCCTGCCCCTGCTGCAGTGTTATAACCTGTGGACAGGGGCCTCCGTAGGGTGGCCAGACCTCCCCTTTAAAAGAGGACATTATGAAAAATACATGGTGCGGGGCTGCACTGGAACCAATGCAGCTCTGCAAGATGTATTTTTAATAAGCATCCTCTTTTAAAGGGGAGGTACAGCCACCCTAGGCCTACGGTTCAGGCTGTGAGCCTTTCGTTGCTTGGGCAGTGTTTCCTGCCTTTTTTCGTTGAGAGGAAGATGTTGGTAAAAAAATTAAAGCCTATGAGGGGCAGAGAGCTTAGGCCTCCTCAGGGTTGCTCCAGAGTAGGTGAATTGTGGCCTTGATAGGAGCCCCGCATTCTCAACAGGGAAGGCCAGACCTGGAAGCTGCAGGTCCCTATTGTTCCTGAGTGACCCCCAGGACAGGTGATTTCTGTGGCGCCCTCTCCCCTCCCCTCCCTTTCATCAATCTCCAAAGCCCCCCTGCCGGGGAGGGAGGGATACGTGTGCACATGTGTGCAAAAGGGAGACAGAGCACTTGTGCGTGCGCACACGTGAGAGGGCCTGTGTGTGCGTGTGAAAACTCACAACACTTCTTTGTTTCTGTAAGCACACCCCAGCCTGCCAATTTCGCTAGCGGTCTTGGGCTATCCAGGATGGGCGTATTTTATTTTCGCCCTGGCTCCTGCAGATTGCAAGGCTGGCCCTGAAAAGTCAGCTTTCACTGAAAGGAACATTTCTTGCCCTCAGAAAAAAAAAAAAACAGGAAAACACAAATGCAGTCGGATCAAAAGAGACAGAAACCAGCAGGCTGACCCGGCGGGTGAGGGAGGATCCAAAATGTATTATTTTTTTCAAACATCATTTTTTTAAGCTCATCATACAGCGATTTGGGTGACAGAATGGGGCGTGCATCATTTTGGGGGGGCAGAGGGTCAACAATCCTGCCCATTCATACAAAGCTGGTTAGAGACACCGAGCAATTACCCTGCAAATCCCTTTTCCTCTTAAAGAACTAGATTTTTATTTCGAACAGCTGAATGCTTCATCTATGGTAGTGAGAGCAATGGGGGGCCTATTCAAATAGTTGACTAAGGATATTTGTATGAACTGTGGTGAGCTGGGGTAGGTCAGTGGTGGATTTGAGAGACCAGGGTTCAACTCCCATCTCTAGGCAAGTCATTGGCTGTTTCTAAATGGGACGCACCCACAAACAGGTCCACCCACCTGAGTACCTGTCCGAAGGCACCGGGGGTGGGCACGCACGCCCATGACCCACATACGAAGCATCGGGGGAAATCCGGGATGCTCCATGCAGGGTCAGGGGCGCGCACCCATCCCGGGCCGTTTGATTCCCTGCTCCCCACCCCCAGGACATGTGTGGGTGCACCACATGGCATGACGGCACACGCAGATCCAGCCCCCGCCGCCAGCCGTGCCCATTTAAAAACAACCATTCTCTCTCACCCTCAGTTTCCCATCTGTAAAATGGGATTAATAGTGACCTACCTCCCAGGGTTGTTGTGAGGGGGAACTAGATTAGAATTGTACGATATAAAGTGAATCAGGAGCACTCACTGGAGCTTTAAATGTGGCAAATGGATGCAGCTCTCTGAGGGTTAGGAAACTTTGTTCCCATCCCCCGTACTAACTAACTGGTCTCCAGGCCTGCTGATATCTGCGGATAACCACAGTCTTGCAGGGATCCTGATAACAGGCCAGTCACATGACCCCGTCCCCACCCCGCTATGAATCAGCATGTCACGTGATGTTTGGGTTCGGATGGGATGGCCCAGGTTTGGTCCTTGAAGGGAATCCGAGAGGAGTTGGGGCTTGGCCCAAGGATCATGGGAAAGATGCTCGAGGCAGGACTAGCTCGGTGACCAGATGACTCATGCACCATCAGACACAGCTGTGGTGGAGCAGCCTGGGAGTCATTTCCTAACCTTGCAGGATTCCCTTTTATAGACTGGACGCTGGAAGGATTTGCTCTGCTAGGAATCCGTCATCCTCACCAGGTCTAACCAGAGCCGGGAACAAGCCAGTCGGGCAGCGCAGGGCTTGTCAATGAGGGATTAACAAACCTCTTTCAGCCCATCATGCCTCAAACCATCCCCCATGTGCAAAGGCTTTTCGAAGTCTCCCTTGAGCCCTGGCTTTGGATCCATTTAAAGTCACCTGCATTATGTGCTGCGGGAATGGGGGGATGCCAAAACCCAGGGGGGTGTTACAGGCATGAGTGGAATTGGGGGGGGGGGTGGTTTAATGAGTGTTTCAATAGAGTTAGACGTAACAGCTGGAAATTAATCTGCATTTTAATGACATTTTGTAGGGTTGGTCTGGGCATGGTAGAGCGGAGGGGGAATTTGGTATTACCGTGATGTGCTGGTGAGAGCAGGGGGTATGGGTGGGGACTGGGACTCCCCTGGGGGAGAGTCGGGGGCGTAGGTAGCTGCAGGGAGGGTTGGGGGGGGGGGTTGTAGAGGGTCTTTTTGCTTTGTACAGTTGTGGTTTTGCCCAGAGGCGGTTCATTATATTGTAAGCCGCCTTGAGTCCTCAGAAAAAGGTGGGGTATAAATCTAAATAAACTATGTATTCATTTATATTATTATTATTTTATTATGATATGACATCATCCCCCTCTCCCAGCCAAATGGTGCCCGGGGCGCTTTACAAAATGAATACAATAAAATCTGTTTTAAAACAGCTTATCCGGGGAGTATAAAAACCACAATAACGGGGACCCAGCAGTGGCTCAAGCACTTGGAGACTAAAGAAGTGTTTAGGTGAGGAGGGAGGAACTGGGACGGAGATCCGGCGGGAGCGAGTGCCACGGCAAAGGCCGAATCGCCCACTGACTTAAGATGTGATGACAGGATCCCCCGAAACAGCAGGTGATTTCTGAGCGCAGATAGCCAGCAGGGCAAGGTTCCAGGAGCAGGCCTCGAATGCAGCCAGGACCCTGGAAACCAGCAGCGCAATCGTAAATCCGATCTCCTGCTCTACAAGCAGCCAGTGCAGAGAACACAGGGCGGGCATCATTGGATTAACTAGCCCATTTGGGGGCATCTGTAGCGGAATCATGTTCCGGGTGAGCTAGTTTGGTTCGTATCTGCTGGGTTGGGATTTAGCTCCGGATTGACGCAGGTTTGTTGTTGCAGGTTGAAGGGGAATGAATCCGAATGGTTTAAAATCTAATGTCGTATGCGGGCGCCTGATTTCAAACTGACCCAGTCGGCTGGCCCATGGAACAGGAGGGGTTAAGGGATGTCCCCAAGGCTGTGGGTGCTAATGCTCCCAGGTACGTACAAGAAAGTGGGAGGTCTCCAAGCCAACCAGAGCTATAAAGAGCTAGGAAGAGAGAGAAAGGAGGATGGTTCCGCCGAGGCTGGGTTTCTTGTTAGCCTGGGCTAATTGGGGTCAGGAGAAAAGCCTCAAAGGCCCCCATGAAAGAGGAGCAGGGGGATCCTGGGGCATGCTGGGCCAGGGTACGCACTTAGGACTTCCTTGTGAGGAAGGGCCCCAGCAGGGTCACTGACTGCACCGACATGCAATGAGCCCCACGCTCAGAGAGGCCCCATGGCTTCCCAGTCTTGGAGACATCCCTTACCCCCTCCTGTTCCCTGGACGAGGACTGCACCGAGAGTGATGGAGAATATTATAATACACAGAGCCCAGAAGGAAGGAATTAGCCTGCAGGCTGCCGCATTTGGGGGCTTGATTAGAAGCAAGGGCCCGAGAGGCCGGGGATGACCCTGCGACAGGGAGGTGAATCCAGGTTAACTCCCTGCCTCATGTGAACAAGACTGTTTCTGAAGTAACTCAATCCTGTCACTAAGCAGATCCCTCCCTGGGGATGGGCCGCGAGAGGCGGAGCGTGGAGACCAAATAATCTTCCCAGGCCGGAGAGGAGAGCGGTCCCTGGGTGGGGGCGGAGATGCGAGTCCCCGGGGGGGCAACGGGATGGGGAAGATAGTGGTCGAAGCCTCACACACCCTTGGAGCTGGACGGCCCCTTCCTCTCAGCTGAGGGAGATTTACACACACACACACACACACACGTATGTGTACACACACACAAGTGCACTCAGAGGCATGCACATGCACACACACACACACACACACACACGTATGTGTACACACACACAAGTGCACTCAGAGGCATGCACATGCACACACACACACACACACACACCCATCATTTTGTCCAGGATGGAAAGGGAAATGTCCAGAGCGAGAGCCATTATGCCATTCTGTCCCCTCCCCCCTGGGGATGCCAAGCTCGGACGTCTCTCCAAGGTGCCCTTCCAGGAGGGCTACTACCTCCTCTTTAACAGGGGAGACATGAAAAATGCATGTTGCAGGGCTGTACAGGAACCAATGCAGCCCTGCAACTTGTATTTTTCATAAGCGCCCTCTTTTAAAGCAGAGGCATGGTAGCCCTACAGAGGCCAGGCCCCGGGTTGCTGAGGGCTGCTGGTGCTTGGAGAGAGGCCTGCTGCTGGGGTGCCGGAGTCAGCCCCGCCGCCGGGGTCCTGATCATGCTCTTGCCATGAGGACAGGCTAGGCCCACCCAGCCTCCTGCCTCCTCTCCGCATGCTCATTTTTCATAAGTGTTCCTTTAAACATTGCATAGGTGGCCACCCGATGAGTTGGGCACCCAGTTACCTCAAAATATGGGGTATTACTGTTATTAAGTTATCAATTTAGTACCATTTTACTTGACTCAAATCAGTAACATCAGGTACTAATCAGTACCCAAGTAACATCCAATGGGCTCCCCACGTTACTGATTTTCCAACTCCCAGGACCAATATTCCGACTTCTGGTACTGATTTTTCAACTTTCTGTCCCAGTTTCTTTACCAATCAGTAGTGCCGTGTGTGTAGGTTTGGGCAAAACACAAATAAACACAAATAGCTTTCTGGCTTCTGTAACCGAAACACAAATACGAGGGCAGTTTTTTTGCATTCCAAGTGAACACAAAATGTCCCGGGAAACATGGTATCTGAGGTCTCCAACTGGGCCCCAGAAACTGCAGCACTTATCCTCTTTGGCGCTGGGCTGCTCTCTGACTCCTTTCTTTATCAGCCTGTCAAAATGACAGAGACTCAGTGAGTTTCTGCACCAAAATGACCCGTACACAGGGAGCCGCGTTCACTGCGCTTTCCACTGTGTTGGCGATGGGTAAAATGCAGCAAACACGGGTAGAGAGACAAACACAAATAAACACAAATCCTAAACCCACAAATTCGGATGCAGATACAAATACTTTGGTGCCCGTGTTGGGTTGAGTGCTGCAATTTTGATAAGTATACCTGTTTTCGCGGATACTTCTTTCAGCTCTAGTCTATCCTCAGGATCCTCTTCCTCCCCCACAACTAAGCCAAGTTCATCCACCTGCAGCTAGGGATGTGCGAACACAGTTCGGAAGTTCAGAGTTTGGGCCGAACTTGGCCTGTTCAGACGCCCGAACCGAACGCCCAAACCAAATGCTCAAACGGCCAAACAGTTCGGAAAAGTTCAGATGAGTTCGGGGGTGGGGAAAACGTGACTGGAAGTGGGAGGCAGCTGAGGAGCAGACTTCCTGGCACCAGGGGTGGAGAACAGGGGTGGTTTCAGGGTCAAATGATACCGATACTGAAAAAAAAAATTGAATTCGGTTTTGGTATCACTAGTGCTATTTTCGGCTGTTCGTCCAAGTTCGGCCGAACTGAACTCCGCCGAACCGACTAGCTGAACCCGAACTCGGGTTTCAGACCGAACAACCGAATGTCCAAACATCCGAACCACATTCTGTTCGCCCATCCCTACCTGCAACCTCTCAGCTTGACCAATGTCTCCTTGTCTCTCCTGAGGCCCCTTCCCTTCTCCATTCTAGATTGTAAGGCCCTTGGGGCCTAGGTCAGTCACCAAGAAGGTGACGCTCATCAACACTCACCTCAAACACACACAACGCGACTCTCCCACCACAACCCGAGGCCCTCAGGCCTCCCCCTCACCGCCAAGTTCGTTTCAATACAGTGTCCCTTTGCCGGCATCTCCCCGCACACCTACACTGCAACCCACGGGGGGAGAGGGCCCCAATGTCAGCTTTTCTGTTCCCCACAGAGAAAGAGAAGGAGCTTTTTCCTTCTCCGTGCTCGGCGCCCTCCTGGATTCCTGGCCTCTGGAGACCCCCTCTCTCCCTTATCCAACCCCGCACCCCCCCTGTCTGGGCTTGATTTATGGAGCTGACAGGCCGGCACAGCTGTGAGAGAGAGTCCCAGCCGGGGACGGGGTGGGTGGGGAGCGGTTTGTTCTCAGTGTAGCTAATCTGTACCAGACCCCAATAAGCAGCCGTGAGAGTCTCTAAACACAAAATCCCTGCCCTCCGGTTTGACTTGGGGGGGACGGGGTTCTGTAAACATCCAGGGCTTTCAAGCGGGATTTGGTTCTCTGAGGCCTACATCAGCCTGCGGTCACTTTCTGGGGGAGGCAAGGGGCGGTGGTACAAGCTTGGAGACAGCTCCCAGGGCGGGTACTACCATTAGACAGCTTGGCAGCCGCCTAGGGCACCAGCTTGAAGACAGTGGCTCTCCTGCTCCTGCTCAGGTTACCCTGCTGCTGCTGGGGTAACCTGATCAGTAACCATCGCGGGGTTTTTGAAACCCTGGGCGAGTGCACAGCGTGATCGTCTAAAAGCGGCTGGTACCAGTCCCTTTCACCTGAGTGGGATGCCTATTCGCCCTCAGCCCCAGCGCTGGCGCTAACCGGCTGGGAGACCACACTTTTATAGTCCTCGATAAGATTCACACCATCCTCAACGGTTTTGAGCCTCATTATTTTAAAATGTTTGAAACACCAGCAAGGTTTTCCTCCCAGGCGACTGCTTTCATTATACCTACCTGCCTTTGCATTTTCTCAGTCAGTCGTTCTGACTTTTAACGTGCCTGAGGAACTGAAAGCGTGCCCACTTTCACCAGTAGTAGCTGGTCCAACCAAAGAGATCATCTGAGCTATTTTTGTCTCCATCTCTTACAGACAAAACCAGCAGAACAACTGCCCTCTCTCCACTTATATAAGATTATGTAGGAACTGCCCAACTGGGTCAGACCAATGGTCCATCAAGCCCAGCATCCTGTCTCTGACAGCGGCAACTTCTGCTGCTTCCATGAATTGCCCCAAAGGCCAGAATAGAGGGATCTATTTCCTACTGTTCACCTTCAGCTCCTGGCAACGTTTAATTTAATTGATTTATTTATATTTGATACCCTGCCTTTCCTCTAAGACTTATGATATTAAAAAACAAACAAAAAAAACCAAACACATGAAAATACATTAAAATCTCTTTTAAAAACCCCACCCTCAATCCTAAATAACCCTCACCCAACTCCTATTCCCACCTCCCAAACTCTTTGCCAAAAAGAAAGGTCTTGCACCACCTCCAGAATATGCGCAGGTTTAGATTCTGGCGGAATTCTGGGGGTGGGGTTAGGGTCTAGTCATGACTAGACAGATCTCTGCCCTGAGAAGCTTACAATCTTGGAAGGACAAAGGAGGGAAGACAAGGGGGAGGCAGGGATGCGTTAATGGCACTGAGAATCTTCAAGTGTACATGCTTAGTTTAGCTACAAGCTCTGTACATCGGATTAGTCAGACCTCCAATATAAACTTGATTTTGCAGGTGTTGTGTTGACAATTGTCACAAATTTAGAACAGCTAGAGAGGTCAGGCGGTTGCTTTGAGTTGCGAGCCTCAGCTTTTACGGAAAAAATAAATAAGGAGATTTCTAGCTCCTGTTGTTGTTGTTGCAGAGAACAACTGGAGATGTGACTTTGGAATAACCTGAATGGACAGAAACCCAAAGAAAACTTTTTAAAGTAAATATTTTAAAACAAGTCCTATGATTTTATGCCACTCTCGGGATTTTTTGTGGTGTGTGGCATGACACATGGCCTTGGAATGTTTGGAGCATGAATCAAGCTGAAGGGGAAGGAAAATAATGCTCTTCCAAGCTCTGCCCACAATCGATGGTCTGCCCCATGCCAGCTACAGAACCTAGATGTCGCTCACAGTGAATTGTGTAGCTATTTACAGTCTTGTGCAACTTCCCCCTTGCAGGAAGAGGAGGAGGGCTCAGTTTACGTCCCTGAGCGCTACTAGAAGCCTGTGGTTAGCCTCCCTCTTGCAGTGGTCTCCCCACAGCTTGAGACATCTCTTCCCACTGGAGTTAGTAACTGTGGATCTGAGAGATTCCCTCTCCTTCCTTGGATGGGGAATTATCTAGCTAGTAACTGGGGTTTGACTCACCCCACAGTGAAGTGAGTGGGCCAGTCCACACCTTTCCAAGTTATTGGGCCAGGCTCTCTGCAGACCCACATAGACAATGGTTGCACCAGCAACATGCAGAGCCTGCAAGTGAGCTTTTCTCTGTAATGGTGACATCTAGAGATTTACTGTTCTTTAAATCAAGGGCTGGGAACCCTTTGCCTTCCCCAGGCCACTTTGAAATTTAGTACAAGCTTCATGGGCTGCACAGGAGTTAAGGTGGAGAGGGTTCAACATGGAGGATGGAAGCAGAGGGTCCAGATCATAGATCTAGGCCAAGGATCCATCCCCTGTCCTTGTGTGCATGCCCTCATTTCTGCCTGAGCTCTCTCTTTTAGTGCTTTAGGGTCTGGATTCCTAGGCCAGAACCAGGGACAGAAAAGGGGCCCAAATAACAAATAGCCAGATTTGGCCCCCAGGCCAGATGTCCTGCATCCTGCTGCTTTAAGGGAATCTGAGGTTTGAGGCATGGTACAGCAGAGCTGCTCGCCTGTATCACCCCATACGACCCACTTCTGACACCTTGTTTGGGCTGGGCCTCACAGGGCCCATTAAGCGTCTTCTGTTGGCATATCCTCAGTGATGCAGGGAGCAGAGCTGAAGGGGAATTTTGCCCAGTGAATTCACACTCCCAGTTGTGGCACGCAATAGCCCCGATGTTAGAATTCCTGCTTCCAGCTTATATAGGCAAGGGAGGCTGGGTTGCCCACCCAACAGCAGTTCCACTCTGCAGGGTGGGCCCGGGGGAGGAGGCAGACAGCGTAGGCTCTTTCTCCTGAGTGCACGGGAGAGAATTCCAGAGTCCCAACAGGCAAGGGGAAAAGCTGCATGACAGGGCGATGGAGAGAAGAGAGACGGTAAGGGGTGTGAGTAAGTATGAAGCAATCTTAGAACATCCCTTCTTCTGGGCTTTGACAGAAGTGTTGAGTCCGTCTTCCTCGGGGCACTACGGGGAGGGGATCAGCATAGGGTTGCCATCTATGCACATTTTGAAGGAACATTGGCCCGCATCAATGCAGACCCTGCAACATGTATTTTTTATAAGTGTGCCTTAAACATGTGCATAGGTGGCAACCCTAACTCCCCGGTGCCCTTCCCCTTTCCGGTGCCCCGGGAGCTTCAAGGGCAACCCAGAGCAGAACTGAGGATGATTTGCCCCAATGCTCTGCTGGTTGATGCAGTTCAATATCACCCCCTTGGTCTTGGAATGCCAGTCTGGTAGGCAGCCCTGCGGGGGAATCACAGAGAGCACGGGGGAGCCGTCAGGGCTGGTGCAAGGATCGTTGCTGCCCTAGGCAAACTCCGGGGTGTGTGCCCCTCACACAACCGGTCCACACATTGTGCGTCTCGCTCACATACAACCCACACGCATGTTGCGCACAACCCTCACATGCAGAGCCTGCTTCTTGGGCATGGAGGGGGCCACCCCACCCCTTTAATCCAGGACACTTATGAAAAATACATGGTGCGGGGCAGCAGTGCTTCCAACGGCCCTGCACCATGTATTTTTTCATAAGTGTCCTGGATTAAAGGGGAGGTATTGGCCACCCTGGTTCCTGGGAGGCAAGTAGGGCGTGATTCACATTCCCTTTTTAGAAATGGGGAAGAGAAGCTGGGAGCTCACCCACTCTGAAGAAGTGGGGTGGGAAGGTAGGTATATTGCCCCACATTCTAGTCTGAACAGCAATTGCTCTGGCGTATGCACAAACATGGCATGAAAACCATCCCTTTTACAAAGGAGGGGGGCGTCATGCCTTTTTCTCTCTCACAGTGACCACGTTGTGTGGCTCTACATATTACATTGACCATGGGGAAAATCAACCCCGCGGTACTCAGTACAATGGGTACCCAACCCAGGTCAGGGACCCACCGCTGACATGGCTGGGGTCAGTTCACGCCACGTGAGTGCAGGCGGGAGACCCATCCCGCCGTCCGGAAATCCGAGAGGCCAGGCGGCAGCTGAACAGACATGCCAGCGGCTGACACACACCCCTCCACCCGCCCATGACAGACACTCATGGCGGCCAATCACAGACCACCATGGCAGCCTGTCATGGCGGCCCACCCAGACCGGGCCAGGAAGAGCGGGCTTAAACAAACATGGTAGCCCACCCTGGTCCAGTTGGGTGAGCGGTAGCCTGGGCTGTGACCGTAACCGTTTGCTGAGGTGAGAGCCTGGGCTAGCTGCCAACATGCCCAGAGTTAGTCTGGGCTAACATCTGGCAGCCAGATAACAAATGTGACAGTGGCCCATGGGCCAAAGAAGGCCAGAGAGGGTTACGGCAGGCTGCTGTCCCGTTTGGTTTTACCCAACTGCATCCCATGGTGCAGCAGCATAAACCAACCTCCAGGCTGTTGTCTGTTTCTGACCAACAGGGGGAGCCCATTTGGAAAGCCCTGCTGGTGAAATTGACAAGCAACGCTCCCCTGATGAAATTGACACGGTCAAGCTCCATGTTCTCCTGTCAAGGGAAACTACGGTGGGGTCCAGCAGGGAGGGGGTTAAATGATGATCCGTTTCCAACAGAAACAGTGGCTGCTTCTAACAACGGTCCGTTGCCTCCTCCCCCCGCCCAGTCTCCAGTGCCGCTTGGTGAGATGCCCCATCCTCTCTCTCTCTCTCTTCCTGATCTCAGACACCCTTGGATCAGCTCTCCGTTGCTTTCTCTGAGACAGGAAGGTGTCCCCGAGTCTCAGGAAGGAAAAACACTCTGTGCTGAACCCACAGAGACAGTCTCCGAGGGGCTGGGGGCTGGACAGCCTCCAGCCCTGACATCACCTGGGAACTGGAACCCGAGCTGCAGCTGCACTCTGCTCCTGTTATTTTATATTTTAGTTTAATAAAAAAAAAAAAAAAAGCTGGTGTTTTTCACTGTTCTTTTTATAGCTCTCCCCTCCCAAATATTTCAGGCTCTCTGTGTGTTTAACCCTGAAGGGCCTAGGATGCTGGAATGCAAATGGGACAAGGGAGGTTTGGCCTCCTCCCCAAAAGCTGGGTCACTGGCCAGACACCCCCAATCTAATCTATCGCACATGTTGAGGGCATCAAGGACAGCAAAGGAAACGAGGCTGGGGGCTTAATGCATGGGGGCGTGGGTGGAGGAGGCACAGAACCAGGGACTGCAGGAGCAGCAAGGTAATGGTGTCCAACGCACTGGAATAACTTGGGGATAAAACTGGCCCACAGCCCCCTTATACCACCTACCTTATCTGCATCCAGCACCTCCCAAGACCAGGAAAGTAGTTCTGATTAGCCATCGCCGAGGTTTAAACCTGCCAACGAGAGGGACACCGCTCATCAGACTTTGACCAGGATGTATTTCTCGTTCCTGCCGCACATCTCTCGTGTGAGCGACTTGCATCCCTCCCAATAATCACTATTTAGGAGGAACAGTCCCTCTTTGGGTGCCGAAACCCACTGTCCCTCTCTCAGGAGGGAGAGGCAAAGAGACCAGAATTCAAGTGTCAGGTCCCTCTTTCCTAATTGCCTCCCAAGGAAAGCCCTTGAGAGGCCAATGGAGAAATGATGGAATGACAAGAAACCAAGTGGAATGATGATCATAATAATAATTAGGTTGTTTTTATAGTGCCCCCCTGCCAAGTGGCACTAGCAGGAGAGCTTCTGTGTTCATACATGTGTACGTGTGTGAGGGGGTGGAGCTTATTCACTGAAGGGTGGGGCTTATTGACCAAAGCGGGCGGGGTTTGCCCCTCTGACTGCTCAAAACGTTGGGGGATATGAACTTGTCTTGTGGCCTATCACAGCCAGACTAGGGCTGAAGCGAGAATGGCTTTTCATTCTACTGAGAAACGCGTGGTAATCGAGAACCAATACTGAGATCTCAGCATGTTCTTGGTTCAAGATCTCAGCGAGAATCTCAGCAACATTTACTGTTTACCGCAATTTGCCATGTACCATATACCAACTGACCGTGTACCCCTTACCGTGTACTGCATGAATCCCAGTAATGCAGATGCACAAAATGGCTACTGCGTCTGTTCTGCAGGTACTCAGCCCTCTTCCAAGATAACACCAGCAGGGACTCTGCCGCTGCGGAAAAGAGTAAATTGCAGTAAAACGAGAAAAATTCTCAGTCGAGAAAATGACACGAACCGGCGGTTTTCTTGATTACTGGTTGTCTCTAAAAAAGAGTTAAGAACCATGATTCTCAGCAAAAATCAAGAGAAAACTGAGATTTAACCAGCTCTAAGCCAGACCCCTGCTGCCACCCTTCCTGCTTCATCCCTACCCAGTCCGCACCCTGACCCCTAGGTACTGACTGCCTGGCTTCAACTCCTCATCCTGAACTCTGACCTTGAGCCATGCTAACCCTCCCCCGGATTTGTCACGGACCCACCCCAGTCCCGATCCTGTGAGGGCCCCAATCCTACAAAGACTAGGGTGCCAATCAATGAGCACCCCAAGCATAGACATACGCCACGCAGGAATCCCAGCATGCCACACCCCCTCTGCTATCAGCCCCCAGCAGAGCTACACTGCTTCCCTTCCCCCCAGAAACCTGTCCGCCGTCCCACCTGACCACACTACCACCCCCCAGCCTCACCACTCCCCCAGTCCCTCCAATACAGCCATCCCAGCCCCCCGACAATCCCAGCACACCCCAACCCACCTGCTACCTCCAGCATACCTCTCGGCCACGGCCCGGCATAAACATACACCGCGCCGCCATCCTCTGCCGCCGCGCTGGCAGGACAATCCAATCCTTGTGCACGGCCCACAGTCAGTCCGCAGTGAGCACTCACCAGGGACACGGGGGGTCTAGGAGAAGCTTTGAAGGTTGACGTTGGTCTGTTAGTCTAAACGGTTTGGGATCTGCGACCCTAAGGTCTGTCGACCTGGTGAGGTAACTTGTATTAATTAAAACTGGGTGTTTCTAATGTATGCTACAGGCTAAGGTTAAAACTGATAGAAGTACCCCAAAAAGTGGGTACGCTTGTTGAATATACCGTACCCCAGGGACGGGGAGCTCAGGCCCAGGGGCCAAATATGGCCCACTGCTAGTTTTTATGGTCCTCTTTACACGGGCAGCACTCACCAGTGAAAACAATGGTTGCTCCGTGCTTGTTGATGAGTGGGAGGTGGGTGTAGATGGGGGTGCACCCATCTACACCCCTCCCCCGCCCACCGCACACAGACCACGGTGCACCCCGACACACACACACCCCCGTGCCGCATATAAAAAGGGTCTATGTTTCAATACAGTGTCCCTTTGCCGGCATCTCCCCGCACACCTACACTGCAACCCACGGGGAGAGAGGGCCCCAATGTCAGCTTTTCTGTTCCCCACAGAGAAAGAGAAGGAGCTTTTTCCTTCTCCGTGCTCGGTCTATGGGACCCATATAAAAAGGGTCTATGTGGCCCCTTTCCAGTTCCTGGATCTGTCCCCTGGATCCAGTTCCTACCCCCAAGTACTGAAAGACTGAAGGTGGTTTCAGACGTTACGGCTGGCAGCATTGACCCCGGGCTGTGGGGTGGTTCGGTTCGGACCACGGATGGAGGTGAAAGGGTGCGCCAACAGACATTCTCCCCTTTGCCCCCAACTGTGGGGACCGCCGAACCACGGCCCAGGGTCAATGCCGCCGGCCGTAACGTCTGTAGTGCAACACCACCACCACCCGGAGGGGGCAGGGCCGTGCGACGCAGCATGCGGACGCCCGGCCCCGCCCCCTGCGCTCCCCGGCCGCCCGCCCTCCCCGAGACAGACAGCCGCAGCGGCCTATCTGGCCACTGCCGCCTCCTGCCACCAGAACTCCAGAACGCGGTGAAGGTACGGTAACAGACATCACTTTTCCTTCACCGCGTTCCAGATTCCCCCTAACCACGCTTCGTTTGCCGCCGTGGTGCGGGAGAACAAAGCATGGTTAGATTCACCGCAGGGGGTGGTTGACTGAGGTGAACATCTGGATGCGCGCAAACAGACATTCACCTCCATTCACACACACACACACACCACGGTTGACTGAGGTGATTTCAGACAACGTAACGTCTGAAATCACCCAGAGCTCAGGTGAAGGGAGCAGAGAGGAGGGTCTGCGCACTGGGAGAGAGGGAAGATCGATGATCTGGACCCTCCTCTTCCTGAACATACCCTTTAAATACCCCTGCTCCCAATTCTACCTGGCCCTAGGGCCTTGGGTTAATGCTCAAAGTGGCCCTTGGAAAGAAAAAGATTTCTCATCCCAGGGTAGATCCATGGTGTGGATCCATGATCTGGACACACACACACATACACACACACACTCACACACTGCTCTTCCTGCTAACCCCCCTTAAGCACCCCCGCCCGCACCTTCTATGTGCCCCTTGGAGCTTGCACTAATTTTCAAAGCAGCCCCTGGGAGGGAAAAGGTTCCACCCCCCTTGCCCTACCTGAACCGAAAATGGCGGTTTCGGTAATACAGTCACTGAAATCCATTGATGCTCCATTCAATATCCGTTTGGGTCATTGAGATTGAAGCCTTTGAAGTCTGGCACGTTCAGTGTTTCGGTTACCTCATTTCTGCCATATTAGCGTTATTGAGACTGCCGGGAAATGGCATTACCGAAATAACCGAACTGAAAAGCCAAAACACACTGCAGAGGCGTTGCGGCGCGCCCGAACAATCGATACAGCGGTGCCTTTTTTGGGCACAGATATTATTTCGGTGCAGAAAGGGTGGCTAGAAAATGCAACTAATTCCTCTGAGTAATGGGTATTAGTTGATGGGGGCCGTCCTCCCCTGGTATCTCCGGTCTGGAGTCTGGGGGTGCTCCTGGACCCGCAGCTCTGCCTGGATGTCCAGGTGGTGGCTGTAGCGAAGGGAACGCTATAGGCAGCCAGTGCAGAGCACGGAAGCACCGGTGTCATGTGCTCCCGGTGGCCCAATTCCACCAAGAGATGGGCCGCTGCATTCTGCACTAGCTGCAGTCTCCGAGCCATTGTCATGGGTAGCCCCACGTAGAGCGCGTTACCATAGTCTCGTCTAGAGGTGATGAAAGCATGGATGAGGGTGGCCAGGTCAGAGTCTGAAACGTACGACCTAATGGGGACGGGTCGACGTGAGCACATTACACCGGTGCTTCTCTCTCTACACTGGCTGCCGATAGTCTTCCAGGGCCCAGGCCCAATTCAAGGAGTTGGTGTTGACCTTTAAGCCCCTAAACGGCCTGTGCCCCACCTACGTGCAGGACCGCCTCACCCTCCAGAGCCTGGATCAACTCCTGTGGTTGGCTAGGGGTGTCCTCCTCGGGGTCCCTTGGGTTTCCCGGGTGTCAACCACGAGGAGGGCATGTTCTGTGGCTGCACCGCGGCTGTGAAACTCCCTCTCGTTGGAGGTCCGCCTGTCCACTGACTTCCCCTCTTTCTGTAGACAGTGTAAGACCTGGCTGTTCCACCGGGCCTTTACCGAGGGAGATGGGGTGGGTGGGTTGGGTTAGGGAGGGTTTGGGTATGGGTTCTTTTCATCTGGGGGATTTTAGGTTGTTTTCATTGTATTTTAGTTGCTATGTATTTTTACAATGTTGTTAGCCGCCCCAAGATGCTTATAGCAGAAGGGAGCGGCATATCAATTTGAAAAATAAATAAATAATAAACTCAGACCTAGGTAAATTCCCTAGGCAGGCAGACTTCCTTGTGCTTAAACACGTGGTGTTAGCTAGTCGAGGTTGACTTGCTGCCCTGTACATGTCTTAGCCTGTCTCCACGATGGGTGAAAACAGATGTGACAGCAGGACCCTGTGGCCCCACTTGGTCATGCTTTGGCCTGGACCTCACCTGCACGTTTGTGCAGGTGCTGCCAGATGTTGGCCCAAGATTGCTCCAGACCGTGCCGGTGGCTGACCCAGACTGTGACCTCAGAAAACCTCCAAGGTCACAGCCTGGGCTACAGCCTACTCAACCGGGCCACAGCAGGCTTGTGCCTCTGTTCCCAGGCTGGTATGCCCATGCCGTCATTGGCCGCCATGACTGCCCATCATGGTGGGGGGGCGGGGCACTGGGCACAGCACTGGGGCAGGGCCGTCTGGCCACACGTTATTGGTTCTCCCTGCCCCCAGGCTGTGCATCCAGTGGCCCAGCCGGACACACATTTGTCTGGTGCCCCAATCCGGCCTAGTCCATGTCCACCACAGTTTCCCACCCCAGGCCAAGTTGGTCCACTGCCGGTCCACAGTCACGTGTGGTTCTACCTAGTGGTTCTAAAACCCCTTGGGTACTCCAGGTTAATGGTACACTTTTTGCTGTGCATTCACCCCTCCTTGAGTCAGGCTGCTGGTGCCTTCGGTTCACCTGCAAGACAGAAGAGCAGGCAGGCTGACCTCCTTTGACTTGCATCCTTTTTTTGTGGTTCATCACAATGTAACACTGCCAAACTCCCTGCTGGCTTCGGCTGTGAGATGGATCCCAGGCAGCAGAGAGATGGCTTCTTGCTGTGTCATTTTGCCATTGCTGGTGACTTTTGGAAAGCCTGGGACGCTTTGAAGAAGGAATTAAAGAAGGAACAAAAGATGCCGTTTGCAAAGGAGAAGGTCAACATCGTTCCTGGATGCCTTCCCTGTGCAGGCAGAATAATGCTGAGTTCCTGCTGATGGCATGTTGGGAGTGTCCCATTATCCCAGACCCCTGCTCTCTTGGGGGAAACGGAGGAGGAGACAGGCTGGGAAACAGCAGCCAGATAGAGTCACAAAGGGGGGCAGCCAGCCTTGCAGTGAAGTCGATGGATATAAGTAGGAGCCCATTAAGCCAGTGCCAGAGCAGAACTGGAACCCGGGTGCTCAGTTCCAAGACAGAGAGGTAGAAAAGTCAAGAACCCAACATCCGTGGCTCTGGTTTGGAGATTTTCACACCATTGCTCATCCATTTCCAAGCAGAAGCTTAGATTCTCGGTAGTCACTGCCTTCCTCCCACGGGGTCTCACTCTGTCTTCCGCCCCTGCACTATAAGCCAGTAGGTCCTGTCCACTAGCTCCCATCACCCCACCTTCCCACAACTGCTTCCTGTCTTGCTCCCTAACCTAGGGAATTCTGGGGCAGTGCCATAGGCAGGGCAGTCGTAGGCCAAGGAGAACGAGGCTGTCATCTAAAGCCCCACACTCTCTGTGCCCTGCTGTGGGCTCCAAATCAGACAGGAAGCCATAACCTTGTGGTATCCTTTGTCCTGCCCTTCCACTGGGCCACAGGGATCAGGGGCAGAGGGGAGCTACTGTAGGCAGGGTGGCACTGAGTCTGACTGGGCTGCAGGGAAAGGGAGAATCCCGTGTTGCTCAATCTCCGAGGTGGAGAACCTTTTCCCAACCAGGGGCCACTTTGAAAATCAGTACAAGCGCCTCTTTCCTCGTGTGCATTGCCTCACCTCTGCTCATTTACCCTGAGCTTGTTCTTTCAGTGACTGGGGGAGTAGGAACTGGATCTAGGGGGGGGCAAAGAGAAACTAGCTGTGGATTTGGACCCTGGGGTTGAGGGTCCCCACCCTGCTCTGTATGATGAGTTCTGCTTATTCCCACTGTCCACCTCGCCCCGCTGCCTCTCACTGGGCTCTCTGTCTGTCCAGTATCCCCCAGTCTTCCCCTCCATCACTGCTGTCCCCAGGGCTTAATTTTTGGGAGAGGGGACCTTGCCAAAGGATCAGCCCTGGCAATTAAATGAAAGGGGCCCCCTGAGCCCTGGGAAATGTTTCCCAGCAGGAGTGGGCAGCACCCCAAAATGCAAAAGACCAGTAAAAGGCTAATATTGGCCGTTGATTTGGGGGTTGGAAACGAAAGCCAGAAAAATTCCAAATTATTTATTCAGCTTTCATTAGTGACATTTCCTGCCCCACCCCTGGCCATCACATAAACCAACTCACAAGAACTCCTCTTTTATATTCAGCTGCAGAGGGGTAACTACTCCACTTTGGTAGTGTTCAGATGAGCAATGTAAACCAAAGTAACTGCTCCCCTTTGGTAGCATTCAGACAAACAGCATAAACCAAAGTATTACTGCATCAGTTTCCCCCCTAGCTGAGGCGTAACTCTCACTGAACCCAGGTCACCACCCTCGCACCAGAATGCAATCAGGAGGGGAGGATGTACTCCTGATTATTTAGGAGCACACACTTCTCTTCCCACTCCTGAAAGACATCAGATTAGCGTTCCATTTGTGTGAAAGCTTCAGGAGTAAAACAGAAGTGAGGCCCAACGATACTGAATTCACTATTCATTGGAATGTAGCCTTTCTTTCTTGTCTACCCCTCCAACACTCTCCTTAGATCCTTACTTTCTCTCGCTCTTTCTCTCTCCATCCACCCATCAGCATTTGCAGCATGTTCTCGGTGCCCGCACGCACCTAGGGCCACTTTTAGACGAGCAGGTCGCAGTTGCGCGACCCGCTCATGTGATTTTTCAAAATCCCACATGGTGGGATTAGACGTGATGCGTCGTGTGTTCAAGGTGATCATGCATTGTTTAAAGACCATGAACTAAATACCTCCGTGGGTGAGGTATTTAGTTCACCGTCTTTAAACAACCCGCAACACGTCACGTCTAATCCCGCCTTGCGGGATTTTGAAAAATCACATGGGCAAGTCGCGCAACTGCAACCTGTTCATCTAAAAGCGGCCCCGGCTGTGGAACTCCCTTCCGGCAGAGGCCCAGTTGGCTCCGGACCGCTCCTCCTTTCGACGAAAACGCAAGATCTGGCTGTTCCACCAGGCATTTGGTGATGGAGATGGGTGCTGGGTGGGGGTGGGTTAGGGTAGTAGGAGTTTTCATTATTCCCCCCAGTTTTAGTTTAATTTTAATTTGCGGTGTACTGTTTTAATCCATTTATTTATTGTATTTTGTCTTTGTGTTTTATTGGCTGTTAGCCGCGTCAGGCTGCTCAAGAGGCAGGATAGAAATATTTTAATAAATAAATAAATGCGCCTCTACTAGACATTAGGTAAAAACAGGCATACAGGCAGCGCAGCGGCTCCCTGGCCTGGTCCGGCGCCAGAAACTGCAGCTAACATGGCCTGGGTCAGGGAGGGGCACCGAACTAACATGCCAGCGGCTGGAAAGCCATCCCGCCGCCAACACCGTCCAGGTAGGGCGGGGACCGAATCAAACGTGTGGGTGGCCCCGTACCCAGCGCCCTGCCCCCCCCCCACCACCACGACAGACAGCCGTGGTGACTAGTCATGGTGCTCAGCCATGGTGCCCATTGCCCATTGGTATGGCGGGACTGAACACATGTGCCAGCCCACGTCGGCCCATTTGGGTGGCCCTTAGTCTGGGCTGCCTCCTTGGAGATTTCCCAAGGAGGCAGCCCAGACTAGCTGCCTACCCACCCTGGGCTAGTCCCGGGCTAACATCTGGTGGCCCATAGACAGATGTGCTGGTGGGTCCCGGGCCACAGTCCCATCTCTTTTGGCACAATGAATCCTAGAATGATAGGGTTAGAAAGTACCTAAAGGGCCATCTGGTCCAAGCAAAGGGAGGCTTTCCTCTGCCTGCAGCATCACAGACAGCTGCTTGTCCAGTCAGGTTTTGAAAACCTCCAAAGAAGGATATTTCAAAACGTCCCTGCCTGGGCAACTTATTCCATCACCTGACTGTCCTTACGCTTACGAAGTTTCCCCTAATATCCAAACGAAATCTCTGTCGCCGCCATTGAAGCCCACCCTCCTCTTGCTCTTCCTTCTGCGATGGTGGAGAACAAAGGTCCGCCATCTTTTTTGGGTGGCCTCCTTTTCGATATTGGAAGACTGCTAAAAGGCCCCCGCCCCTTAGTCTTCTTTTCTCTAAGCTAAATATTCTCATTCCTTTCAGCCTTTCCTCCGACCGCTAGTCCATCAGACCCTTGATCATCTTAGTTCCTTCTCTCAGAATCTTCTCCGGTTTGCCTCTCTCCGTGTGTCGATATAGCACAGAGCCAGGCTGGGGGCAGACAGCGGATGCCCAGCTCCCCAACGCTCTCTCTCCCCTCTTCTCTTTCTCTCCTGCTGTTTCCCTTCTTCTGACTTCCTCCCTCGCTCTCTCTCAATCCCCAGTAGGGACAGGGTGTGAAACTTACTGCTTGGGGTGAAAAGCAGGTTAATTTCCAGCCGCAGCTTCCCTCGGCAAACAATAAGACAATGCCGGTTGGGGGCTGCCTGCGTAAACCAAGCCCGATGAGGGGAAGTTGTAATATTTGCATTTAGCAGCCAGTAAATTAAAAAAGAAAAACCAAGAGGCAATTAGAGCCATTGCTGGCCTAGCGCCTGGCAGGCCCGTCCAGGAGAGGGCCCCATGGGGCCACTCAGCCTCTGCGCGAAGGTCACCTGAGCTGCCCTTATTAAAAACAGCAACAAGCCTCTGTGCAGAACAAAGAAAACAAGAAGTTACCCGTCCCTCACACACACACACCCACCCTATAAACTGTCCTGAGCTCAGCCCCACAAGCTCCAAGCCCCTCTGCCCCCCCCACCCCCACATCCCGCTTTTGGAAAGTTGGACCAAGCCTGTGGGACCAAGATGCTGCGGCTCTGGGGGGGAATCCCATGAGGGGATTGATAGGGTCAAAAGAAAACGAATATGGACAGTAGGGAGGGGGGTCACTTTCACCCTTTCTCAGTTTGAACAATAATATTCTCTGGCAGCCAGCAGGCTGGGCTTTACGGGGAACGGATGGTCTTATGGCGAGAGAAACTGAGATTCAGGAAACTTGGGTATCAGTCAGGCCCCCACCCCTTACTCTTATTTTATCTCGGCTAAACATCCCCAGTCCTTTCAGCCTTTTCTCCAACCGCTGGCCCATCAGCCACAGGCTTCTTGTGGAACCCTGGGCAAGTCCTCTCTCCGTGCCTCCTTTTCTCCAGCTATACGACTGACACTGCAGCCCTTCTCTTCTTCCCATGTGGCTTATGGAGAAACATAAGCTGTAAGGTTTTGCAAATGTGAGTGGGGCGGAGGTGGGTCAAAATTATTTATTTTTGACTCAGACTATAATGAATTAATAACCTGGACAGAACCCCTAGAAATGATGACCATCGATTCCGCTTGGAAAACTTATCTCACCTTTGATTGTGACCTACTGCTGCTTGTGCAAGAAAACCCGACACCTTTTTCAGGGGAGGGAAGACCCACTGAATACTGGAGAGGGGGTGTAATTTCAGCCCCTTCCCCCCCCCCCCCAAGACTGTCCAGCCTTTATGAAGTTTACGTCTGGGTGGATGGATGTGGTAATAAGTATCTGCAACGTGTTCAGATATTACAGTGAGGAGGGATGAGGCTAGTAAATTGGGGGTCCAGAACAAAAGTGTTTCTAGGGTCGATCAGCTACGGATGCAGGTACGGTGGGCTGCAATGCAACAGGGAGATTGGAGCTGCCCACGACAACCAAATACGTGACTTTCCCAGTGCTACCATCGGCCCAGCAGGGCAACGACCTCAGAGGGCAAAGCCATTTACGTCTAGCACATCCCTGTGCTTCACATTCAGCTGGTGTAACCTACCTGACGTGTTGTCGGGAGGGAGAGAACAGAGATGCTCTGAGACCAGCCATTAGCTGCAGATCAGGTGTAGCCAAGGGCTGAAACTCGATTCTCAGATTCTTGCTTTTCTCGGCAAGAATCAGGGTCCATTCTTGCCAATGGAAATGAACCAAGAAACTGCCTGGATTCTCAAGGAGAAGGGCAAGACTATCAGACAACCCTCGCTCCCTCCGTGCTTGAAAAACAGAAAAAGGGGGGAGGCCTTTTACAGCCCCCCCAAGTCCCTCCTCCCTCTGCCCCCCGGTGATGCACTCACCTGACTGTTCCAGCCGCTGGGTCTCTCGTCACTCCACGTCTCTGTGGGAGGAAAGGGGGATGCCAGGAGGCCACAAAAATACAAATCGCATGCACAAAATGGGCACCTGGGGCATTCTGTGCATGCCCAGCCCTTTCCCCAAATGGCTCCAGCGGTGTCGGTGCCATTTTGGAAAAGGGAAGCTGGCCCATGCATGCGCGAATGGCACCGTGCATGCACGAACGGCACCGTGCATGCGTGAACGGCACCGCACATGCACGAACGGCACCGCGCATGCACGAACGGCACCGTGCATGCACGAACAGCACCGTGCATGCGTGAATGGCACCGCGCATGCGCGAAACAGCTGCCCTTTTCCAATAGGGCGGGGATGCTGCCGGCATGATTTTGGAAAAGGGCTGCGCATGGAAGGAATGACTCTGGTGGCCATTTGTGCATGTGCGGCGATTTATTTATTTATTTATTTTAAATGTTTGCTTATTTATTTTGTTGCACTGGTAGTATCGTAAGATCGAACGGAATATTTTATTAGAAGGGATAAATTGTATTAATTTAAGTAAGGAAATGGCTTTTAAATTATTTTGAGCTAAATGTAAACAAATGTAGATAAATGTGAAATGACTTGTTAAAATAGAAGGCATTTGCTGAGCAGTATGGTTTATTTTTGATGTTCAAAATCTCATGAGATATCTAGAGTTGAAATGAATATCCACTACTGTCTGCTAGCCAGACCAATATTGCAGTATCCATGGTATTTAGTGTCCTGCTGGAATCCGCATTGGTATCTGCCAGCTACCGGGTTAACCAGATTACCAAATTACCATTTATATCACATTACGGTTTACCGACTACCATATTACCATATTATTGTTTAATTACTGTTTGACTTTTTTTTTTATGCCCACCCTCTAACCGAACTGGTTTGGTTATGCGGTAATGTGGTAACCGATAATCGGCCAGTGGTAATAGCCAGTATTCCAGTCTGATGGCTAACCTCCACGGCTTAGGGCTGTTGGAATTCCAGTTGATCAGAATTACTAATCGGAATTCCAATTAGGCATTGCTGCCATTTTGTTCATATGCAGTGTGGCCAGGTGCAATTTCATGCATTCACAAAAGGCCCATATTTCCCCCCCACCCCCAACCTCCTGGTCATTCCAATTAACGCCAGAACAAAACGAACCAGTCGGATTCCTAAAGCTCCTGATCTCGCCAAGAGTGAACACCGTTCATAAGTGTTGGGGGAAACATTCCTTCCAGACCCTCTGGCCACCAGCCAGTGTCTAATGCAGTGGACTTCATCACCATCAACCCATCAACACAGAATGCTGCTATTGTCTACGCAGGGGTGAAAAACCTCAGACTTGGAGACCAAATGAGGTCTACGGTTAGTTTTTACAATAAGGCCTTCTTGGGTTCTAACTCCAAGAGTTCCATCTTGTGTAGAGGGGTGTAATTACTGCCCCTGTGACACTGTGATCTTGCATCTCTCCTGATGCTGCTGGTGTGGGGGTTCCCAAAGCCTTGATTTCAGTGCTGCCCATGCTCCACAGATTCTCCATCCCACCCTCCACCCCTTGGATTGCTCCAGGAATTCCAGTTCGGCTTTTCCCACTGCTGTACAAAGGCAAGAGTGTCTTCTGAGAAAGCCCAAGTGTTTCTGAAGAAAAGGAATTTCTGGGCGAGAACATTCCTGGGTGAGTCCGAGCCAATGCTTGTGGATCTCTGACGCAGCTGGGCTGGAGACAGACTGGGCTCCTGGGATGGTTCACTGAAAGGGCATTTGGCCCACCTCATCCCCAGGGTGGGACTAGCAAATATGCCCCCAGAGGAGCAAAGGGCAAGGCACCTCCTTGGATGCATTCTCAAGCCAAGGTTGCAAAGCCCTTGGGGCACCAGTCAGAGCATTCCCAAAGAGGAACTTGCTAGGGATGGGAATTCAGAACCATTTTTGGATTTGGATTCATTACAAATTCAGATTTGAAAGTTACAGATTCAGATTTATGGATTAATTTTCAGTTGACTTGAATCATGGGAAATTTTCCCAGTGACTGCAATGAAAACCAATCCACCATTCATTTCAATGGGGGGGGGGAGAGAGAGAGAGAGAGAGAGAGAGAGAGAGAGAGAGAGAGAGCATGCACATGTGTGTTGTGTGTGTAACATACTGAGTGGATGTGACACATTATAACAAATTGACACCATTTTTCACATTACACCCATATGCTGCACAGAGAATCCAAACATCAGAGAATCTATCTACACTATAGTATGGAGCAGGCCTGAATCCCTGGAGCACACCATCACAGCTGCATGTCTATTTTTCATGGCCCTAGGGAACATAGGTTACACACACCAAAGAATCTACACATCAGAAAATAGACACATCTACGGGCAGATTGGGACCACACCAACATCAACTACACTGCAAAATTCTGAATCATGCACAAGGGCTCAAAATTGCAAATCAAGTCACAAAACCTCAGAAGATCAATATGGCAATCCACACACACACACTTTGAGCTCCCAGTACAAAACAGAACAAAAAATTCAAAATCTCAACCTCTTCAGTACATGAGCTGCATTCAAGGAACACATTTGACAATGGCTACTTACACTAAGAAAAGGCCCCAGTAGAACAAAAATTAAATAGGGAGAGGGGGAAGTGCACTGGGGGTGAGAGGTGGCACTGTGGAGGGGGTAGTGCAGCATGCTGTGAGGGAAGGATTGCCCTGAGGGGTGCATGTCCTTGGGGGGGTGGATTTACTTGAGGGTGTGTGCAGTGTAGTAAGAAGGGGTGCAGAGGGAGCAATGCACTTGGGGGTGCAGTGCACTGAGGTGCTGGGCAGCTGGTCTTGAGGGGTGCAGTGCACGGGGGCATTGGGGGGTTCAGCACAGCACACTGGGGCACTTCTGCATCCTGTAGTGGAGATGAAAGGAGCACACAAGCAGCATCAGAGGAGGACAAAGAGGATGCTCCAGGAAGGTCCTCCAGATGAACATCACAGACAGGCAGCAGGAGACCCGCAAGGAGAAGAGAAAAGTGGCACCGAGAGGCCAAATAAAGCCCCTTGCCCCTGAGAGGATGGAGGGGGGGGGGGGAAGGTGCCTCACAGAAAGAGGCACATGCACATGGACTGGGGGGGCAGGGGGGAGGGAAACAAATTTTGAAAAAAGAAAAGAAAAGAAAAGGTTGGGGGGTAGGGGAGGCCAGAAAAGGAAACTAAAAGGAGGCAGCTGGCAGGAGGGCAGGACCACCCTAAAGTTCTAATTTGAAGGGGGAGAAGAAGGAGGTCTGGATCAACTGCACGATCTGTCCCATACTGGGTGGGACTGGGAGACTCCAACGGGTAGCAGCGGGTGCAGTGCAAACGAAATCCGCTGAGGGGTATGACTGCCGAAGCCACTGGGCTGGTGAATGATGTCTGTCTGCACGCACCCTGCCGGTGTGATATCATCTGCTGCCTGCCAGTGTGATATCGTCCGCTGCCTGCCAGTGTGATATCAGCCGCTGCCTGCCGGTGTGATATCAGCCGCTGCCTGCCGGTGTGATATCGCCCGCTGCCTGACGGTGTGATATCGTCCGCTGCCTGACGGTGTGATATCGGCCGCTGCCTGCCGGTGTGATATCACCCGCTGCCTGCCGGTGTGATATCATCCGCTGCCTGCCGGTGTGATATCGTCCACTGCCTGCCAGTGTGATATCGTCTGCTGCCTGCCGGTGTGATATCGGCCGCTGCCTGCCAGTGTGATATCGGTCGCTGCCTGCCGGTGTGATATCGGTCACTGCCTGCCGGTGTGATATCGTCTGCTCCCTGCCGGTGTGATATCGTCCACTGCCTGCCGGTGTGATATTGTCCGCTGCCTGCTGGTGTGATATCGTCCGCACCCTGCCGGTGTGATATCGGTTGCTGCCTGCTGGTGTGATATCATCCGCTGCCTTCCGGTGTGATATCGTCTGCTGCCTGACGGTGTGATATCGTCCGCTGCCTGCCAGTGTGATATTGGTCACTGCCTGCCGGTGTGATATCGTCCTCTGCCTGCCGGTGTGATATCGTCTGCTGCCTGCCAGTGTGATNGTGTGATATCATCCGCTGCCTTCCGGTGTGATATCGTCTGCTGCCTGCCGGTGTGATATCATCCGCTGCCTGCCAGTGTGATATTGGTCGCTGCCTGACGGTGTGATATCGTCCTCTGCCTGCCGGTGTGATATCGTCTGCTGCCTGACAGTGTGATATTGTCCGCTGCCTGCCGGTGTGATATTGGTCGCTGCCTGCAAGTGTGATATTGGTCGCTGCCTGCCAGTGTGATATTGTCCGCTGCCTGCCAGTGTGATATCGTCCGCTGCCTGCTGATGTGATATTGTCCACTGCCTGCCGGTGTGAAGTCAGGCCACAGGCTAGATGGGATCCTCTTGGTGCTGGTCCCCGGGAGGGAAACAGCAGCGCCTCCGGCAGCGGGCGAGAACACTATGGCAGTGGTGGCTGTGACGTTGTGGACGGAAGGGGTGGTTACGGCCGGTGCACTGGGTTGCATGTCAGCAGTGGAGGGGGCCCAGGAAGGCGTGCGGGGACATGTGACAGTGGAGGGTGGGAGTGAGACAGTGGGGCTTGGGGCCCAGACAGCTAGGGTGGCCACGTCGGCACATTTTAAAGGAACACTTATGAAAAAATACATGTTGCAGGGTCCTGCATTGCCGCCAGGCCCAGCAACATGTATTTTTCATCCTAGGCACCAATGCAGGCCCCGCAACATGTATCTTCCATAAGTGTTCCTATAAAAATGTGCCTGGGTGGCCACCCTATGGACAGCAAGCCCACGGGATCGCGTGGCAGTGAGAGAAGGCACCAGGGAACACTTGTGGCAGAAGCAGCAGCGCAGGCAGAGAGACGGGCAGCTGTGGCTCCTTCTTGCCACCAAACAACACTGAGAAGGAAACTTTGTCTGTTCCGAGTCGTTTCGGGGGCCTCACCTCGCAGCCAGAGCGAGTTTTCTTGAGGCACCGGTGGGTCCAGGGGGGAGAGGAGCTCCTTGACACTGAGAGAGTGGCCTCCAACTTCACCCAGTGCCGTTCCACTCATGGCCTCTCTCTCTTCCCTCAGCAGCAGCAGCAGCAGCATCGCTGAATGAATATCGTGCAACGAAAGGAACCGGGGCACAGGGGAGCAGTGAATGGAAAGAAAGAGAATGGCGGAGGAGGGGGTTGGGGGTCGGGAAGTAGGCTAGGGAGGGTTGGGGGTGGAAGGAGGCTGAGGGAGGGAGCCTGCCCCACAGGAGGCAATTGTGGGAGGAGGCTGCCCCAGAGGAGGGGCTGGAGGGGATGAAAAAAGACTGGGGGTCACATGGGGGGAGGGGGCTACAAGTTCATGCGATTCAGCCAAAAAAATCAAATACAAATTCAAATGCAAAAACAAATGCAGAAAATGCAGCAAAGTGGGGGAGGAAGCCGGGGGGCAGGGTGAAAGAGGGCTGGGGGGGGCAACAACAGCAAGCACTTACCCTGACTGGTGCGGTCACGGCGAAGCCTGGCGCATATGGATGGAAATTTGGATTCGGATCCATTACAGCTCCGGTGGTGGCGGGTTACGGATTAAATTACGGATCCATATTTAAATGAATATATATTTTTTTAAATTAAACCCTAAAAATTGATTATTTTTTTTAAATCACTGCATGTGCTCAAAATGGCCATGGGACCCCTCTGGGCAAGTGCAGCCCTTTCCCAGAAGGACAGCAGCAGCAGCAGCAGCAGCTTTGCCACCATTTTGGGAAAGGGCAGCTGGTCTGCACATGTGCAGACCGGCTGCCCTTTTCAAGATGGCGGCAGGGGGGGCGCGACTATAATCCTCTCATGCAAGTTTGCCAAACCCAGACTTTGACATCCGGGAGCAATAAGGTGCATGTAAAAATGCCCTGTGTGTGGTGTAGTGGCTAAGTGAGTTGTGTCTGGACCAGGAGGTAGGGGGAGACCTCAGTTCGAGGGGAGGTCCCGGTTTGAGTCTCGCCTTGAGCCGCCTAAGCCAGAAACTCACTGGGTGAACTTGGGCCAGTCACAATATTGTCTTAGCCTAACCTACCTCACAGGGTTGTTGTGCGAGGATTAAATTGTTCTTTGTGAAGCACTCTGAGTGCCATGGCAGGGGGGCGCCATACAAAATAATAACAAATTATTATTTATTATTAATGCAGTGATAAAATTTCTAGACATTATAAATGACTGCTTCTTGGAGTAGCTAGTCCTAGAACTAGGGGGGCGAGGAATGGAATTCCACAGTGTACCGATTCCGTTGGAACCGGGAATTCGATTGGTCCAATTGGACATCAGAATGGATGAAATTCCATCCTGATTTCTGATCGGAATGATCAAAATAGTTTCCGCCGTTTTGGGGTATGCACAAAGTGTCTCGATCGGAATTGCAAATTCAGATTGAAATTTCACCAAGACTTTTTGCTTCCGCGGAAATGGACAGGCTAATTTTCTGAACCAGGCCCTACCTGGAACCCAGACAGCTCTGGATTTAGTCCTGAGTGGAGCACAGGATCTTGTCCAAAGGGGTAACTGTAGCTGAGCCACTCAACAATAGCAAGTATAATGTAATTAAATTTAAGACACGTGTAAGAGGGCAAATGCAAAACACCCCGGTTCAACTTCAAGAAGGGAAACCAAACTACTCCCCATAGTCGGGGGAAAGAACCCAAGAGACTAAATTCATTCCTGGACCTTTGGGCGAGTGGTCTGGACTCTGGACAAAACCCTCTCCCCTCCTGCAATTCCCAGACGGTGGTCCTTGACAAAACCAAATGGGTGGTCAGCGATCAGAAGGGACTCATGTGTCCCTCGGCGGTAACTATCCTATTGAACTCTCTCAGACTCCATGACAGAGACCAGGCCAAGCGGGTCTCTGTACTAAACATTCTTAAGCTAATCCCAAGAGGATCGGGTGGAGCCCACCTGCCTCTCCAGCCATCCCACGTCAATGCTGAAGCTTAGGTGTCGGAACAGTTGCCTGATAACAAAGCTATTTTTACAGCGAGGATATGGCCAAGACTTTGACAATGGGGGGAAGGGGGCTGGGCTTCCCCCCAGTGGCCACTCTACAGCAGAAGGTCTTGTAAGGTTTCCTCGATGACCCAGCATCATACAATACAAGGAAAGCCAAACAGAGAGATACCGCAAGCCAAGACGTATCTGCGCCTTTACCTAATGGCTGTGACCCCGAGCAAGTGCGGTGAGACTCCCGGAAAACAAGAACAGCTATCAGCCCATGGGTGAGGCTCGCGGACATGTGGAAAACAAGGTGAAATGCAGCAGGGATTCAAGCTTTCCACTGGGCCCGGCCAAGACTCATGGGAGCTTTTTGTTAAGCAAGAAGCTGAGCTTCTAATCTGGCTCCTGCTTGTCTATTCTCTTGGAAAAGGTTAATGCGGCCCTTGAATGTCCATTTGGGGGAACCAGTCAGGTCCATTCACTGGACAATGTGGATTCCTTTGTCCAGGGTGGAGGTCTGTTCCGAGGGCAGCGAAAGGCTACTGCCTCTGTTGCCAGACACCTGCACTGTGCAGGCTGTTGCGAATTTCACTTGGGCATTTGTTGGCCTAGAAGGAGCCTTTGATCTTGGGCACATGGATTTGGGATGGCAGTGTGGGGGAAGAGGGTCTTTGTGTTGCCAGTCAGTGTTTCTATTGAATAAGCTTTGCCATCAGTAACTTGGTTTACTAATTCCTTTAAATGCACCTAAATAAAATAGTAGGAGAGCTTGGAGCAGGTAAAAGTAGGGGGAGCAAAATTCCTGCGCCCCAGCCAAATTCATCAACAAATGAAAAAAGACCCTCAGTCAAAGTGAAAACTCCTCCCTGCCTCAAGGACCTAAGGTCCTATCACACTCCACACAAAACATGGCAGGAGAACCCCTTTGCTCTTTGACCCTTGTGGGTCAAAACTTCTGGAAAAGTGGCACTGGCAGCCTTCTCCATGGGAACTATATTAAACAGGGAAATTTAGAATTCTCTGCAAGGATGTAACTCTCCATTACTACCCCAGGGTCTCCTGCTTGGTCATTTTATGCCGACAACAAAACGGATAAAGTGGCAGTCAGCATATGCTCCTCTCCTCCCTCCACCAATGCGGCTATAGCGGTAGCAGGAACCAAATCCACCTGCTGTGTGCAGCTGCATCCAACCTGCATTCTGGCGGTCAGGGAGAAGTGTCTCAAGTTGCCGTTGTTCCAGTTCCAACAGTTTTGGACCTACCATGTTAAAGAATAATCCACAGCTGCTTCCCCAGCCTTCCTCCCTGCAAAGTTAACCCCAGTCTGAATTTGGTGGGAAGTGGATGGTGGGCGGGGGGAAGTATCTGTAGTTAATATTCAGTATTACTATTCTGGAGTTTGGCAGTTATTTGGTAACGATCCGGTAACTGCAGACGTTAGCCACCAAGCTGGAATAGCAGTTATTACTGCGTAGCCAATTACTGGTTTCCTCTCTAGTGGGGACATGGAAAATTTGGCTCTACTGTCACTCCATTGCCCTTTAACCAAATATCACCATATTTGGACACGATGTACATATCATATCCCCCAAAAGATCACACTGGCACACATTCACACAGTTACTGTGCCGGTTTCTGACATTAGAAGCCTTAGAATTTCCATGATGCTAACGGGAGCATGGTCATGCCTCAACTAGGGCGCGGCTGCCACTCTGTAATTAAACTCCTTCCAGTCCTAACATTCTAGGACGCTGTGTAGATCATGCTCATGTTTCATGTTTGCAGGAATTGACGCTTCAGCACTCCCTTCTAGGCGGCAGACCCAGTTCTAGGAAAATATAGACTGTGTAATAGAGCAGCGGGGCATTAGCCCTTTAAAAACAGCTAGCATAGGCTTCTTGAAGGTGTTAACAGGGCTGCTGACGCTATGCTTGAAAGAGGACCGTGCCGAACTGGGGCATGGTTGTAGCCAACCCAAGACAGGAAAGCCTGGGCCAAGCTCAGAGCTGGGGGAGGATAGCAGGGAGGACTGGCAGCAGGATTGCTGGAGGGAGCCTGATGGAAGGGGGGGGTAAGCCCAAGGGGACTAAGGGGGTTCTATTGGGGTGCAGTGGGGTGCTTAGCCCAGAGAGCCTAGGCAACGGAATACAGACACTGGTGGAGGGATATTATAAATAAAGACTCGGAGCGAGTCCCGAAAGTAAGAGCCGTGACTGAGGTGCCAACCCTGAAACAACTTACACCAGGCGAAGCCAGCCCTGCCGCAGTCTGATGTGTTGGGGTCCCCACAAGGACATCTGTCTGTGAGGTCCATGAATTAACTTGAGAAGACAGCATGAGCATAAGAAGCCCCGGGTGTAAAATACAGACTCGCCGAGCCTCAATTCCGGGAAGCCTTGGCCTAGCTAGGCGTGGAGGAGAAGCAGCTCCTGAGCCAGGCCCCCCTGCCATGCATTCTCCCCTTGAGGGTCACAGATGCCGCTGGCGGTTTCTGAAGCACAGGCATTCAGCTGCATTTTGGATGTGGGCCTAGATGTATTACTTTATTTATTTAAATCGAATATCCCAGGGTACCCCAGGGTTCAGGGCGGGTTACAACACATAGAACCATTTTCTTTAAAAAAAACAAAACATAAATAAAATCATTTAAAATCCCAGTATCATAACCCTTTCCTTATCCCCACCTGCCAAATGCCCAGCCAAGCAGAACGGTCTTACATTGGGTATTTTCAGACGTGACAGGGCTCAATTCGCCCCACCACGGAAGCACCCTACTGATTCCCCGCCGGGGCCAACACATAACGGCCAACAGACGTGTTAGCCACTCCCGGCAAGGAATTCGGAGGGGGGGGCGGGGCTGCACGGCACAATGTGCGACCGCACGGCCACACACACACACACACACACTCCCTAGGCCGCCCGCCCTCTTGGGAGATGGGCGGGCGCCGCAGCCAATGCGGCCGTAGCACTCGCCTGCATTGATCATGGCCTGGAATCCCGCCGCTGATTCTGGGCCGTGGTCAGGGGAGGGGACAGACGTTATGGTCCCCTTGATCATGGGGGGTGGGGGGAAATCACATTCAACATGCAAATGGAGATGGTCCGGCCAGGACCTCCGTTTGCATGTTGAATGTGAGTCCCCCCGCCCCCCCGTGATTCACGGGGGGGAACATCTGGGGGGGAACTTTCGTCCCCCCTAACAGACGTTACGGGATCACAATCACCATGTGGGGATTCACCGTGGTTGAGCGTGATCTCGTAACATCTGAAAATACCCATTGTCTCCAGAAGAGGAGCAGGCTCGAGCTTCGATGAATCTCCAGGGGAAGGGAGATCCATAATTGTGGGGCAGCCACCGGGAACACCTCTCTGCACGTCCTTGCTGTGTAAAATTGATGGGCAGATGGTACCGGCAAGAGGGTGCCCCCAGCTGATGTCAGAGGCCACAAGGGGACATGAGGGCGGACTAGGAGGCGGTCTTTCAGACACGCGGGGCCCAAGCCAGGGGTTGCTGTGCGTAAAAAGAGAAGTGACGGCTGCTCGGCAGTGACGCAACCTGGGCTAGGTTGGGAAGCTGTGGTGGGCATGGGCCAGACCGGATCAGGGCGCCAAACAGACATGGCGTCACAGAGGGTGGGGAGCGCACCAAACACGCAGCGGCCTGGCCCCGCCCACATGCTGTGCCCAGCAACACCCTGCCCCCCCCTCACAAATGACATCTAGCCATGGTAGACCTGACCCCGGCTGGGAATAGACGTGACAGCTCGCTGTGGCCTGCTTTAGGCCCGGGAGGCCTAGCTTTAGTCCGGGGCTGTGACTCCGGGGGTTTCCTGAGGTCAGAGAGTCTGGGCTAGCTGCTGACACGCCCCGGGGGCTAGTCTAGGCCAACATCTGGCGGCTCCTGCACAAACATACAGGGCGAGGTCCGGGAAAACGCATGGCAAAGAGAGCCGCAGCGGACCACTGTTTTTACCCTGTGTTGCAACTGCGGTGGCTGCCGGACATGATGGAAAATATCCTCCGTACGTCTCCATTCCGTCTTATTGTGACGTTGTATGGGGAGGAGGGAATATGTGAATTTGGTGCTTTGGGGGAAGGGAGGCCTTGGGTGGGAGGGTGGGATTTATGCTCTATCTTGGCTGTGGGGAGTGGGGCTAATGTCATGACCCCTGTGAGGAGGAGTGGGGGGACACGGGCGTTGCCAGAGAGACTGGTAAGCAGGATGGTAAACGATTTGTAATTCTTATATTGTGTTTTTTTATTCTTTGTAAGCTGTCCTGAGTCCTTCTCTGGGGAAGAGTGGCATATCAACTAAAAATAAAAGTAATGAATAAGTAATAACTAATAATGAATAATATGAATAATTGATCATTAATAATTAATAATTGATAATAATTGCCAATTAATACATTTGAATTTGCACGCTGCCCTTCTCCAGAAAAGGACTGAGGCTCCTGGCTCCCATCAATCATCATCATCATCACTTCAAATTTATATGCCACTCTTCTCGTTTGTATTTTTAATTCTTAATTAGTAATAATGAATTAATATAGTATTAATAATGTTAATAATTAATCACAATATAATCATTGTTTATTATTATTATTATTATTAGTAGTAGTAGTAGTAGTAGTAGTAGTAGTAGTAGTATTATTAATAATAATAATAATAATAATTTTAAAAGTCAGAAGGGGGTTGTGGCACGTGTAAACTAGAAATAACAACATGTGTGTAACATACAGGTCAGCAATGCAGGGAGCATTGGCCACCGAACGGGATGTTATGTTTAGCTGAACATCCGAAATGAATTATGGTCCCATTGGCCTTTCTGTTGGGCAAGGCAATGTATGTTTTCCTCAGACATCCCTATCCCACCAGCCCCAGCTTCCCTGGCTCCAGGGCTGCCGGTGTGGCATGCTGGGGTGTTCAGACCATTTGTCAGACGAGAAGGAACACCAGTCACCCCCATTCCACCCCAAATGTTTCTCCAAAAGCTTCTGCAGCAGAGTGAAGGGGCTGGAGGAGAAGTTGCTAACCATGTGCAGCTTGGACTAGTGAATTATAGAGTTAAAGTGCCCCCTAGTGGCACATCCTGCTTATAGAAAAGTTCCCACGGAAGGAGATGAAAGTGTAATTTCAGGAAGAAACTTTCCAAGGCTCATCTGTGTGTTTCCTAGACTGGCAGGAGCCTCCTTCACCCAGTAAAACACACAGGCCCCTGTCTTACCCCCATGAAGGCAGAGATCAGGGGAATGAATGTGCCTCCATCAAAGGACTTCTGACCAATTTTGCAGCTGCTGTGACTCGGGAGGAAGGTTAGGGTAGTGCGGTGGTCTCTTTTATTGGACCAACTCCAGTCGGAGGAGGTACGCAAGCTTCCGGACAGGCTCCCAGGGGCCTTCGTCAGGCAGGTCTGGGGCAGGGCAGGTGGGTTGGTGAGTAGCCAGGGCATGCCCGTAAGGCGGATGTGTCAGTCCCCACTGCCCCTTTGGAAATGGACCTGGCACCAAGCAGGCTGAAGCTGCCCCACCGTCTGTACTTGGGGGCCGTGGCAGCCAGCATGACGTTTGCAAGAAATTCTGAGAGCTGACATGGGTCTGTCTTATTAATAATTATTATTATTCATTTTAGATATTTTTTACCCCGCCCTTCTCCACAACGGACTCAGGGCAGCTTGCAAATAGTAAAACACAATATTAAAATGTATTCAAACCTATTACCTCCCACCCCTCCAAGGTATGCTACAATTTTAAAAAATTAGAATTTTCAAAACAGATGACAAGTTGAAAATTCTCTAGTTAAAATTACAAATCTCCCCCACCCCATGTCCATTCCTCTTTCACAGAGAGGGGCCATGGCATAAACCCTCCCGCATCATGCCTGTACTCCCCCTCTTACAGGGGGGAGGCGGCCCATCCCTTCTGCCTGAACAGCAGCTCCAGAAACCCATCACCTGTGAAGGGTAGCCAACCATCAGCTGTTCTGAACAGCCTGTCCCCAGCCAGGGCTGAGGCCAACCTGCATGAGTTGTGATTCTTTGATCAACACAATGGACTTATTATCCACACCAGGGGCAGAGCTCGGTTGCAATGGGACTAGGTGCAAGAAATGGACTTGCCCGGCCCCACCCCATTTTTTGTATTATTATTATTA
>QEPC01014492.1:3466459-3488100 GCA_003113815.1 Sphenodon punctatus | reverse complement strand
CATGAGGTGGAGGTCATGGAGGAGGAGGAGAATGAGGCGGGCCCAGTAGCACCCCACCACTACCACCAGGTGGGTGACCCTCCACGGCGGGGCACACCAGCGAAGGGGTCACAGGGGGCCGGGTGCAAAGGGTCCGGAATTACGGGGGGGGCCGGGGGCGTGCAACCACAACCAGCCATACCCACCTGGGGTGGGGGCATGGGGGGCAGGAGGGAGGGGCGATGGGCCCACAGTGGCCCCCACAGCACACCTGACTGTCACTGGCCCCAGCCACGGCGATCAGCTGCCAGGGGGGCATCCCATGAGAGGGCAGGGCCAGGGGACCCCACAGGGGAGGGCTGAGGGTCGCGGCCACACTATGGGGGCTGCCCCACCAGGTACCCCAGTACATGCAGTGGCGGGCTGCGGGGCACACTGGCCGGAAGCACTAATGTTCTGCCCAACCTCCTGTTCACAGACCAGGCGCCCGCTCACACGAGGAGTGCAGTTGCCGGCAGCGTGGAGCAGAACCAAGAGATGCTGGCCAGGAACTGGCACCGGAGGGAGGATCTCGGCAGGGAGCTGCTGGAGGAATCGCAACGGTTAGCCAAGGTGCACTCTCGGGAGCTCACACTCACCAGGGAGCTCATCAAAGGGGAGGGGGAAAGGGACCGGGAGATCCTGGTTGCCATGATGGCTCGGTCCCGCACTGAGCACTTCTGGGACAGGCGTCAGACTGCTGCCCTCCAACGTGAGCAGTGACGTGCCTGTGACGGGCTGGAGGGTCAAGCCACATGCCTCATGGACCTCATGGGGGAGGCCATGGAAGCCCTGCGGCGTGAACCCCAGCGCAACAGGCCCTGCCATGCCGCGGAAGGAGGGTCGGCGGCTGATCCACACCATGGTGCCTTCCCACTGGTGCAGGTGCCCCCACGCCGCACCTCGGCCACCCGTGGTTCCCCCAGCAGCAACCCTACCCAGGCCTGGTGCACGGGGTCCCCCTCCCTCACAGAGGGCACAAGGAACTGCTTGCGGGGCCGTCCTTCCGTCCCGCCCCCCCTGTGGTCCCGCCCCCGCCGCCACCCCAACCCCTTCACTGAGAAGCGACACCTCCACCCCAGGACCGGGCACCCCAGGACAACCAACTGCCCATGGTGGCCGCCCCACCCCCTCCGGTAAGGCCGCAGCACCCCAGGCCCCTGGGGGTGGGGGGCGTACCACTGAGGGGGGGGGGCACCGGGAAGCCAGGGAATTGCCCACGGCAGGATCCCGGTAGGGAATACAATATAGAACCCACACCATGCACACGCACCACATGAGTTCTGGAGCAACGGCCATTGCCTGATGCTCGTGTACCAGCTCTGTGAAGCTGTAACGGAAAGTGCACGGTCCATAATAACATGTACAGGTCAGTACATGGGCCCTCTTCATGGAGGGTCGCTCCACGTCACATGTTATGCCCGTGAGGAGTGTAGGGGGATCCTTGGGTGACCACAGGCCCTCCCAGTGGCCCAGGCCCCGGCGTGGGAATGAGAGATGTGCACAAGAGGATCGCTCACCCCTTTCTTGTTTCTCCACGCAGGGACCATTAGTGGAGGCCGGGATGGAGCGGCCAGTGGATGTCAGGGAGGCCGGGCCATGCGGTTGGCGATCGATCAGGTCGGCTGTGACCAGAGCTCGCCAACCTGCGAGCCCCGGTGGTGCGGCCAAGAGGGGGCGAGGACGCCCCAGACGTTAACCTCTCCATCCTATTGTACATTTATCCCAACAATACATATGTTGCATGTATGCCTCGCTGTCACTTCCTCCATCCAGGGACTGGGGGGGGGCTTGCAGGGGTTCTGCGGCAGGGTGAGGGGACTGTACAGTGCCCACCCAGCCGACGGGACCGGGGACCAGCCCAGTGAGGCCTCATGTGGTTGAGGTGGCTGGAACAGGTGTACACAGACCCTGCACGGGCGAGCCAGCGAGCGGCGGCAGGCAGGACAGTGCGTGACCCAAGAACCCTGCAGCTGACAGTGAGGGGAGGGTGCATGCACCCAGGAAACCCAGGGGACCCCTTCCCAGGACCCCCTAGACTTTCACATGGAACAGAGGCAGGGTTGAAGGTAAAGGGACATACACAGCTTTATTGAAGGGGTGCACAAGGCTATGGACACGAGTGTGGGTCGTGCACTGCCCGGTGTTCGGCTGCCTGGGCAACAATGCGGCCGCAGATGGCGTCCCTGTTCTCCTCCAAGATGCGCTGGAACGCCCCTCCCTGGGCATGTTGGTACAGGGGCACAGGGCCGTCCCTGTGCACCAGTGGTGGGTTGTCCAGGGCAGCGCCTCCTGTCTCACATACAAGAATGCACGCTGCCAGGACAAGGATGGGGGTGTGGTCCAGGTCGAATTGGCTCCTGTTCATCAGAAGGCACCAGCGCGTCTTCAGGAGCCCGAAGGCCCGCTCCACCATGTTGCGTGTGGACAACAGGCACTCATTGAACAGGCGGTGGTCTGGGTTGCATGCCACTGGATAGGCCCGCATGAGCCACAGGCTGAGTGGGTAGGCGGGGTCCCCATCACAACAGGGGCCATGTGAACCCCCTCTATCATGTGGTACAGGTTGGGGGTGATCTCCCCATTGAACATGCGTGCATAGAAGGGGGAGGCGTGCAGGATATGCACGTCGTGGCTCCGCCCCGACTGGCCTGTGTACACATCTATGAACAGGCCCCTATGATCCACCACGCCCTGAAGACTGATGGAGAAGGCATGTTTCCAGTTCATGTAGTCTATCTTGGCATGTGAGGGTCGTATGATAGGGATGTGGGTGCTGTCGATGGCACCAATGCAATGCGGGAACCCCATGACCTCGAACCCATGTATCACCTCCTCGGGGTCCTGGAGTTGGATGACCTGCTCCAAGAGGAGCTCCACGAGCAGGTCACACACATCATGGAGGACCCTGTTCACGGTGATGGTGCCCACCCCGAACTGCTCCCACACGCTCCTACAGGAATTGGGGGTGGCCAGCTGCCACACCGCCATGGCCATGCGCATCCCTGGTGGCAGCGGGAAACACACGTTCATCTCCTGTCTCCGGAGGTGGGGGTTGAGGAGCTCCCCCAAGGGGTCAGGAGAGAGCGGGGCATCCGGAAATGGTCCGACCATTCCCTGTCCGTCCAGGTGGCCAGCATGTTCTCCCACCAGTCATTGGTGTGGGAGCGCGACCAGTGCCGTTGCAGGGTCAGTTGGGTCACACGGCGGGTGTACACGTTGAGAGTCCATCGGGCCAGGACGAGCTGGGACACCGCGGAGCCCAACAGGGCACGGCGCCAGATGGCTGTCCGCCTCGCCCATCTCACGATCACTGTCCTCCTGAGGTTTGCTGCCCTCCGCCGCTGTGCCTCCAGGAGGACGGAGCCCCGACCTGGCAGGCAGAGGTGTGCTATCTGTTGTAGCAGCATGCGCAGCAGCAGGCTGCGTTCAGGAGTTGCAGTGGTACATCCCTGGGCTGTGGGTACTTGTCCCCCGGCAGCATAGTTCCCCAGCTCTCCAATCCCACCTACGCCCCGCTGGCATGTGCCCTGGCCGTAGCGCGCTCCGCTGTGCGGCCTGTGCCCCCGGCCCACTCTCCCCTGGTCTCGCAGGTGCTCCTCGGTTTGCACCCAGCCCGGTGTCACCGTGCTGTGCTGCTCGACCCCGTGCTTCTGCCCCTCCGCCCCATGCCCAATCGCTTGCATCAGGTCGCTTATGTACTGTGTAGCAAGGTGGGGGCAGGGCACTGACTGGTGCTGCACTGAGGGTGTGCTGGGGCTGCCACTGGGTGCCGGGCCTAGCTGATCATCCCCGCGAGTGCGCCGGTCGCATGCCCGCGGGGGGGGGGGAAGGGACCGCACGCACCCCAGGGTACCGCTGGCTCCGCACCCACACTACGGTCCCCCCCCTGCCATGGCCCACCTTTGCATGCTGCAGCTGTGTGCGGTGTGGATACAATGCCTGGCTCGCCTCCTTGGCCTGGCGAGGTGCCCGGCCGTGGCCTCCCCCATCTCTCATCACCTGTGCTGCATCCCTTCTATCCTGTGTGCGGTGTGGGTTGCGGCACCCCGGCCCCAGAGGCCGGCCTATCTCTGGCATGCAAGGCCGCCTGTGTGCGAGGGTAGTCGCTCGTTCCGTGCTCGTCCCAGTCACTGAAGCCCTCCTTCTCCCCCCTGTTGCTTCACCGGAGCAGGGCCCACTGCAGCCGTGGCTGGTCGTTCTGCAGGGCCCTCGGCCGGGGATGTATGGGAGGGGTGGTCGCCCTGTACAGACATGCTGTTGGTGGCCCTCTGGCTGAGCCCCGACGTTCAGCTGTTGGTGGGCGACCCCCTGTCACGATGGCTTTCGGCTCCTGTCACGGTACATGTGGATGATGGGTCACCAGATTGGAGCCCAGGCATGCTGGGGCCGTTCCCTCGAGCGCGGCTTCACCCCCCTGTGCCAGCCTCCTTGGGGGCACCCAGCCTCTGTTGTCATGCCATGGACTGCTGCAGAGTTAACAGCGGCTCGCCTGCTGGTGGACCGACCCGGGTTCAGCCTGGCCTTCCTGTCTGGGGGTCCCCCTGTTGCTGCCCTGTACACCGGCACCCTCTTGCATGCCTGAGGCATCCCGCAACCACCCTCTGATGTGGGGGTCCTCCTGTGGGAACTAGGCTTGCTGTCCCCTGAGGTTGGTGACCCACTCCAGACCGGGGATCTCTCCACTGAGGAGCTTGCCGCCCTTCGATCGGTGAGGGTCCTTCCAGCTGTGCAGGCTGTGGCCGCCGGAACAGATCTGCTTCTTCCCCGCTTCCTGGTGGATGTTCATATGCGCTCCCGAGGCTTTCGAAGGGGCTTTTTCGCCTAGGAGGTTCTAGAGCAGGGTGCACCGCCCTGGGACCGCTCACCGGACCGTCCATGAGCAGCTTCTCACTGGCACCTGCTCTCTGCCACCCCGGTGCCCTGGACGGTGCATTGCCTGCCCCCCCTCCCCCCATGCCTCCAAACGGGCTGTGCGCTGCCGTCTGCATCACTGCTGGCTGCTGTCTGGTTCCCTGGACCCCTTCTCCTCCTCTGGGTGACCGCTGCTCCCTCCCACTGGGGCTTCCCTGGTGCCCTTGTGCCCTCCTGTTGTGCTCCTCTTGCCTGGCCGTGGGCCCACCTGCACCCCCCTGCTCTGCCTCTCTGTGATTGGGGGACGCCGTTCCCCCTGGCACCAATAAAATGCTGTTCTGTGATGGTCTGCCATGCCTTGCTTCTCTTGATGCCGTGGCAGCTGGGTGCCCCTCCCCTTGGTGGCCCTCCTGGCCTCATCTGTGTGGTTGTGTGCAGGGGGTGTGCTTGGTGTGTACTGGTGGGCTCTGGGCTTGTAGGGTGTGCACCGGTTGCGAGGTGTGTGTTCCCCTGGCGGCTTCCCTGCTGGGCGCTGCTGCCTGGGCTTGCTCAAGGGGTGGTATTGGCGGTGGGCAGTCGGCCGTGCACCCCCTGGACTCACCTGTGCATTGGTGTGGCCCTGCCCCACCCCTCCACTCCCCTCTGCTGTCGCCCCCTGTTGGTGCAGGCCATCTATGGTGGTGGCGATGGATGGGCGGCGGCACCATGGGCGCTGGGCAGCTGAGCGTGAGTAGGGGTTGTGATGGCCCTGGGCTTTGGCCTAACCGATCCCCCTTCATGCACGGGTCCAGGTGCTCCTCCGGGTGGTGGCTGTCGGCGTGTGGGGTGTGGCTGCCGCCGGCCCTCCCGGCATTCCCCATTGCCCTGTCCCTTCTCTCCTGCAGCTACTGTTGTCGTGCTGCTGGCGATCTTGCGCCTGGGCGCGATGGTGCAGCAGCTGGAGCGGGCGGCGTGGGACATGCGGGCAGCGGGGCAGCTGTTTGATGGCATCTGTGAGTGTGCTGCCCGTTTGCTGGGCCCTGTGCCTGGGTCCCTCCGTGGGGGGTTCTGTTCCTTGGTGCCCGGAGCTGGCTCCCCTAGTGTATATAGCCGTCATGAGGAACCCCAGACCGGCAGTGCAGGGGCAGGACCTCAGGCCTCGCCTCCCTATCCATACAGGAAGGCTATTAAAGCTTGCTGGGGGTTTAGACAAGAGTGTGGATTCCTTACTGGAAACTTTAACTTCCGAGTGTCCCGATTTGGGTACCCCCATACGTAATGAGAAATCCAGGGTAGCAGCTGCTAGTCAGGAACTGTAACTCCTTGGATTTGTCCATCTCCCAGACTTTACTCTCACCAATGGCAGCACACTTGCCGTTGCCACTGGTGAGCTCCCAGGCACCAGTGTCTATCCAACTGGGTGTTCCGGAACCACCTCTTGATCAGGGATTGGCCCTTTTACAGGCCCTCCCGCCGTTGCAAGGAAGTGCCACATGATCCGTGACTGGCCCTGGTCTTGTTGACTGCAAGTTAGTTACCTGGAACATAGCAGGTTGGCGATCTAGGTCTAGGGATCCGACCTTTATCCAGTATGCTGGAAAGCTTCCCATTCTATGTCTGCAGGAAACTTGGGAAGTGTGTCCCCTAGATCTTCCTCCAGAACTTTCCCATTATACTTCCTATGCTCTCCCTGCAATTTCCTTGGCAGCTAGGGGTCATTCATGTGGTGGTTTGGGCTTTTGAAAATACTCATAGTATTTTCCAGGGGACCATAATAGAAGTCTTGAAGCATTCACTTTTTCTCTTGGGCCTGGTTTTGGCCAACGGGGGATGGTCCTGTATTATATTGAACATCTGTATCCCTCCCCAGGGTACCAAGTTGTATGACTCTTCAGTATGGTCTAATCTTGAGGTTATTATCGAGAATTTGGGTAAAGCATATCCTGGCAGTCCTTCAGTTGTTCTTGGCGATTTCAGTGCCAGACTTGGGGCTAATGACCAAGATCTACTGGCCCACTGTTCCAATGTTTGCTTTCCATCTACTCCCCTTCTTAGCCAGAGGCACTCGAGGGATAATGTGATTAGTGGAACAGGAGTTAATTTGGCTAGGTTGGTGACAAATTCCAAATTATGTTTATTGAATGAGTCATGCTATCAGTTTCCGTTTCTAGGCCCAAGCAATGTGAGTGTTATGGTCTCTGTGGATATTTTGCCCTTCCTTAAGGATTTTGAGGTTGCGCAGGTATTCTGTAGTGATCATTTACCTGTACAGTCCAGTTTTTATTTTCCTAGTAAAGAGGGGATATTGACAAAGGTTATATCATATGGTAACTCACACAATCAGGCCCTATGTTTTTGTGCCCCTGCTTGGGGGGAATTCATTCTCCCAGTTCTGGAAGATTGGATGGGCGAGGATGAGACCATAGCTTGAAAAGCCATTATAATGACCTCTGAATCTGGACAAGGGGCCTTCAAAACACTCAGGCAGCGCCTTTCCCAGATTATCCAGATTGAACCTTCTTGCAACCCAAAACTCCATTCTCCATTGAAAGCATGGTACGATGGAGATTGTACTGCAGCCAGGAAATTAGTAAAGTCTATTTATATATCTTATCGTCAGGGCCAGTTATGTCGTTTGCCATCTTCTTACTTCCAGGCCAAGCGGGACTACCAAGCCCTTATAAAATTAGGAAAAAACGGGAGTATTTTCAAGCTAGATGGGATTCAGTTTTGGAGGCTGCCCAGGCAGGGAATTCCCGACTTTTTTGGAGGTTGTTAAAAGGGGGTTCCAAGCTGTTTATTAGCTGAAATTTCTTTTCTATCCCGGTTCAAACATGGGCAAAGTATTTCAGTCAGATCTATGCACCTCCTGCAATGATGGTCCCACTTGTGCCGTTATTTAAAGCTACGTCGGTACTTCCCGACTGGCCTCGCGTGGGTGACTCAGAAGCAGTGGATCTAATAGAGTCTTGCAGGAATAATAGGGTGCCAGGAAGGGATCTGATACCTGTGGAATTGCTCAAACGTTACAAGGAATGGTGGGTACCCATGCTGTCAGCTCTTTTCTCTGTCATTAATCAACCGGGGTCTGTTCCAGCGACCTGGAAGCTAGCTGTGGTTGTACCCATCCACAAGAAGGGCTCATTGACAGATCCTGCCAATTTCAGGCCCATCAGCTTGCTTTGTGTTATTGGGAAAATTTATGCCAAGTACCTACTGGGCAAGCTGAATTTGTGGATGAGGTCATGTAAGATAATATACCCAGAGCAGTCTCGGACCACTGTATGGCTTTCATATATAACTGAGAAATAGAGGCATCTAAATCAGCGGTTTTTTGTGGCCTTTCTTGACATTTGATACAGTTGATAGGACCATTCTCTGGAGCAAGTTGGGTAAATCCTCAATTGACCAACGACTTTTGTTTTTAATTCGATCACTTTACTCCGATTCTACACTAGCAGTTAAATTGGGCCCTTGCCGGCATGTCTCGGAGGAAGTAGAAGTGAGCAGGGGAGTGAGACAGGGTTGTGTCCTGGCGTCAGCTCTTTTTAATATTTTTTTTCAACAATGTTATTTTGTCCCTGGCCCAGCTCTCATTCTTTCCCCCTTGGCTTGGCCATCGCCACATTGGGTGCCTGTTGTTTGCAGATGACCTGGTCCTGATGTGTCAGACCCGCGTGGGGTTAGGAAGGCAGCTAGAGGTCATGGCTCTTTATTGCCGGGCCAATAACCTTGAATTAAATTATCTTAAGTCCAAGGTCCTGGTCTGCACTAAGTCCTTGAGAATCCATCGCCACTCCCGGTTTATCGATGGTAACCCAATTGAGCAGGTTGAACAATTCAGGTATCTGGGCATTTTATTCCATTACTCGGGAAGCTGGAAACCCCACATTGAAGGGACGTGTCTCAAAGCCAAAAATTCTGCCCTGGCAATTGGGAGTTTCTTTAACCAATCTGGCTGGGTAGCTTATAATATGACTAGTCAAGCATTTAACAGTAAGTCCTGGGCTCAATTTCTTTTGGGGGCTGAACTATGGGCTCCTTTTAGAGATGGGCCAGCAGAAGTGGACATTCAGAGCCTGGGTTAGGGCCCATAAATTCTGGATTAAAATCCATAGGTTGGATCCGAAGGGTCTTTCCCCCTTTTTCTTGGAGGATTCATTCCAGGGTAAATGGAGGCAAGCAGTTGAGTTTCATCTCACCTCCCTAGGTTTATCTAAAACTTACCTATTATCTAGGGGTTTTCTCCCTGCGCTGGTAGAGGCCAGGGCACGTTGGCAGGATGTAGATTTCCAGGTGGGGTGGGGAAGGGTGGGTTCTTCAGCCCACCTGAGTCATTATTTTAGCTTGGCCCCCGAAGTAGATACCATGACTCGGTATCTTTTAGCTGACATCCCGCCAAGAGGGAAATGGCTCCTCATGGCGGCTAGGGTCAATGCTTTGCTGACGAAACTTTTGGAAGGTCGCTATAAAAAAGTCCCACTAGCCCAGAGGCTGGGCCCATACGACCAGCAAGAGTCTGAAACTACTTGTCATGTGCTTTTAAGATGTCGTTTATATGATGCCCTGCGTGCCGAAATTTTGCAGTCATTTTTAGATTTACATCCTGGTTGAACAGACGATTTCATGTGTGCGACAAACTTCCAGGTGATCGCAGTCAGGAAGTAACTTGTGTTGTTGCCAGGTTTCTGACCTCTGCCTTGGCTAGACGGAAAAAATTTCTGGATTATACTTGTCTGGATTGACTTTCTGTTGATTCTATGACTATCCTTGGCTACTCCCTAAATCCAATACAAGGGTTTGCCATGTAGATTTTATTATGTAAACATTTATATTGTGTTGTGTATGGTGTTTTGTATTTCGGGCTGTGGCAGTGTGCCTGCCCCACTAAAAATTGAATACTACTACTACTACCGATGGCTGTCTCCCTCCCTGCCCTGTTGTTGTTGCCCCCTGTTGCTGGTTCCCCATTTTATTAAAGTTTCTTGTGTTCCTTCCCGGTGTGTCCGTGATGTGCTTCGCTGTGACCTCTCCCCTTGTGCGGGTGCCTCTGGGGGGGTGTTACGGGGTTGCCTGTGTTGTGTGGGTGCCTTCCCCCCCCTTGCCCCCCGTGGGTCGTGTGCCCGTCCCTGTGTGCTTCTGTTGCCTGCTTGTGTGGGCCGCTCTGCTGGGGGGGGCATCGGGCTGTGTGGAGCCGGCTCCTTTGTAGCAGCTGTCATCCCATCTCCCTCCCGCCCCACCCACGCGGGTCCTGGCAGCTGGGGGAGTGGGGCCACATTGCGCGGCTTCGTTTGCCCTCGGTTGGCCATGTTCTGCCGTTGCTGTGCTGGGCGGGGCTTCCCCTGCCAGTCCCGGCTGTCCGTGTACTTGCACGGGTGTTTGCTGGGTGTTTCCTGGGATGGGTGTTTGACCGCTGGGTGTTTGCGGGCCCCTCCCCTTTCCTTCTCACAACCCCCTGTGGTGCTGTCCGTGTAACTGTCTCCCTGCTCGGTGCTGCCGGGTGTGCTCACCACCCAGCCACACCCATCTCCACCCATCGGCGCTGCTGCGCCGTCCATGTAAAAACGGCCTGTGTCATAAACTACTGGGTGGCCTTGGGCAAGTCTAAGGGTATTTTCGGACGTGAGGGGCCCGGAGGCCTGCCATGCTGAATCTCTCTCAGATCCCGGTCCGTGATGAAGCTGACTGTCCTTCAGACGTGCCGGCTCCATCCCTTTGGGGAATCGGGGAGGGGGCTGTGTGATGTGTGGCCCCACCCCCCACTACCTCGGCTGCTGCACCCGATCCCGTATTGTGGTCGGGGCCATGATCTGGGATGGGCCAAAGGTAATATGGTGTTAATATACAAGGCCCTTCACGGTCTGGGCCCCTCATACCTCAGGGACCGCCTCGCCCTCCGCGCCCCAGAGCGGCTCCTTCGGTCTGCCAGGGGTGCCTTTCTGGAGGTCCCTGGGTTAGGCGGGGGTCCACAATGGAGATGGCATTCACGGTAGCTGGGGCGCGCTGCTGGAATTCCCTCCTGGAGGAAACTCGCCTGGCCCCAAGCCTTCTGACGTTTCGGCGAATTTGTAAGATCTGGCTGTTCGCCCAGGCCTTTGGGGAGGGGGGTGGGGTGGGTTAGGGGTTGTTTTATCTTCCCCCACCCTAATTTATTTATTATTATCCCAGCCTGTTTTATTGTAGTGTTTTTATGGATTGTTTTAATATATTGGTTTTATGATTGTTTTATGTTGAATTTGTTAGCCGCCCCGAGCTGTTCACAGGAGGGGCGGGATATAAATTGAATAAATAAATAAATAAATATCACACACGTTAGTTTTGGCCCATCCCAGATCGTGGCTAATCTAACCACGGTTCTCGACCTCCAGCCGACCGGAGGTCCAGAACCGTGGTTAATTTGACCCCCGCCAGAGATTCACTGTGGTGGACATCTGGCGGGGGGTCAAACAGACCTTCACGGAAACACCAACACCACAGGGGATCCGCCGCGGTCCGCTGTGGTGAAAGGCGTTTTCGTAACATCTGAAATTACCCTCAGCCTCAGTCCCTCATCTGTAAAATGGGAATATGTGTGTGTTTGTTCCCCTCACCCTTGTCTGTCTTAGATTGTAAGCCAACTGGGCAAGGTGCCTGTCTTTGAAAATCTGAGAGTGTACAGTGCTGGGTATGGCCTAGTAGTGTTATAGAAATGATAAGTAGTAGCAGGAATTGAGGGCCGAAGGAGAAGCAAGACTATGAAGTGCCTCAAAGACAAGGAGCTTATGATGGCTACAAACACTGCTGTTGGTTTGACCCAACACAACTACTTTTTGACACATTTCAAAGCAGTGAGCACCATCTCCAGGATGCTTTGTTTCCAACTACAACTCCCAGAAGACACTGCGTCCCGCGCATGCGCAGCTGCGAGCCGCGTTCCCCAGGCCTAGGCCCGTCACAGCCTCCGACGCCACGGCACGCAGGGAGCTGAGGAAGCGCAGCGAGGGGAGGGGGGCACTTCCGCTTCCGGCCAGCCTCACTCTGGTCCCTGCGGCTGGCGGCCGAGCCTTGTGCCTCCGCCATATTGTCTGTGTGAGGCCGGCAAAGGAGGGAGGCGAGAGTGAGCGGCGGCCGCTGCTGCTGCCTCCTCAGGTACCGGCGGGCGGGGCCGCTCCCTTGGGACCCGGGCGGGAGGAGGGGGCTGGGCCCACCCGGCCCCCACCCTCCCGGCTGCAGAGGGGCGGGGCTGACGGGGGCCCCCCTCCCCCACCCTGGCAGCTGCGGCGGGGGCAGGGCCAGGCAGGGGGGAGACCCGCCCCTCCAGGAGAGAGACCCCTCCCCTGCATGTGGGGGGCAGGGCTTGGGGAATGGAGGCTCCTCCCCCCCATCCCTGCATGTGGGGGGCAGGGCTTGGGGAATGGAGGCTCCTCCCCCCCATCCCTGCATGTGGGGGGGCAGGGCTTGGGGAATGGAGGCTCCTCCCCCCCATCCCTGCATGTGGGGGGGCAGGGCTTGGGGAATGGAGGTCCCTCCCCCCCATCCCTGCATGTGGGGGGGCAGGGCTTGGGGAATGGAGGTCCCTCCCCCCCATCCCTGCATGTGGGGGGGCAGGGCTTGGGGAATGGAGGTCCCTCCCCCCCATCCCTGCATGTGGGGGGGCAGGGCTTGGGGAATGGAGGTCCCTCCCCCCCATCCCTGCATGTGGGGGGGCAGGGCTTGGGGAATGGAGGTCCCTCCCCCCCATCCCTGCATGTGGGGGGGCAGGGCTTGGGGAATGGAGGTCCCTCCCCCCCATCCCTGCATGTGGGGGGGCAGGGCTTGGGGAATGGAGGTCCCTCCCCCCCATCCCTGCATGTGGGGGGGCAGGGCTTGGGGAATGGAGGCTCCTCCCCCCCATCCCTGCATGTGGGGGGGCAGGGCTTGGGGAATGGAGGCTCCTCCCCCCCATCCCTGCATGTGGGGGGGCAGGGCTTGGGGAATGGAGGTCCCTCCCCCCCATCCCTGCATGTGGGGGGGCAGGGCTTGGGGAATGGAGGGGTCCCTCCCTTGCATGTGGGGGGCAGGACTTGGGGAATGGAGGCTCCTCCCCCCCTCCCTGCATGTGGACTTGGGCAGGACTTGGGGAATGGAGGGGCCCCTCCCCTGCATGTGGGGGGGGCAGGACTTGGGGAATGGAGGGGCCCCTCCCCTGCATGTGGGGGGGGCAGGACTTGGGGAATGGAGGGGCCCCTCCCCTGCATGTGGGGGGGGCAGGACTTGGGGAATGGAGGGGCCCCTCCCCTGCATGTGGGGGGGGCAGGACTTGGGGAATGGAGGGGCCCCTCCCCTGCATGTGGGGGGGGCAGGACTTGGGGAATGGAGGGGCCCCTCCCCTGCATGTGGGGGGGGCAGGACTTGGGGAATGGAGGGGCCCCTCCCCTGCATGTGGGGGGGGCAGGACTTGGGGAATGGAGGGGCCCCTCCCCTGCATGTGGGGGGGGCAGGACTTGGGGAATGGAGGGGCCCCTCCCCTGCATGTGGGGGAGGCAGGACTTGGGGAATGGAGGGGCCCCTCCCCTGCATGTGGGGGAGGCAGGACTTGGGGAATGGAGGGGCCTCTCCTTCCTCTGCTGGATATGGGGGACAGTGCTGAAGAGTGGGGCTTCCCTTTCCCTCCCCCACCCGCATATGGGGTGGGAGCAGAACCGGACAAGGGCCCTCCGCCCTCTCAGCTGCGTATGTGGGGGCAATGCTGAAGAGGATGCCTTTCCCTTTCTCCCCATCTCAGCTATGTATTGGGGGTGGGGGGAGGCTAGGGAGAGAGTCCCTCTTCCCCCGTCTCAGCGTATGGCAGGGCGCCTGGTTGAAGAAGCCCCTTAGCTGCATTGGGGGGGGGCATCCTATCTCCCCCCACCTTCAGTATTGGGGAGAGGTCCCCTCATGAGGAAGGCTACTTCTCCTGCCTCCCCATCTGTCCCCTTTCCTGACCCAGTTAGAAAAGCCCCCTAAGGGGGATGCATCGTCTTCTCCCCTACCCCAGGAATGGCTCCTCTCCCAGTCAGCTCCAGTAGGGTATATAGGGGGAATCCTCTCCGATAGAGGGGAGGGAAGACAGGGAAGGTGTTGGAGATGGTCCGTGTAACCTATTCCCTTGGGTTCATGTGGGTTTCAGGTCAGGACTTCCTCCTGCCTTACTTTGCAGGAGGAGTGGGGAGCACACCTCCGGGGAAGCAGGGCCCCCCTTTTAGATGCATTGGACTCCAGGCAAGGCGAGCTTGTCTTGGGAGTGGCGGGCTTCTTCCCTGGCTTTATGTGGGGGGCTTTTTACATCAGAGACTTATACCTTGGGGAGTGACTAGATAGCAGGGAGGGGAGTGCTCCCCTTTCCAGTTCTGCGAGGGTACCGGGCCACTCTACGCCGTGGGGGAAGAAATTAGACAGGAGATAGTCGCTCAGCCTGGGCACTCTTGCTCCTTATTCCAGAAGGATAGACATGGGGGCAGCTGTGCCCCTAAGGTGCAGAGGGGAAAATCTTTATCTTTTGCGACGGGGGGTGGGGAGAAGGGCTCCCCTAACCTCCCGGGGCTGGAAGACGGTGCCTTAAAGCTCTTGTTTCTGATCTCATGGGGGGGGAAGAGTCCAATTCCCCTCCTGCTCTTGGAGAACGGGTAGGAAGATGGGGAGCGCTCTTACTGTTCTGAGGAGGGGAGGCTGGAGGAGAGGTAGTCACTTGAGACAGAGGATTCCAGTTCTTTCCCAGTCATGGAAGGAGGTGGAGCAAGGAGCAGAGTAAGGTGGGGGGGTAGGATTTTTCTTCTTCTTCTTCCAGGACTTTCCTCAGCCCCATGTGTGAGGTTTGGAGGAATACAGCCCCTGAAGAAAGGAGTCCTGACTGCACTGTCGGGCCTCTTGGGGAGGAATCTGTCCCCTTGGTGAAGGGAACCAATCTCTTAGAAAGCTAGTGTCAACTCTCACATACTAGCTAGCTCTCTGGAAGGGAAGGGAAGAGGAGAGATTCCCCTCAACAGCAATGTGTTTCTTTGATATTAAGAAATCCATCATGCCCTTCAACTTTGTTCTTTTGAGGTGGGATGTAAGGTTTCTCTTCTCCCCCCACCCTGCCTCCCAAGAAGCAAATGGAAGGCTGTCCCATCCCCCCACCCCAGCAGTTGGTATTAAATGCCATCTAGGGGTTTTGAGGGTTTTTTTGTTTGCATCAGAGATTTATACATTGAGGACAACTCCCCTTCTTGCCACAGCTGAAATTTAATTTGTAATCCATTGAAATGATGAGTTAGGTCAACGTTGCCAATGTGCGCAGATTGATTTGATAAAATAATTCCTTGCAAACCATGCTTTTTAACAACCTTCCTGTTCAGTGCCCATAAATCTTGGTCTGTGAGGAACTCTTGGATCTCCCGCTAGGAGTAAGGGAAGACTTGAGCCACTTTTAAACTTCGTGGGAAGCTCCCCTCCGGGACCACCATTGGGTTTTTTTGGGTTTCGCCTGTGATTTTCCAAGAGGTTTGCACAGATCTGCTGTGTGGTATGCCCAAAGCTAATGGCTGCAGAAGCATCACAGAAATCCGTTCACGGTCCTATCGCAGACACCCCAGGTTTACCAGGTGGTCCTTCTGTTCCGATGTCATGGAAATTTCCACCCCACAGTAACGCTGAAGCAACCTCTTGGTGCTGCCATTGGTGATGTTTAAAGCACCCATAAACAAAGACCAAGGTCATGAGCCACAAATAATTACACCAAAGTAATCCTATTGAAGCCCAAAGCGTGTCAGTGGGGACTAGTCGTGTTAAGTGTCTTGGGGATTGCAGCCTTAGGGTGTACTTGCTCCTTGTGTAGTATCGGGATTTTTAGGCCCTAATCTTGCCTTGCAATCGAGGAACGCAAATGGCTGTGCCGACATGGCACCGCCTTGATTGCAGGGGAAGTCCACAGTGATGCTGAGAACTGCGTTATTCCACATTTTAGGAATGCTGCTGTTCCTGCCAGTGGTTTAATTTTGCTGTTTCCCCCCATGCTGTTACCTATTTGCACTTGAAACCGGTTTGCAAATTCTCCTACATTATTTTGAAAACGTGGGTCTTGATATAACTAGACTCAAGGATCAACACTCGTTTGCGATGAGTCAGACCAGCTCACACCTTTCCCAGCGATGCTGTTTCGGGATATCTCTAGACCCAGGGCAACAACACTGCATCAACTTTGCATCTTTTTACAGGGCAATCGAGAGAGTTTTCTTTGTAGGCAGAAGGGTTAGAGAGGCACTTAAGAAAAAAAAAGTCTAAAATAGCCAGAATTGGACAATCATGGTGTAGATGGAGTGTTACCAAATGTTGATACAGGCCTGGTGTTTCTGTCAGAGGTAGGTACGAAACGGCAAGCCCCTCTGTCCAAGTGTGTGTAGTTCCATTTTATTCAGAAGCATGTAGTATTTAGCTCTGCGGCATCTTTTCAATATTCAGTCTCCGTGGTCTCTTGGGAACAGGTTTGGCTGCCCCCAAGCTCTATAAGAAGGGAAACTCTCTATCCTCTTTCAGTAGAAGAGGGATTACCACCTCCCAACTCTGTGGGGTGATGAGCAAGGGGAGTGGGTCCCCCATTCCTTGGTGGTTGAGCATCTGCTGCTTTGCATACCTGTGAAACGGTCTGCTCCTTTCCAGCTTTATGGTTTGGGGCGTGGGGGAGAGGTAGGATCCTTTAGGGGGGAGCAAGAGACTATCCCAAACCAGCTCAACTAATGGGATAATGTGCCTTGTGGGTGGAGATAACATTCCCCTTGGTATTTTGAGGGGTGGGTCAGGGTATCTTCACAGTGAGACAGGAATTGTGTAGCCCTGCTCCAGCTGCTGTTCTTGGTTTGAATGGGATGTGTGGTTTGCAAGGAAAGATCGCTTTCTTAGTAGGGTACAGTTCCATAGTAGGAATGGATTACTCCTAAAGATGAGGAGGGGCAGGAGTTCCAAAATGAGGGGATAAATGTGGAGCGAGGGAGATAGTTTGATTGTGTCCTAGCAGTTGTAAACTTGGGGGATTTTTCTCTGGTGGAGAGCCAGGTTGTGTAGTATGACACAGTGGAAGCATAATTGGTAGTTAAACCCAGGACCAGGGAGTGTAGGTGTGAGGGAGTGCGTTCCAGTGTCCTTAGAGAAGCTGACAGAAGAGAGGTTGCATAGGGTGGTAAAGGTACATGGGATTGCATTTAACAAGGGGTGGCACAGAAGAAGAGAGAAGTACTGGTGTGGAAAGATTTATTAGTCTTTGTGGGGAGATTGATGTTTGTAAAAGGGATTAGATCCTAGTGAATAGAGGATCTGGTAAGTGTAGGGGAATAGGAATAGGAGATACTTCCTAAATCAAGATGAGGTTCCCCCTTTCCGGAAAACGCAGATGAGGAATAGGTCTCCATGAAGAAAAGATAGGACGAGATAAGGATGGAAGAGGTCCTAGGGGACAAACTGCAGGGAGAACACTGCCTTCTGGAATGGAAGAGAGAATTGTTTTCCTGAGAGGACAGTGTGTGGGGATCACATGGGATAAGTTGGTTCAAATTTAAAAAAAAAAAAATTTAACAGAACACGGGCTGTTAAGCAAGATAGCCAGGGAATGCAGCCTCATGCTCTGGATAGAATCTTAAGCAAGAATCCTTGCTCTAATCTTGCCTTTAAAAGCCTTTAGACCCTAACCTTGCCAGCTTTCAAAATGCTGAAACTTGATAGTAACTGGTAGCCTGATTATTCACCAATTCAGGTCTGGTCCAGGTTCAACGGGTAAGACAAAAATTATAACTCAGGTTCAGTTCTGGTTCAAGTAAAAATACTGGCTTGAATCTATTCTTTGGATCCAATTTGCTTCAGCTTTTCCAAGTAGCAGAGTTAAACAGACAAGACAGTGATCAGTTTTACTGCAGCTGCCCAGAAAAATGCAGGACCTATCTCTTTCATTCAGCTGTTGCTCCTTGACTAAGCCACCTTAACTATCTCCCCTGGTCCACACAGGTATTCTAGAACCTGACAGGTTTAACTTTGATTTCAAGATCTCTCCTATAAATGCACAACCTGATACAATAGAAGATGGAGGCAGACTTACTGCCCCAATCTAGACAGAGAATACCCTTTGTTCAAAGCTGTTTTCTTAAATCTAAAAAGGTTAACTACCTCAGTTTTTTTCCCATGCCAAAAAAATTCTCTTTCCACTAAGATCCAGTAGAGGTGTCAGATGGAATGGACAACACAATTTGTGAATGCCAAAAGTTTCCCTGCAATCAAAGGCAGATGATTTTGCGATCCGGCTGGTGGTTGATAATGATACTTACAGTAGGGGGTGGCCAAGAGAATGATCCCAATTGACAGCAGGTGGACTGTGATCCTCAGCCGGGGCAGGACAAGGGGTTTTGGATGTAGCCACACAGTTTTTGGGCTCACCCACTCCGGCCGGTAGACTGCCTGAGGCCAACACATGGGCAGGGTAGATCCTTACCCAGGTATGCCTGGCCTCTCCTGCCATACCAGCTTTAAAATCTACACATTGCAACTATTTCCAGTCTCTCATAAAGATAGGGCAATCACCCAAGGAATCCCATATAAGAGATGGGCAACATCTTGATTTTTTAGGCATTAAATTTCATGGAATTAGAAGGAATGGAAAGCTGGATAATGCCACATATCCCCAAGAACAGGCTCGTGCTTTTCCATGGATAGGATGCACAAGTCATTCTCATTTCTACACTGCAGCCTCCTCTGGTCATTTTCAAAGAGGCTCCTTCCTTAGCCCACTTCCATAGGTTTTATTGGTGATGGGGATCTTGGCTACCAGGCCGTCTTCCATTAATTTATTATTTTATTTGAACCAGCTTGCCCCATGTGATCCTCACACACTGTCCTCTCAGGAAAACAATTCTCTCTTCCATTCCAGATGGCAGTGTTTTCCCTGCAGTCTGTCCCCTAGGACCTCTTCCATCCTTATCTCATCCTATCTTTTTCTCACCATGGAGACCTACTCCTCGTCTGTGTTTTTCCAGAAAGGGGGAACCTCATCTTGATTTAGGAAGTATCTCCCCTTCCTATCACCCTATATTTCCCAGATCTCTACTTACTAGGATCGAATCCCTTTTGCAAACACGCCTCTCCCCACAAAGCTCGATGTGAAGAGACCTCCAGCTGCCAGCGGATGGCCATGGACAGCAGGAAATAGACCACTCCATCTGTGGTTCATTTTTTCTGAACCGCTCAAAGCTAACAACTTGGGCAGGAAGCAGGGCTAGATGGACCATTGGTCGGATCCAGTGAGGCGATTTCTTGCATTCTTATGTGCAGAGTAGATTCTGCTCTCCAGAGTCTTTGGCTGTGTCCTTCCCAGCAGAGACATATAACCTTGCACTAGGTTTCCAGAATGAAAGGACTCAAAGCAATTAGATTGGCTTATGATGGTCATAAGGTGCGAGGAATGTGATGTTGCTGCCAAGATGGAGGATGGAGCCTCTTTAGGAAAACAACTGACAGTGGCTTGATTTAATTTTGTTTCAATATCCCATGTACCAAGGGTGGGCTTCATATTTGCATACGTACTGACTCGTACAGCAGGCTGGATTTTTGTGGGTTGATAATGGATCTCACAAAATACTAGTGCAAGATGGTTGCAGTACAGTTTGGCACATTCCTAGCTTAATGTTTCAGTTGCTCCTCGATTCAGGGGACGTATGTCCTGCTCTATCTAGCAACAATTATTTAGGGCAATCTTTCTTTATACTAGTGACAAAATAGTGGGCATTTAGCAAGTGCTGTTCTGTGCTGGCCAACTCTCGTACTCTGTGTGTATAACTTAAGTATGATTAATTCTCTGAAGACCAAGGATCTGTCTGCTTTGGAAAGCTTGCAGATTTTAAGAAAGTGTATTATGTGTTTAAAGTCTGTTTAGGGTCTGGGACCAGCATAGGCTGTTATCTGTTTGGGAAGAGGCTTTGCACTCGTTCAGCCTCTGATGCTGCAAACTCTGTTGCACAAAAGATTCAAGCAAGTTTCCTGATTGACAGGTGAAATCATCCAGAAGGATTTCTTATTTTATTTTTGAAGAGAAACCATGCTTGACGTTGTACAAGTCTTCCCTTTTTCCTTTTGATTCTGGCGATATTTGTGAACTTTGATCAACTATACCGTCAGGCTAATTAAAAGCTTTAAATTTTTGTAGTATTGTCTGACCTCCAGAGAAATCTCTCATATTGGATAATCTGTGGTCAAGCCAGCTGGGAAGCTGCATATCAGTGCTTCCTTAGACCTTGCTTACTAATAAATGCACAAGAAAAGCCCACCCTCCCCATAGCAATGGTTGTTACTAAGCTGGGTGTGACTTCTCGGAGCTCAGCTGGCTGCAAAGCCACTGACACAATCAAGCCTGAGAAGTCAACTGCAAAGCAATTGCAGTTGTGCCAAAATATACCTCCTTTTCTAAACTTGAACAGTCACGTGTTCTAAACTGACAAGACCAGAAGCCCTGTCCTTAGTAAACAGCTTACAATGTGGAGAGGGCAAAGACCCCAGCAGAGCAAATGTTCTGTCTTCGTAGGCTGAAATTGGAGAACTTTCCTTTTGAAGACAATTCCAGGGCCCTCAACCTCCAGCTACGCAACTGCGTTCTAGTGACGAAACGGACTTAGCCAGTACATGGTGGCGTGCCCAAGGACAGAGGAAGCCGTGATTTTCAGCTCTTGACGCTTTAGTGCTTTGTGCGGCGGTGTGCGAAGGATTGTGAGGGAGGGTCCAAGGGAGTCCACTTTTCACACTATTGCTGAATCACCAAGGTAGTGTTTAAAGCAGTTTGTTCAGTGATGATGGTTTATTGGAAAATTTTCTTATTTGCATAAGAAAATTTTGAATCTGAACATTTTCCTGTGCAAAATTTGCTATAGCCCTGGAAAATTTTCCGCAGAAAAAAATTGGTAGTGGAAAACTTTCCACCATACATCACTAAATCTGTTATGGTCTGCAAGTCAGAAATTGCTTCATGCTTAGAGCACTGCCGTGGCTTGGCAGTTGAATAAAATGTCTACCTTCCGATCTAAAATCAGCCGCAATATTGGATAAATACATTGTGAATCAGTGTCTGTCTTATACGAGAGGTATTAACCTAGCAACCCTTTTAGAATTTGTCACACTAATAATTTATCAAGGCTGGCATGAGCTTCCCCTAGTACTGGATTACCACTAACGCCTGTGTGACATTGTATGGAGATAACCTGGGACAGTTGGGTGGGCACCCCTCCAGCCCATTGCAGATGTAGTAAGAGCGATAGCATTGGCCTTCTTTCAGGGATCGGTGTTCACTGTTTTCCCCATTGGCAAACATAGGGGAAATGCAGTGAATGTGGGTCCCTGGTATAAAAGCCTTGGTAGAACAGGAGACCTGAGGGAGTTTGGTAGATTTCATCCAGAATGAGTCTTAACACTTTTTTAGGTAGGTCAGCAAAACAGTTTTTTCAGGCAGTTTGCCATCCGCTGTGATTCTACTGCAACTCACAGGGCTGGCTTAAACGTGCGAGGTAAAGGCAGTGAGATTGTTGATAGTTGCCAAACTAACTGACTCATTCTATATAAAAAGTTCATGGAGGGAGAACGTTCTCGGCATCAGTGGCTTCCATTTGCAGGAGTGGTTCCTAGCTGTTTGAGGGTAGGGCTTAGGCATCCCAGCTAGCATTTGTGCAAGTTTTACACAATAAATAAAATAATTGTAAATATATCATAAAAACATTCTAACGGAAGTTATCAAAATCCCTAAAAAAAACCCACCCTAGCTCATTCTCCCCCCCCCCCCCCCCCCCCCCCCC
>QEPC01014492.1:3427023-3461359 GCA_003113815.1 Sphenodon punctatus | reverse complement strand
CTTTTACTCCCTTGTCATCTAATGGCCCAACTGACTCCCTAGCAGGCTTCTTGCTTCTGATGTATTTGAAAAAGTTTTTGTTGCTTGTTTTTGCCTCTTTAGCAAGCCTCCCTTCAAAATCTCTCTTGGCCTGCCTTATTAACACTTTACATTTACGTTGCCAGTGTTTATGCTCTTTCGTATTATTTTTATTGGGGCTAGCCTTCCATTTCTTAAAGGATGCCTTTTTGGCTCTAATAGCCTCCATCTCCCCATTTAGCCACAGTGGAAGATGCTTGGTTTTCCTGCTTCCTTTTTTTAACTTCCTTTTTAACAACTTGATAGATGAGGCCCAAACCGTATAAGGCTTTATCCGTAAGAACCAGCATCTTGAATCGGGCCCGGAAGACTATCGGTAGCCAGTGCGGAGAACGAAGCACCGGTGTAACGTGCTCCCAGCGACCCGTCCCCATAAAGAGGCGGGCGCCGCATTCTGAACCCGCTGCAGTCTCCAGATTGTCACCATGCTCCGAGCCACGTAGAGCATGTTGCAATAGTCCAGTCTCCTGGGAATGAAAGCATGGATGATAACATCAAGATCACATAGTTATGTAAACCAAGAAGGCAACCCCGTGGCTTGCGTATGCCGCTGGTAGGCACTGTGCTTCAGCGTGCCCGTGTACCGCTGCGCGGCCCAGCCGCCCTGGGCTGTATGGGGCGTGTGAGTGTGCCCGTTCTGGCCTGAGCATGGTGTACGCAGGCTGTTGCATTGTCCCCCCAAGGCTTTTGCTACTTTCCCCTTTGCTTTTAGTTTTATTCTTCAGTAGGTGTAAGTACTCCCGCCTTGGGGTTAAGCACAGTATTTTAGGATTTGCATTTTAGCTAGGTAGGCTCCAGTGTAATTATGCAAACCCATGGCTGTAAAAATCCACTCGCTTGCCTCCGGTGAGTGGACTTCTTCAGCTGGTGGGAGAATTTTTACACCCCTGAGATCCTTCCCCCATCATGGGTCCCAGGTTTTTATGCCCGACTATTTGTATATATTGCAACAGCCCTGTATAATATTTGTATATATTTTAATGGCCCTGTATAAAGAGCATCTTGATCGATTAAAATTTGCATGGGGTGGGGAACCTTTCCCCTCCCGTGGACCTTTTGAGGGAAATTAGTATAAGTTCAGCAGCCTGGGCGGAAGTTCGGTACAGGGGTGTGCTCAGGATGGAGGAAGGAAGAGGAGGGACTTGGGGGCTGGAGCTGGGTTCATGGACCAGATTCAGGAACTGGGAAGGGACCCAAGTAAAGGAAGCTACGGTCTGGGTTTGGCTCAACCATTGAGGCCCCATCCCTGTTTTATGGTATCTCCCAGAAAATGTGCCCGGCACCGTCGAAGGAAGATGGTCCCACGTTGGGCTTAAGGGTGGGCAAATGCATAGGGGAGAGGAAACGGGAATGGTTCACTTTCATGTCTGCTTGATCTGCTCTTCAGTTCTTTCCATTAAGTTTGGAGCAGGGTTCTATATTTGGCTTTGCAGAGCTGAAATTTATCCTTCATTTCAGAAGGCAGGGGCTTGCCATTCCAGCGGCGCAGTAGACTGATGTGGATTTGAGAAGGAAGAACGTCTCAATTCTAGTTTTTGAGGATGGGGAGGGATCAGATTGTTCAGCTCTTTGTTTTCTAAACCCTGGAAGGCAGCAAGAATTGTACCCATTTCTCAGATTATGTGGGGAAAGTAGGACTGGGTGAGGGTTCTGGTCCCATTGCCTATCTTTTATTCTGGTTCTTTTTTTCTTTCTTTCTGACCCTCCAGTATTTGCCCTGGCAGTGAAGGGTGTTAAAGGTTCTTTAGGGTCCCCTTACTGCCACAAAATATAAAAATAAAGCTGGTGGATAATTTTTGAATGCTGACAACGTTTACTGTCGACTTAATCGGACTCTAACAAGCTGTTCTCTTGCATCGGGTATGTTAGTTTCTATGGGAAACGTTCATCTGGTGGTGGCTGGTCTAGATAACCCGGACAGCTAAGAGTTTGTGCTGCTGGCTTTTTATCTGGTGAGAGGAGAGAGTGCAGTACTGCGCCACTCCCACCCACTGTGGGGATTGTTTTGTTGAGGTAATGTTAGTATCCTAGATGACTTTTATTTAGATACGAAGCAGCTCCCAGAAAGGGCAGCAGCTGGATGCAGCACACCAATCCGCTTGGGAAGTTCTTGGCTTCTGGTGCCAGCAGGAAAACTCCCTAACCTGGTGAAACCTAATTTTTAGATCTAGAGTTCTGGAAACCCACATACTCATGGGTTTATTTTCCCTGCAAAGAGGACTGGATCCCTGGGGGGGCGGGGGAATCCGCTTCAAAAGGAAATGCATTTTAATACCCCATGCTACACTTTTTTGAACTAGCATGGTTTAGAAATCCCTGCCTCCAGAATGGCAAACAATTCTGGCGTCTCCACAGGGCCCAAGTTTCGCTGAAGCTGTGTGTGTGTAGAAATCTAGAGGGAAGCAGTCAACACAAAGGAAAGGAGTCCTTTTATAAGAACATTAAAAAGACCCAGCTCTGGTATGTGAATGTATGGGAAAGCAGATCTTAAAAGCTATTGGCCCTGTTTATGTTTGCATGTATGGCTAATTGACCGGGAGTCTAAATTAATATATTTGAAAAGAGAACTTACTCTGAACATCTTTTCTCCTTTATACAGTCATGTGCTGCGTTTCTCATGTCTGTAGTCGAACTCTCGGGATGGGAAATCATGTCTTGCTCACTTTTTAAAAAAAACTTTTTTTAAAAACAAACAAACAAAACCACCGCACCCCATTCTAATCCTTTTAGATACTGGACATAGAAAAGAGGCTTCTGATGTGTACAGTGCCTAGCACAATGGGGGTCCCTCCCCCCTCCGCTGGGGACTTGCAGCCCTGCTGCAGTACAGATAAGTAAATCAATACAGCACTTTGTTTCCTTGAACTAGCCTGACGGCTCCACTGTGGCTATTCTAAATCAAGTTCTGTGGGCTGCTTTCAATAACGGTACTGTATAAACCGGCGATAAGGGAGCCCAGCTGAGACTAGGGTTGCTTTAGAAGAAACCTCACATGGTCTAATGTGGAACAGCATCTCATTCTGTGTAGCCAGCTGTTTACTGAAAGTTCCCGTACTCCACCCCCTTTTGTCCGGCTTTATTCAATATAACATTGCCCGGCTTAGCTGCCTCGTTGTTGGAAACGAGCCCGCTCCAGATCTCTAGAAACCCAAGAACTGCTGAAGGAAGATAGGCCAGGTCATTGCAGCCCAGCGGCCGGCACTTACCTCCTCCCTGCTGCCCTTTGCTCATAGGAGAGGGCACCGTTTTCAGCACTGCTTGAGCCTCTTCAGAGGAAAAGGGAGAATCCAGACAGCTGATCTGAAACTAGGTGCAAACCAGGAACAACGGATTCTGCAACTTTTGCACGGCTCGTATCTGAGACTGTTACCAGTTACCAACAGGGTTGACTCGGAGTGTCGGTGCTTTTACGTGGTGAGGCTGTTCATGTTTTCTTGGTTTTATCCCTGCTAGGCTTGAAGGGAAACTAGTTCAGAGATCAGAAATAAGTGAGGAGAAAAGATCAGGAGGGTGGGGTATCCCTTGAGCGAGAGGCATAGGAATGAGGAGGGTGGGTGGGTGTTCTATTGTGATTAGGGAAACGAGTTGTAAGTTGTATTATGGGGTTCATGTTTTTTTAATTAAATGTATTTATTTTGGAAAGGACGGAGTATAAATTTAAAATAATGGAGGGTGGGGTGCAGTTGGCTCAGATGATCTACTTACGCTCTGTATACGCTGTAGTCATTGTTGCTTTTTTGTAGTGTGTGTTGTCCGCTGATCTCAAAGTGCTTTGGAAAGGAATTCAGTATCCTGTCCATTTTGCAGGTTAGCAAACTAAGGCCATGGGGTGAGGGGAAAGGGTTTGCCCGTGGTCATGCAACTCGGTTGAGTCAAGAATAGAAACCATCTCTTTCAAGTCCCTTCTCCACTAGGCCAGGCTGTCTCTGCATACAGGAACATTTGACCTGTGTAGCACCTGTATTCAGATCATACCATTTGTCTGCAGAGCGCAAATGCAGCGTGAATCCTCCATGCTGAAGCTTTTCTGCCTTGCAGTTACAGCTGGACTGTTTTGCACTTATTATTAAACTGTCCAGTCTTGTCTGTGTTAGATCATTTTGGAGAATAGACTGAAAGCCACTCCCCAATTTGCCCTCCAGCTGGAGGGTGGTGTGTATTTACCTCCCTAGCTTTTATGAAGAGAGATGAAAGGCTTTGGGTAGATTTTGATGCAGATGAGATTATATGTAAGTGATCTGACAACTTGCTTAAAAACCTTACCTACCAACAACTCTTCCTCCATCTAGACTACTAGAATTAAAGGCGTATGTATCCTTGATGGGATAAAGGATTTATCCCATCAATGGGTTATTGATGGAGATCACCCTCAGAGTTGCAGTTTGTGGTGTTTTGTAGATACCTTCTCTGATCAAGCCTTCCAGTAGCTGCAGTCGTGACTTGTGTAGACATTTACCGTGAAACGTGCCTTTTCTCTGGATAGCGTTATTCACTTTTTAAAAACCAAGATAAAATAATCTCCATTCCAGATGGAGCTAAAAGCCAGGAGGAAATTCTTATGTGCTAGACCAATAGTGAGGAACCTCTGACCCATGTGTGCTTTATTTTTTTTGCATTAGACCCTTTTCCAGTTCCTGCATCTGGCCCTGGATCCATTCCCTACACTCAAGCGCTGCCCGAGTGGCCTCAGGAGAAGGGAATGGGAGATGAGGTGGATCCAAGGCACAGATCCATGATACGGCCCATCCAGAGCCATACCTCCCAACTTACTCCCAATTCCTATCCGACCTGTGGACGGTGTACTGATTTTTCAAAGTGGCTCGAGGGAGGGGAAAGATTCCCTATCCTTCTGCTACAGTCAAGATAAGGTCGTTTACCAGGAATTGGACTAGATGACCAAGGGTGGGGTTTGAAATTGCGTCGTCATAAAAAAAAAAAAAAAAAATCCGAGAAATTAGCCAGCCAACTTTACTAATTACCTCTTGTGGGGATGCAGGTAACTTTGCCAGTTGGGTTTCTAACTTCCTCTGTCTGGTTACCAGTTTGAATGTCACTGCCGTTCTGCTGGGAAGGGAGCAAGGGAGGGAAGCAGACAAAACCGTTTTAAGCAGAAATGTATCCTCTTAATGGATTCAGTTGTACCAAGTGCATTACACCGAGGCTATAGATTTTGGCGGTGCATAATTGAAATTCAGGTATTCTACCGTCTATGCGTGCCCTTCTAATTCTTGGTCCTGCAGTACCACGTCAATGGGCTTGAGCCTCAAAAAATTGTTATCTGGTTTTGCTTCCATGCTTTGTCGTGCTAGAGAGAGAAATTGGCCTGTTCTCGTAATAGAGACGTTTCCCGATAGGGCTGCCTTCCTCCTGTTGCGCTACTTCAAAGCGCGCCAGTAAATGAGCCTGACTTTTTTTGTTGGGGGTTCCGCCCATGCCCGCACCTCTTAACATTGACTGCTACAACGATGCGTAACTAAGTAACAGCAGTCTTCTTGGGAGGGGGAGTGTTACTCTTGGAAAGCACCTTCCTATTGCAAGAGGCTAACTTGTTGCCTACATCCACCTGAAACACCTGTCTGTATCCTGGTGTGAAGCCAAGTGCTACTCGCACCTAGCGCGCACTAGCACGTAGTACACGGTAAATAAGAGTGAGGTTGCCCTGTGCTAGGTTGATAGCATGCCTTTATGTCGGCATACTAGGTGTGCAAAGGGAGGGAACAATAGAGTACAGATGTTATCCTTTTGCATCCGGGTGCAGGTTACATTCTGCAGAGCCCTAAAAAAATCTTGAACACAACCAATCGGAGAAATTGCTTCTCTCCCTTCATCATTACTGGCTGCTCCTGCAGCTTCCTTTTGTAGTTGCAACTGCCCAGAACTGATGTCAGGATGGTCTCCGTTGTAGACCTACACCCGGAATCTGTTCCACCAAGGAGCTAGGATTTAACAGGCATTAGGATGGCAGTGCATGATTCTTTGGAACCCCCTTGTTCATTTAAAGCAGTGGGTATTTTTAGTACATTTTAAAAAATAAATGACGTTGCGCAGTGTCCAAGATTAAATGTAGTCATTAAAGCCTGGAAGGAAGTGAGTTGTGGATATTTTGTCATTTGAGTGCAAGGTACTTAAATATCCAGGTGAAGAGAATAGCAACAGAACCTTCAAAGGTGGAATCCAGAACCATTAAGCTGCTCTGTGCCATCTTCAAGGGGAGTAAAACACAATACCTGTGGACCCAAGTGGCAGTGAGCACTCAAGTATAGGTTTGTAACCCTGGTGGAGGACTAGATTATTGATATGAGAGCTATAATGATGATGGAACTTTTCCTTGGTTTTTTTTTTTATCTTGATTTGCTTCTCGCTCCAGAAACCTGAAGACCCGTGATTCTTGTTAGCAGTTGAGTTTGAAGTCTTAGCTGTCCGTGAGCATGTAATCGGGATTTTCCCAGCCTGTAGAATTCCTTGTTGTGTAGCAGGTCGAAAACTCAGTTCTTGGTTTCTCGATGGGAATCTCAATTCTTGTCTCGTTCTTGCAACCGAGAATGAGAATCGGCTAGATTCTTGCTGAGAAACACGAGAATCTCAAAAAACAAAATGGGGGAGGGAGGGAGGAGGAAGCCACATTGTCCCCTTCCCAGCTCTCTTGCCTTGGCTGGGGCTGGCAGCTCAGGGGATAGAGCCCCAGGGGCCATGAGCAGTGTCGGTGGGGAACTGCCGAAACAGAATTGTCAGGAATGGGAGGGGGAAGAGCAAGAGGGAGGGGGGCAGACTCAGCTGACATCTTCAGCATTCTATTGGCTAGCAGGAGTCAACAGCCAATAGAATGTGAAGAGCTGTGCTGAACCCGCCTCTTCAGCATCCACCTCTTTTCCCTTCAGCATTCGACCCTGATTTGCAATTCTTGCGAGCTTTTTACGAGATGATTATCAGTCCTCATTTCAGCCCTAGTGTGTAGCTCTCCACAATGACACTCAGATCGCTGATGTTGGTTCCCAGTAAATGTTAGAAGCTTTGGGGAGAATTTGCTGTGATTAAACTTGCTCAGGCATGGGGACAGTCCCTCACAAGAAGAGGGCTGCCAGGAGCAACAGGCAGGATTACTTGAGTGGAAGGCTGAAAACAAGTGACGACCTAGGACTGAAACAGCAAGTCACCACAGTAGCTGTTTCCGATGGAAAGAGCTCTTCTGCAGCGAGCGGCAAGGAACAATAGAGACATTCATTCCGCTACTTTTGTCTGCGATCTTCCACAATTTCCACTGGCACTTTCTGACATGCGGGCACGGTGTGAAAGTAGTGGAACAAGGTTTCTTCAGACACTTTCGGTAATTCCAATGTTGCAAAGCAGAGGGCGCGGAATTAGCTAAATGCCGGCAGAAAAGGTGCGGGAAGTCGTGGGCAGTTCCGAAATGGTGGAATGAAATAGCGGCATGGAAAAAAGGAGTTGCCACTTCAGCCCCTAAGTGTCGCTGTCACAAATTGCTCCGGACTGGGAAGCAGCTGGCAGCCCAGTGAGGATTGAGTCCGGCCACGGAACAAACCTTCATGAGGGGGCCGGGGAACTTCGCAAACGTGCGGCTAGCCAGCCCCGTGCTTGCACCCAGTGTGCCACCACCCCTCACCGCCCCCCCATGAGGGGCAGCCATGGTGGCCGTTCTGGGCCAAGAACAGCGGGCTACCAGATGCGAAGCCTGCTATCGGCCCGCTTTGGCGGGCCGTTACCCAAGTGCGTTAGTGGCTAGCTCCGGGCTGTGATCCCAGAGTTGTCCTCCAGGCCCTGAGACTCTGGGGTCAACATTGGAGCTGCCCCCCCCCCCCCCAAATGTGATAGTGGCCCGTGGGCCACCATCGTGCGTGTGTATGAACACCCACTGTCAGAAGAAGGGCCTTCATCTTCCTCCTCACACGCAGAAGCTAGGAGGGATTAACAATCACTGGTTTGACTCTTGTAACTTTCTTTGTTGCTGTTACAGTAGTACTTGAGCCCTGGGTCTTACCTAATATATTAAACTTAGCAAAACCATGAGAGCAGAGCTGCTAGCTAACGCAGAAATTTCACTATATATTTTTTTTTTTTAAAAACTGGTTATTTCCGTTTGACTTAAGTATTTTCAGTGGCGTGCCTAGGAACAAGGGTTGGTCCAGGCATCTGCCCAAAGGTGAGGATCATCATGGCAGGGCATGAAATTTCAGATCGAACTCTGGGAGCAAAAAATAAAAATAAATCTAGTCTCCTGACTTTATCCTGATATTAAATTGTTCTTGCCCCACTAAACCCCGGAACCAGTCGCCAGACTCAGTTTTCTGGGCGCCGATGACTCCCAGACGCCTGCGAATTTTGTGCCCTGGCCGTGCTTAGTGCCATTGTCACCGCAGCGTTCAGAGGTTTGGTTACAAAGGTGCCTAGCCTTTCTTTGCTGTTCTGTGTTTAGATAAGAAGGTTAGCTAATTACCTGCTAATTCCTTAAGTGGCATGGAGAAGCTAGCCCAGCAGATAAGGTCTAGTGATTTTTTCCAGCTTGGGAGATGGAGTTGCTCGGCATCAGAAGCCCAGGGCCTACATCAAAGTAGATGGAATAGGTTTGTGTCATTTTTTTAATACCATGGAATTAATTATAGGTGACAGGAGCCCAGGAAGCAGTAGATGGGAGGCGTACTTCACGGCCTCATGATTGTTAAGGCACAAAGCATCAATCTTTATTTGCATCGTGTTCAAAGTGTGTTTAGAGGCGCAAATGCTCCAGTGACTGCTGTAAAAAAAACCAGTCTCTGGGAGGTGTTTGTATTCAAGGTGACTTCCATAGAGCAATGGGGAATGAGTGATGGAACCGGGTACGTCCGGTGTCTCCCGCCAGGGCTAGGAGTTGTAGGCCATAGAAATCTCAGTTGGAAACCATTGAAAATGAAGTCAAAGCTATCTCTAGTTGTGTTGGGATTTGTGCCCGTGACAGATTCGGTAAGACCTAGCTAGATGCTTGCCATTGTGCCAAAACTCCCCTCCTGCAGAAGGTCCCTGTCACGGAGAAGCATAGGGTCACACACGTGTAACACGGGACTACATGTAGACTACAAGTCTGGTAAATATGTAATGCCAAAGGTTCCACATGTATGTAATGTTACAATACATGTAGACTACAAGTCTGGTAAATATGTAATGCCAAAGGTTCCACACGTATGTCATGTTACAATACATGTAGACTACAAGTCTGACAAATATGTAATACAGAAGGTTCCACATGTATGTGATCTTGCAAGGGAGAAACTAGTTCAAGAGAACTGCGCACGGGAAACTGAGTCACTCAAACCCGGTAAAGTGGGGGTGCGGACCCCCAAACCCGTGACAGCCCCACTGAGGGGTGTCTTCTGACGACCTGCCCCTTGAGGCTTTTAGCAGATTTGAAGGAGCAGAAAGCTATTTGTAGATAATCCAAGGCCTTGCATCCATGTTAGTATTATTATTGATATTGCGCCAGCCATGTACCTGGTGCTGTACAATCAATTGTTAGGCAGGTCCCTACCCCCGAGGCACGAGAGGGAGAGGCAAACAGGAGAGATGAGAGTACGTTCGTGAGGTTTAGAAGTTGCAGGTGCACGTGCTTCACTTAGTTCCAGGGAACTAGATTCTGAGTGAAGGGGAAGAGGACGCAATAATAAGCCAGGGAAAGACTGACGGAAGAGGTGGATTTTCAGGAGGGATTTGAAAGCTGGGAGGGAGGGAGCAGAGGGAGCGTATCCGGGGAGGGTGTTCCAGGCATGAGGGGCAGCAAGGGAGAAGGGGGTTGTGAGCAGGCGAGGGTGGGGGCAGAAGAGGAGCAAAGTTCCCGGGCAGGGGAGTGGCAGGATACTTCAACGTTTCCCTGGCATTCACTTAATTGGTGGACAATAAACGAATGGAATTTTTTTGCCCCTAGAAACTATTTTCATGGTTCTGTTGGATTTGGGTTGAAGTCCTTGAGCTTGAATTCCTTGGAGTGAAAGCACAGGAACAGGAGTGAATGTGAAGCAAACAATTGTTCCCTAAAGCCCCCACTCTTTACTGTCTTGGAGACCCTGTCAATAATGAAATCCTAGGCTACATTGTCAGTGCTGTTGGAATTACCCAATGCGTCCTACGATCAAATACAAACACTGTCCTTTGGGCGTAGCCTTTGAGTTAGGAATTCCCTGGATTTTTAAGTCTGTCTCCCATCTCTTCTGGATGTTTAAGGCTTCACAAATAACTCTGTAAATCTGCCCACCGCTCCTCTATTTTGTGTGGCAATGTTTACATTGCTTCATAACACACGGGTGAAGTATTCCAGCCATCCATGCTGTTGTATATTGCGGACATGCTATCTGGCAGGCCAGCACGATGGCTGGAATGGTGTTTCTGAGCTGGAGGGCTAAGAAGTGAGAATACGTTTGGGTTTCTTGCTTTGATGTGATTGAAATTCAGATGAGTGCATCTGCAGCGTTGGCCACGTGCATTTCTGTTCTTGCTGGCTGGCTATTTTTGCAAACTTGGAAGTTAAGTGTTCTACATTTGTTTTAATGAAAACCAAACAGCTTGGATTCCCCAGGCACTGATGGCTTAGTTCTTGCTCCCTTTAGCTAGAGAACCCTTCCCACTTGCTCATGGTGTGCACGTAAATAAAATGTTCAAACCTTGGTCAACAAATCCAGATCTGTAGTGGTTCCTAACTTGCACTTCCTTTTAGGACTCGGGATTTAACCTTTTATTTTGTCTTTGCAGTTGGAAATCTCCAGGCCTGTCGGAGGCATTCGCCGTGCTGTGTCTGGCTTTGAGATCAGAAGCAACCTGAACTCCGGGCACTTAATTTAGTTTCATCCGCCAACCTGTCTGACATGTCCGGACCCGTGCCAAGCAGGGCCAGAGTTTACACTGATGTAAACACACACAGACCCCGAGAGTACTGGGATTATGAGTCGCATGTGGTTGAATGGGGGTAAGTAGCTATCCTTCTTATTGACTTTATTGGATAGGGGACCGGTCGCTTTTGGATCTGGCTATTTGGTGCAGTGTATCCTCGCTATACTGCCCTACGTTATAGCGGACTCCTGGCTATGGCAAACCTGGCTGCCCTCCCCAAAACTGAGATTGTGCTTTCACTATTACAAACCCAGCTTCGCTATGATGAACCAAAGGCTTTAGATCGCAAGAGGCCTGCTAGAGCAAGGTATATGAAGGTTACCAGGGCATGCAGCTGTAATGTCAGTTCTGCTGCTCTTCACCAGTTTTCTGTTAATATAGCGTCGGCAGTGTGCCTGCCGCGATTAGAGACAGGTCCCTGCCGCGAGGGGCTTACAATCTTGAGTGGACATGGGGGAAGGTTCAGGGAGAGACAGGGATAATAAATTGATCAACCTTAAAAGTTGCAGGCGCACATGCCTAACTTAAATACTAAGGGGGCAGGGGGAGAGATCCTGAATGAAGGATGAGGCTGTACAAGGAGAAGCATAAAGGAGCAATCTCCGAGAGTGAGGAATTGGAGAAGTGCATGACGGAAGAGGTATCTTTTAAAGGAGGAATTTGAAGGTTGCAAGGGAGGGAGCAGAGCGCGTGTGTTGGTTTAGTTTGTCTGGTGTTGGCTGTAAGCCGTATTACTATGAAATGGCACCTTCCACGTAGCCTTTCCTCCCAGTGCCATTTCAAAACCTCTGCAGTGTCAGATGATCAACCCTGCCTGTTCTTTTTGATTTGAGGCAGGTTTGCATGCAAGATCGTAAGTCCAAGCACACAGTACTTGCTAGCCTTTAGGATAACAATATGAGAGTAAACTCCAAAGTAGATTTTTCCAAAGGCAAAAAATGACACGTGTCCCAACTTGCATTGAAATTCAATGAAAGTTCGCCGCCTAAGAGTAATTCTCTTTTCCTTTTGAAAATCTACCACTAATGTCTTAGCTGCCCCGGATGAACAATGTTCCAAAACTGCCTTAAGCTGCCTGCATAAACTAGAGGAGAGCAGAGAAAACTGGCGATATAAATGTTTAATTAAAATGAAGGTACATTCCGCTCTGTAACTCTTATTGCTCTTCTCTCTGCAAGAGACTGTATGTACGTTTATTTGAAGGAGCAGAATGTCTGTATCTTATGACTGTAATTAAGGTGCTAGTGACTGGCTAGTCCAGTATAGCAGAATATGGGCTGCCTAGTTGCTACGTTTTTCCCTGTGGCAATGTGCCTGATGGCAGGAGGGGCAGGGTATTAAATTGAAAAATACAAAATAAAATAAATGTTGGGTCCATCCTCAAAGCTAAGTAATGCCTCCGACTTAGTCACGCCTACCTAGAATTTCCCATTTTAAAACATCTGGGTTGCACTCTCCCTTGGTAAGCTTGATTTTGAAGCATAGTTGAAATTAATGTGGGTATTTTCTGAAGTGCACGGAAGACACACACCCAGTAGATTATTCCAAGACTGAGTCAATATGTTGAGGATGGTCTTAAGTGCAGTCAGTTGACCGGCTTCCTAGCCCTTCACCTTTCTGGAATCTAATTAGCGGTCTTTGGCTGCCTGTTGGAAGAAAGAGATCAGTCTGAAGTGAGTTTGGTGCATGTGAAAAGTCTTGTATCCTAGAATATGGATCACCTAGTCAAGGGGGGAAATGCAGTGGTAATGAATGGTTTCTCCCAATACTGCCACCCCCTCCCCCCCCAGCATGCTTTAACCCCTATCTGGAGGGATAACTCTGACCCATTCCATAAAAGTCTCTGAGACGGGGAACCCAAATAGGGTATGCCTTTGCATTTTACCGCTTCTTGAGTAGGATCTATGCTGAACCCGGGCACCTGCTACTTGTCACTGTTAACCTGAGCTAATTTAACTTGGTGATGTAGAAAGGTGGGCAGTCCCTGTGTCCGGATGTCTTATTCTGACCCGAGGAGGCCGGCCTTGTGGGCAAAGCAAAAGCCCCGGTGGTTGTAAAAGGAAGTTTTTATACACGGTTAAAGAACTGACCGAGCTCTTGGGACACACTGCGGCTTTCTCTTCACAGAAATCAAGATGACTACCAGCTAGTTCGGAAACTAGGCCGGGGAAAATACAGCGAAGTCTTTGAAGCCATCAACATCACAAATAATGAAAAAGTAGTTGTTAAAATCCTCAAGGTGAGCTGGCAACCTTCTTCTCCCTGGGATGGCTAGTAAACATGGGTGCAAAGGGCAACGTCTAGCAGAAAACCAGGTGCCGAACATTTTATAGGAGAGAGAGCCACAAGAGCCATGCCTGTGTGTCCACCCAGACTGGGATTGGCTGGTGGAGCCCATGCTGCGGGGGCGGGGGGTCTGTGTTCCTCATAATCTTGGCAGCCATGCTGACCCAACTGCTTAGAGGCAGGGGGTGGGGGGCAGTGGAGGAAGAGACAGGACCATCAAGGCAGGGTGGAACCCAGGCCAGCCCAGCGGTCTCCAGAATTGCTTTGAGTTCCCTGTAACTCAACACTGATCACTATCAATAAGCACAAATGCCATGCTTGGGCGCTAGGGGAAGCCTTTGCTATCTGGCTGTCTCCCATGCCCCTCCATCCTTTCTAGATACCACTGATTGCCACTGCCTTGGTTTTCTTCCTTGTGCTTTAGGGAATTAGGATTTCTTTAAGCTAAAGGCTAATGCAAAAGGCATTAGCTTTCAGAGCTGAGAGCTCTCATCCTGCTAACATGGAGGGACTTATTAGAATACTGTATGGAGCCAGGTTTTTCTTATTCCCTCCCCCCATTAGAGAAATCAGAGGGCTAGGTTTCAGACTGTGCCCCCCCTCCCTCCCCTTAAAGGCAACTCACTAGTTAAACATCTGACTTTAGGTCTTTGCTCTTCCATTCTGCGAATGCCACCATAGTTGATAATTCAGAGTCTACCTCTTGAACCTGCATCTTGTTCGGAGGCCACAGCTGCCTAACTCATTTTAACCTCTCCTGTGTTTGCAAGGGTTAAAGTGAGGCTAAATGGGGAAGTGGAAGTAATTATCCCCCCCCAGCAAGTGGGGTTAAACCTGGATGGGAGGAAAGGTCCTACTTGAGCAAGCATGCTTGGGTGTACTGTTGAGGGGCATTTACCTTTTTCTGTGCGGTCCTCTACTGTCCAGCAAACCTTGGTGCTTTGTTTCTGACAATATTGCTGATTACTTGATATTTGCTTAACACCCCCCTTATCCCCTGCTGGAAATTCCAAAGCAGGGAGATCATGGAAAGGAAGGAAGTTTTTAACCCCTGATTACTTTTGCTTATGATAACAGAGGCCCATGGTGGTGACTACTCCAGTGAAAATACCAGTTCTTTTATGCTTTTGAAAACCTACCTTTATTTGTAAATGTCAGTTTCTAAACCTTGGGAATGTGGCATGGTTTTTTTGGTTTCTGTTAATTTGTTTTGGGTAATGGCGAGTAACTTGGGTAAATAATTTAGAAATAACCCAGCACTTCCCCAGCTGATCTGTGGCCTGACTGGGGATCGTGCTGCAGTTTGTCTTCGCTTCTGGCTGTCAAATCATTCAGCTAGCTAAAAATACATACACTATTTCCCCATATTACCACTTGTGGAACAGTTGACCAGACATGCCATGCAAAGGCTTTACAATTGCCTATAAAAGAGGAGGTCGGGATCCACTCTTTGAGAGGCTTCTGCTTTAATTCATGCCAAGGGCGTGACTCTGGAAGATTGCATGGGTTTGGTTGTCCTAATTCCATTACACACGGCAGTTGCTTTTGCCAACACGAGCGTTGGGTTTCCCACTGGCTTCTCTTTGAATGGGATGTTTTATTTCACCAATGCTCTCGGGTTTCCCTATTTCAGCCTGTGAAAAAGAAGAAAATCAAGCGTGAAATCAAGATCTTGGAAAACTTACGAGGTGGTCCCAACATCATCACCCTTGCCGATATAGTAAAAGATCCTGTGGTGAGTATGGCCGGCACCGGCAGGGTTCTTGGGCGTATCACCGAAAGAGACTCTGTTTGACTTCAGTGCCAACATGGCTTCGCTCGGTTTCCCCTGCGCTCTGAAATCCTGGTTTTGAATTGCTTAATCAGATCAAGCCTGTAATCAGCTTAACTCAGAGGGGCCTCCCCCATCCGCAGGCCGTTTCTTCTCCTTGTAGGCTTGGAGCGTTGGGGGCAGAAAGAAATGTGTGTGAATCCATTTTGCAACCGTAGGTTGTGCCTCCTTGTTCTGTGCGGGGTTATGGAAAGTAATCTTCCCCCCCCCCCCCTGCTTCCAGCACCAAGATAGGCCGGGTCTAGTGGGGTCAAGCTCTTTATTGGCAATGGAGACAAAGTAGTAAAAGGATCTCTTTTATTGAACCAACTCCAGTCGGGGGAGGTGTGCAAGCTTTCGGATCTCAGAGTCCTTCATCCAGCAGGGCTGAGGCTACAAAATGAATCAGCAAAGCGAAGCCGAGGTACAAAGGGTGGGATGGGATAACGGGCAGATGTCCGTTGTTGTTAGATGGAGAGGAGAGAACGAGAGAGGGAGGGGAATGCAGAAATACAACCAAGTGGCAGCTATTGATAGCAAAAAAACCCAGAAACATGCCTGTAAATGGAGACAGGGATAGGATTTACGAATGACTGAATGGCAGAGAAACTATGTCCAAAATCAAGTGTATAGTTCTAGGACGGGGGGGGCAGGGCGGGAGCAATTTAAAAAAGTGGGAATCCAGCAAAGATAACTTCCTGTAACCATAGACGGCGATAGGAATTAAAAATTTCTGTCATGGCTTGTGAAGCCCATGTCCAAATTTAGTCCATTATTTTTAATCTCTAGCAGAGCTATTAGAATACAATCCACCATAGCACAGGAGGAGTCCGGCCCCAGGTTTTTCCAAATGAGACGGCACTGATTTAGGATTGCAAACCCCTGCTCTTGATACAGCTATAAAGTGAAGCGTGCTCAGTCCCTTTGTGTTTACTTGACTCAGGGTTCAGAATCTGGCCTTGATGAATCGGGACAACTCCCTGTAGGGAGGAGGGTGAGGCTTGGTGGTTAAGTCTCCTCTTGAGAGAGGCCATTCATACTAATGACCCTAGGCGACGCCTAGTTGCTTCGCTCAAAGAGCATATGGCTGTAGAGATTTATGGCCTAAGATACAGCCGTCTGCACTGTTGTATCTTAGCCGACTTGTGTACGCTGGCTGAGGAGGCAGGATCTCACCAACAGTCAGACCTCGGTAGGAAAAGTCCAGATTTGCTAAACAAGCCACTTCCAAAGACTGCTGCTTAGACTGAGCCTGCGACTAAAATCCTTCTTTCCCTTTCTAGTCACGGACCCCTGCTTTGGTTTTCGAACACGTAAACAACACAGATTTTAAGGTAAGGTTTGGAACTCCTCACACCTGTCCTTGTTACATTTCTCTCCACGCACCCCCATTTCATCTCCCAGGAGCAGAGATCTGCCTATTAATTAAATAGGTCATTTCATCCTTATTTCTTTTTGCCGTATCTGTGGTCAAAATAGTATTTATTGATTTGATTTGCTCACATTTATACCCCGCCCCTCCTGAAATGGCTCAGGGCAGCTTCCAGAACGTACATGCAAGCAGAGACTGCTTGTGCCTTAGAGTGCTGACTGGACCGTGGGTTTCTTGGGGACTCTGATGCTTTACGCCTGCGGTATGTTTTAGGGACGCTGAGGTCAGATCTCTCCCCACGAGGCCCCCCGTGTTTTTGGCTCCCTTGGGTTGTTTTTTGTTGTTGTTTTTAAAGTCATTTCTACTACCATTCTGATGGCTGATGAAGAAGTTAGAGCTTCTGTTCTTTTTTCGCTTTGATCGTGTTGAGATGGCTAATCTTTTTTTAAACAAAAAAAACCCTGGAAAAGCCAGTTAAATGCTTTGTATCTACTTTGATTTTTTTTATTTTTTTTTTAAATCCCACCTGATCCCCTGAGGCTCAGAGCAACTCACATCAATATATATATATATATATATAATACACAGTAAAACCCCATCGAATGCTAATGCACCCTTCCCATTTACCCCTGCGTGACTGAATAAGTCACTGCCTCCAGAAGACGCTCAGACTAGGACTTCAGTAAACCTCCAAGGGAAGGGAGTTCCAAAGCCGCGGGACAGCCATTGAGAATGCTTTTCTGCATGTCCAAGTTCTACGGACCGAGGCCAAGGATGGAACTTCCAAAAGGGCCCCCCCTCGGCTGATCTTCGAGGCTGGGGGCGGAGATAAGGAGGGAGGAGTCCTTTAGATACGTAGGGCGAGACCGTTCATTTTATTTATTTATTTATGTATTTTATCAATTTATATCCCACCCCTTCTGAAAAGAGCTCAGGGCGGCTAACAATTTCCAAAATATAAAAATAGTCATAAAAATATTTTTAAAACACTCATAAAATCACAACAATTAAAACACGGCTAAGGTAACACTAAAACAATTGATACAATAAATAAGGGTGGAGGGAGATAAAAAAAACCTAACCCCCCCTCCCTCCCCTCCCCAAAGGCCTGGGCGAACAGCCAGGTTTTGCAAACTCGCCGGAATGTCAACAGGCTCAGGGCCAGGCGAGCTTCCTCCGGGAGGGAGTTCCAAAGGCGCGGCCCGGCCACCGAGAATGCCCTCTCCATTGTGGCCCCCCGCTTAACACGGGGGACCTCCAAGAAGGCGCCCCCGGCCGACCGAAGGAGCCGCTCTGGGGTGCGGAGGGCGAGGCGGTCCCTGAGGTACGAGGGGCCCAGACCGTGAAGGGCCTTATATCTCAACACCAAAACCTTGATCCTGGCTCGGCTCGCTATTGGCAGCCAGTGCAGAGTCCGGAGCACAGGTGTTATATGCTCCCGCTGACCTGTGTCCGACAGCAGCCGGGCCACCGCCTTCTGCACTAGCTGCAGCCCCTGAACAGTCATCAAGGGCAGCCCCATGAAGCACTCCATAGCTCTAGCCGTGTGCCTGGCACTGGGCGGTTATGAATTAGAGAGGTCCCTGCCCCAAGGGACTTACAGTCTAGGCTAGACAAAGGGAGAGGGGAATGTAGGGCAGGACAAGGATACAATTAGGAAGTTGAGAAGCTGCAGGGGCACATGCCTAGCTTAGTCAGAGGGGAGACGTGGTTCCTGGACAATAGAGTGAACATTTTGGGTGTTAGGATTAGGGAAACCCTGATGGAGGAGGGAGGTTTTCAGGAAGGATTTGAAGGTCAGGAGGGAACAGAACAAATATATTCCAGGAGGGAGTTCCAGGTGTAGGAGGAGGGGCCAAGATGGCTTAAGGAGTAGGAAACCGGCAGAGGAGACATGAAGGCCTGGAAAAACGAGGGAGGAGCGAGGCCGTGAAGAGCCTTCAAGGGGAAGCCAAGGGGTTTGTGCTGGCTGCAAAGGGGAGGAGGAGCTAACCGTGATCGAAGCAGCAGGTGAGGTCTCTTGACCCTGGCCGTGGTGTATTGAGCAGAGTTGAGAGCAGGGAAGGTCAGCAAAGCGGTTGCAGCAGTCAAGGCAGGAGAGGACTAGAGTTTTGGCCACAGGAGCTGTAAGGAAGGGCTGGATTTTAGCGATCGTTGGGCAGGGGGGAGCGACAGGCCTGTTAGCAACCGACTGAATCTGAGGTGCGCAAGAGATGGGGGAATCAAAGCTGAATCCCAGGGGGCAAGCCTGGGGGCAGGCTAGATGGTGACTGAAATAGGGAGAGAATGGGGACAACGATCTCAATCTTGGACTTCGATGACCGCGAGACCGGAATGACACTTACGGTGGCTTATCCCCAAAGGTTCCCAAGTGCTTTACAAAAACACTAGCCCTTTGGGGGGTTGGGGGGAGGGTGCTTCTCTGAAATGCGCAGCTAACTGCAGCGTCAAGGAATAAGCCGGGGCAGAGGCTTTTGCAACGGTTTGGTGGTAAATCTATGAGTGGAATCCCAATCTTAAACCTTAAGGACTAGATTAAATGCTTCCAAGCCAAGTCCTCGCTCTCCCAAGGTGCATCAACGCTGCGCTGAAGCCAATGCTTTAATGCGTGCGGATCACTTCTGTTTCAAGTATAAAACGAACGGGCCTTCATCCCTTTGGTTAGGTTTTTAAACCTCAAAATGCACTTTCCCATGATTTCCTTTGGCCCCGGGAAGAGGGATATTGCAAGCGTCTGCCTCTGCTGGTCCTGGAGGCAGTAGCTAGGTTAGAGCCACCTGGAACAGCTCAATTTGCGACTGCAGAGAAAACCAACCCGTTTTGGAGAGTCGGACCACTTTCGCACATTACTGGGGAGGCAGGGAAACGTCTGTGAATGCAGTTGTAGCTTTATTCTCCTGGGAATTAGCACTCGTGGGAATGTGGTATCCCATGAGAACATTCATGCACGAGAGGTCCCCTAATGTAGCTCTTACAATAACAGGTGTTCTCGCGGAATAGTGCATTCCTAAGAGAATAGAGCCCCAATTGCAGTCGCAGAGGTTTCCCTGCCTCCCGGTAACGGGTGAAAGTGGCCTTGTTCTCCTGGCCGTCGCTGCTTGATGGCAGAGGAGGGGGAGGGTGGGGAACAGCAGGTGCATGGTCAGAATTCTGCTCTTCAGCCGTGAGCATTATACTAAGCACAAATTAACCCTGAAGAGTCACAACTGAGAAGGAAGGCAAATAGAACAAATGGGGAAGAGGCTTGAGGGGCTTGCCGTGCCTTTGGAAAACCACGGCGGCCAAGAACAGGGTTGGCCGATCCTGTTTGGTAGGTATGTTCTATTCTGACATGATGCCTTTGTCTTCCACGCAGCAATTGTACCAGACGTTAACAGACTATGATATTCGATTCTACATGTATGAGATTTTGAAAGTAAGTGCATGCTCCTCAGTCAGTTGACTGACACTTGAGCATAATCTCTTTGACTTGGCCTGTCCTAAAATGGGTGTCCTGGTGGCGTTCCTTAAGATCCACTCCTTTGGGGTCAAGGAATGCAAACTGGAGGGATGTTCTGCCGTCCCCTGCTTTGGCCAGAGTGGCTATTGACCTGTGCTGAGTATCTCTGTACTCCTTCCAGGCTCTGGATTACTGTCACAGCATGGGGATCATGCACAGAGATGTCAAACCCCACAACGTCATGATAGACCATGAGCACAGAAAGGTAAGCAGGGGAGGGGCCGTGCTGAGTGGGGGTCTCCTTCCTCCAGAGTCTGACCGTCAGCCTCTCCTTCGGGCTGGTTCACTTGCATTACCGAAGACCAAGGCTCGGAGTGACCGCGTGTCATGTGACCAAATCAAAAATAAAAGGCGTCTTAATGAAGTGTCTTAATTTGAGCTTTATTCATAATTCCAGCTGCTGGGTCTCTTGTAGCTGGCCAGCCTGTTAAAGTGCTCTGTCTCTGCATGACTGCAGTTGCTTATACTGGTATTAAAGACATGGGCCATCATGGTCAGGGTCGTGTCTTTGCTAGGTTTTTCCCATTGGCAGCAATGGGGAAACCATTCTGAACCCTGGTCACTATTCCTTTGCATGCGGTGCTCTCAAAACATCCTGAATATAAGTCATGCCAAGAGATACCATCGTCGTCGTCCTAGAAAATACTAGAACTGAAATTCCTTGCTCTGCTTAAATAATTTCAAGTCTGCAATGAGGTATTTTGGGATCAGTATTTCCAGTTCAGTGATCGGAAAGGGTACATTTTAACTCGTCCCTCAGCAACATGCCAATGTTCAACGGTCTGTCATCGAGCTGATGGGAAATAAGCTCAGACTAAAATTGGTTTGGTCCAAGCCAGTGGCTTTTGTCTGTGGTAAATCATTGGCAAAATGTGCCCAAGAAAAGAGCTTTTTAATTTCTCTTCCTTTTGTAGCTGCGACTAATAGACTGGGGCTTGGCTGAATTCTATCATCCTGGCCAGGAGTACAACGTCCGAGTGGCGTCCCGCTATTTCAAAGGGCCCGAGCTGCTTGTAGATTATCAGGTAAGAATGGCAGACACGACCTCCGGATTGCAGGTGTTTTGCTTCAGCAGACGCCCAGATCCACGTGGTACCAGAGCAGGAGACTGGCAAGGATTTGACAGGAATCGAGGATCTATCCTGGAGTTTGGAAACGAGGGTCTTTGGCTCCCGTGGAACCGGCCTAGTGTATCTGAAAGGGGCTAGGGAAGAGCCAGCAGACCTACAAACACCTGTGACTACAGAAGCAAGAGGGGCTGGGGTTGGGGGGGCACAGGGCCAAGTGGGTGCAAAGGAGCAGCATTAAAGAACTGAATTGGACTTTGCATAAACAAAGGGTAAGTCGGAGAGAGATGAACTTAGATGGTTGTAGGGTCTGAAAAGCATCCCATTGCTGTAGTCTGCTATGTGCACTCTGGACCATGCTGGGGATAGGCAGGTTATCGATGGGCCGCCATAGGGTTTGGCTGAGGGCGACCCCGCCTCCTTGTTCCCCTTTCCTCCTGAGAAGCGAGGATGGGGGGGGGGGGGGGGCAGCATTCCTGTTCTTCCTCGTGAGTGCATGTGGTTCCTCCAGCAACTGAGCCCAAACTTGCTGCCTCGGGATCAGTTCAGCAGCCGAGTTCTGCAACCAGTGCTGACTCGTTTGGTGAATGTAGGCAGATAAGCCAAGCAGTCTGTCTCTGCCGCGGGAGAAGTGCCAAGCCAGAGAGATCTCTCGGCTCCTATCCTGGGTTAACAGCAGCTTCCAGTTTTAAGATCTGGGACTGGGAAGCCAAAAAATGATTTGAGACCCAGCGTCGTCTACTGGGTCAAACCGCTGGCCCATCCAGCCCAGCATCCTGTCTCCGACAGTGGGTACGCAGCAGATTACAATGGAGTGCCCCCTGGTTCTGTTCCTTTTAGAAAGGGTAAATAGCAGTTCCGTATGCGATCCAGCCTTCACTATAGCTTAACTTGGAAAAGCATAGACACTACTCGGGGAGTTAGGCAGCCGGCCAAAGGGCGAATCCTGTTGATGGGATTGCATTTCCTTCTGTGCAGATGTACGACTACAGCCTGGACATGTGGAGCTTGGGCTGCATGCTGGCCAGCATGATCTTCCGGAAGGAGCCCTTCTTCCATGGGCACGATAACTATGATCAGGTGAGAACCCGACAGGCACGTCCCCTACTGTCCGCCACAGCCGATGCTCCTGGTTATCAATGCATTCAAGAGTTCACGCTTGTGATCAGTCGCTGTCGTCCTCTGTTTGAAGCGCGTTTATTCCCTGTTCTGTGTGTAAAGTTGTGTGTGTTTCGGGGTTTTTTGTTGCTCTCAAAGCTTGAGGACATTGAACCGCTAAACCCTAACGTTGTCTTCTCTTCTCCTGTTAGTGAGAGTTAACACACGGGCCAGTGGGTCTCAAGCTTTTTGGATCCCCCCCCCCCCCCAACTCTTCTGTCAGCTGGAGCTCCTCCCGCCCACATACAAACCTCTTTCTCCATCTCTCTCCCCACTCCTTGCCACCCTATTATTATTATTATTATTATTATTAACAAACATTTATATAGCGCCAGCAGTGTACCTGGCACTTTACAAAGTAATAAAATAGACACGGTCCCTGCCCCTAGGGCTTACAATCTGAGAGACAGGAGCTGGGGGAGAGACTTAGGAAGGGGAACAGAGGGAGAGACAAGGGGTCTAACATTCATGAAGATGCGAGGTCTCAGGTGCACGTACTTGGCTTGGTTACAATGAGAATGACAGAATTACTTCAGAAATTCCCCTTTGCTCAGTGAAAGTGTGGAGCTAGGTCTTTGCTAGCTGGGGTCTGTCTTGTGCACCCCCAGAACACTTTCCATACCACCTGTTATCCCCCAGTTTGAGAACCTAGGGCCCAGTAGAGCATCAAAGGCACTGATTTCTGTTAAGAATCTAGTCGGTGCCCTACCTGATCACACCAATGGTCCATCAAACCCAGCGTCCTGTCTCTGACAGCAACCGTTCTGTCACTTCCAAGAGGCACCCGACAGGTCATATTGGAGGGATCCATTCCCTGCTGTTCACTCCCAATAGTCAGAGCTTACATTCCCCCAGCCTACTTGGCTAATAACCATGAATCGACCTACCCTCCAAGAACGTATTCAATCCTTGTATAAACCCCGCAGTGCTACTGGCCTTGACCACAGCCTCCGGCAGCAAGTTCTACTAGTTAATTGTGCGTTAGAGTGGAAAAAATACTTTTGGTTTGTTTAAAATCTGCTGCCAGTTGCATGGAGGAGTGTCCCTTAGCTCTAGTACTATTTGAGAGGGTAAATAACTGCTCCCTCTTTAACTCATTCCATGCTACTCATGATTTTATAAACTCTCCTATCCCCTCTGTTGTCTCTTCTCCAAGCTAAAGAGCTTGGGAAGTCAGCGGGAGTTAAGCTGCTGCTCTATCCCCATTCCCTGCACACGTAGCATGTTTACATGGCTACTATTCATAAGGTTTCTCAGTTCCTCGTCTGTCAGCTGGGAATAATAGTGACCTGTCTTATGGGGTGGTTGTGAGGGTGAACTAGATAATGCTTGTAAAACACTTTGGATAATGAAAGGCGCTAGGGAAACGATGAATGATAAGGGGTGGGCAGGCACCCTGATGGGCTCACAACTAGGTGCTGGAAGGGAACCTGTTTGCATCAAGCTCTAATAAGAAGAGATTCTCTAGTAAGTGAAATTTTCCCTTCCCCCCCCGTGGTTTATTACCAGCGGTCGGAGGCAGCATCTCTTGACCTTGGCTAAGAGCCGTCGATGGTTAGTTCAATCTTTCCCCCCCTCTTTTTCCGGTCCTGGATCCCATGTTCTGAGATCTCTTCTCGGAGTTGTGCTGTGGTTTCCATCCTGGATGTCGCCGCCTCCTTCTCTCTCTCTCTCTCTCATTATAGTTTCTCTTTTCTTTTATTCCAGTTGGTGAGAATAGCCAAGGTGCTGGGGACGGAAGACCTGTACGATTACATCGATAAATACAACATTGAGCTGGACCCGCGCTTCAATGACATTTTGGGCAGGTGAGTCACTAACCAAGCCAGCATCTTCCGGCGAAACCAGGCAGCATTGCCTCGGGCCTCTTTATCTGCCTACGGTCCATCTCAGTGGAGGTAGCCCAGGACCGGGATTGGCCGACCTCCAGCTGGCCTGGAGGCAATAAGTGTCTTGCTGGAGATTGCAAATGCCACCTTCCTTCGTGGGGGTCCTGATGGAGGGAGCGAACAGACCAGTGACTCTGCCCTCTGGGCATCGCTATAGAGCCAGGCAGCGGGGGCTGGGTGGCTTCACCACTCTGCCAATGATACAGACCTCAAGTATGTGTGGAGGGGCAGGAGACTGGAGTGTAATTCTTGGGGTGTCGTCAGACCTAATTAGGGCTGAAGCAAGAATCGGTTTCTTGCAAAAAATCTTGCAAGACGCATTACGGAGATCTCTGGACGATCTTTATAATGGTTCGATATCTCTGTTGAATGTTCTCGATGTAGCACTTACTGTTGCCGTTTACCATGTAATGCGTTCTTCCCGGTAAGCGTATGTCCAAAATGGCCACCATGGCTGTGGTACATGCACATTATTATTATTAGCATTTATATAGCGCCAGCAATGTACCTGGTGCTTTACAAAAAACAAGATAGACACGGTGCCTGCCCGAGAGCTTACAGTCTAAAGACAGGGGGGAGGGGAGACAGGGAAGGGGGAACAGAGGGAGAGACGAGGGATGCGACATTCATGAGGATGCGGGAACTCAGGTACACGTTCTTGGCTTGGTTACATTACCAGGACGAACGTAGTATGCAGTAATGGTAAACAGCCTATCGAGAGAAATTCTTGACCAAGAATGTGTCGAGAACCTGGGATTTTATCGATTCTCGCAAAAAAACCGAATCAAGAATGGATTCTTAGTGAGACTCACGAGGAGATCTCGAGTTTCAGCCCTAGACATAATGTTGTAGACATACTCAAGAAAGTAGCAGTTGCTATGTCTGGCTGCAGCCTGGGGCCAAGGGGGGCTCTGCCGGCAAGGTGAAACGCGGTCTGGGTAGGGCTCTTGATGGCTGTGCTACCGTACTTCACCCCGCCCCCACAGCCCTGCAGAACTTGGAGCCGGGTGAAGCACTTTTCAAGAGCAGCCAATTTAGCAATTGGGACCCTCCACCCCCACTCCCGGAGATCCCACCCCTCAGACAGGAGCATCGGCTCAGTAGCTATTTGCACAAAGCGTCTGTAGCCGTGCAATGCCAGTTATAGGATGGACTGGTCTAGCGATCCTTGGGAAGGACTGTCGTGCCACTGCCCTCCGATGGTGGAATGCTGTACTGCTGTTCCTTGATCCACCGTCATGAGCTCGGATGTCAGCAGTGCCTATTGAAGCGTAAGGAAAATCCACGCCCTTCATCGACGGCATCCCCGTTTTTCCCCGCAGGCACTCCCGCAAGCGGTGGGAGCGCTTCGTTCACAGCGAGAACCAGCACTTGGTCAGCCCGGAAGCCCTTGATTTCTTAGATAAGCTGCTGCGATACGACCACCAGTCCCGGCTCACGGCAAGAGAAGCCATGGAGCACCCCTACTTCTGTGAGTCCAACCCTCCTGGCCGTCGGCTGCCAGCCGGGGAGGGTGCTGGGAACGGGGTGGGGGCCAAGCAGGGCTGTAACTGATAGGGTCAGGACCCCAATGAGCCACAGCCCTCACGCCACGTCCCACCACTGAGAGCGGGTTTATTTACAGTCGCAACGTAACAAAATCCCAAATACTTCTCACTTAAGGTACTGCCACAGGCCGATCTCTGGGCATCCAGTCCAAACCAGACTCCAGCTACAAAGCTCCTTCTCTAACCCAGCCCCTGCCAGACAGACTGCTCTTTCAGCAGAGCCTTCTGCACCTTAACTCTCGCCCCCGCCCTTCTGCACCTTAACTCTTGCCCCCGCCCTTCTGCACCGTAACTCTCGCCCCCGCCCTTCTGCACCGTAACTCTCGCCCCCGCCCTTCTGCACCGTAACTCTCGCCCCCGCCCTTCAGCTTAGAAGAAATCCTAAAGCACAAGGGAGAAACCCGAGGCAGTGGAGGTCAGCAGTATCTAGGAAGGATGGATGGGGCATGAAGGCAGCTAGACAGCCAAGGTCATTCCAGCTATTCCGGAGGGCTGTACCCTCACCAGGACTTAACCCCAGGACCTAGTTCTGCAGCCACTTAGGGCTTCCAGATGAAAGGAACTGGGAAGGGGCCAAATAAAACCCACATTTGGCCCCTGGTCCTGAGATTGAGGTAAATGAAGCCATTTAAAAATCCCCAACCCAGGTTCTGTTCCCACCTTCCAGTCGCTTGTCATGCGCTACCTCTGGAAAATACTGAGTCTGATTCCAAGGGGGGGCGGGCGGAGGGGGGCATGCTGCTGGGACTCATGGTAAGCTTCAGCACAGATGGCCTCCCTCTGTCCCGCTTCCTCAGCGCGTGGCTGAATCGGTGCAGCTTACTCCGCCTTCTCTGTGTGTAAGAAAAATCTTTTTACCCTTTGTTCAAAACTTGAATCTCCGGAACGAGGGGGCCTCTCCCTCCTGCCATCTCTCAGGGCCCCCCCTTGCTTGAGGAATGGAGGCCACTCCCACTGAGCTTGGCGGAGCGTGCCTCTGCATGGCCAGAGACCGTAAGCAGCGGGTGGGCAGCCTCGCCTGAGGCTCGGGGGGGAGCCGCACGGCCAAAGAGAACCTAACCCCGGCGTGTTCTTCTTAGACCCCATCGTGAAGGATCAGGCTCGGATGGGCTCGTCCAACCTGCCGGGGGGCAGCACTCCTGTCAGCAGCGCCAGTATGATGTCAGGTCAGTGCCGGACAGCAGCCCCGTGTAGGGCAAGGGAGGGAATGGCAGTTCCGCGTGTGACGCTTCTAGCTGCCAGCGATGGGGAGGCTGGGGTGGCCAGGGCCCTGTGTATTCTGCGAACGAGAAAATTCCCCCAAATTTCTGCCACCAGAATCCCAAATGAGAAGAGAAGCCAGATTCTGCGGGCAGAATAAATTATGCAGATTGTGGATGCAAGCAAATTTTCCCCCAAACACCTCACAATACCACATGGACCAATCAGCTGGGGGTGGGTGGGCTCGTCTCTGATTGGTTGCCCCCGCCCCACTTGAGCAGCTGTAGCCCAGGGCGCCATGAGCCCAGAATCTCTACCAGCAGCTCCCATTGGCTGGCTCACTGTGCTTTCCCGCTCCAGCACTGCCACGGTTTCTGCTGCGGTTTGGCCCAAATGCAAAAGCCTGGAAAACAGGACTGATTGCAGAATCCCCGGATTCCTGGGGCTCTGGGTCAGGCGTCTCCCAGCTTGCTAGCCGTGTTCAGTGTTTGCCATGGGGGATATGGGCCACACAGCATCATCTGACTGCCCTTGAGAGGCACTAAGAGAGAGACCCACCCCCATTGCTTTAGGGGAATAATAGTGGCTTGGCTAGAGGCCCTAGTCAGAGCCCTTGAATCCCGTGGCTCCCAAGCCTGCTCCAACCAGAGGAAAAGGCTTTTTATAGAAAACAAACGATGAGACCTTCCCCCTCCCTTCTACCACAAGCAGCCTTGGGTAAAGCTGGCTGCTTTCTCCTTCGATTGGCCACTAGAAGGAAGACCCACCCTCCTGTTTCCGTCTCCCTCCCCCCCCAAATTGGGAGCTGCAGGGAGATCACAATGGACGGTGGCTGGGGTGTAGGATACCACCCCAGATTCAGCAGAAATTCAGCCATCCCTGGGGAGCTGTAACTTTCTCTTTCGGGAAGTTAGTAGGGTTAGAACTGCGGCGAGGTTCCCGAGGGGGAGAGCAGCTCGGGCCCTTCTCTGATCCTGCCGTGGCCGTCTCATTTCAGGAATCTCTTCAGTGCCAACACCGTCACCCCTTGGACCTCTTGCCGGTTCGCCAGTGATCTCCGCCACCAACACCCTGGGCATGCCGGTCCCAGCCACCGCGGGAGCTCCGCAGTAGTGATGGGTTTCTGACACCTGAGCAGAGTCAGGTGGGGGAGGAGGTCCCCCTCTCCCCGGGATGCAGATCGTGCCTGCCTGGGGAAAGCGGGGGGATGAAACACTTTGGAGGTGCCGTGTCTGAACAATTGCTTGTGGATTTATAGTAGTTCAGTCATAAAAAAAAAAAAAAAAATTATAGGTTGATTTTTTTTTTTCTTTTTTCTTTTTTTTTTTACTTGAACTTTTCGTAACTCAGGGGAATCCCTGACAAAACCTGCAGATGGAATATTTCTCGGACAATTCTTCCACCCCCCTCCCCCCCTCCTTTCCTCATCACTTAAGAACAATGATGAACCAACTGCAGTTCCAGGCCAGAAATTTCTTCTTATCCTCCCACCATTTCTCCTCTGCCAACCCCACAACTTGGGGGAAGGCAGGGGCTTGTTATGTGCTTTTTACATTATTTTTTTTAATCCCTGGAGGCGCTCAAACCCAAGTCTTCATGAGGCAGGGAAAGGGGAGGGGGGGGGGGAGGGGGAGAGAATATTTGAAATCCCAGTTGCTTTAACACCATCGTCTGCATCTGACTCCACTACGGGATGTTGAGGAGACAGCTTCAGTTTGTAGAGATGGTTTTAAAGACTGCAGAAGTGCAGAGAAGGCCTACGAAAATCTATCATGTAACGTATGAATCATGTCTCCCCATGAGCTGGCCAGAACGCCAGCCTCCTCCCTTGCATGCATCTCGAGTCAAAAGCATAAAGTTACCGATCCAGTTTGAAGTCTCCTTCCATCTCCTGCGGGGAAAACGTGTCATCCCCACTAGAGTTTTCCACTCTAATCGGCACTTTTCTCCAGGTGGGATTCTTCCCACCAGCTGCGTGGATTTGGCGTTCTGGAATGAATTGGTTCTTGGGTATCTTTTTCCTTTCTGGTTTTTTTTTTGGTTTTTCAGACTAATTTCTACAGACTTCAAGCTGGTGTCTCTCAAGCAAGCCGGAGAATCAGACCGCGCCAAGTTGCATTGAATCTCCCACCCAACCTGCTCCCTCACGTGCCATGTACCTTTTACCTCACAGTCTTGTAAATATCCACTGAGAGGAAGGATGAAGCAGATTCAAACGTAAACTGAAATGGTAGACCTGTAATTGTGGAAAAAATATTACTATGGATGACGAAGCTCCCCTTTGTTCCAGCCCTGCTCCCCCCTTGCCTGTGTATATATACTTTGTCCTTCATATGTGAAAGATCCCATGTTGGAATTCTTTGCTGTAAATAAACAGTTGGTTTTATTTATCAAGGTTAGGTTGAAGTTCCCTGTTGTAGAGGTCTCACTGGGTTGGCGTTGCGCACTTTTGACACAAGCGCAGCCTTGCAGCCCTCTCACACTTCCTGGGCCGGGGGGGGTGGTGGCCGGGGGAAGGCTGCTTTCTTATTTCACATGCACCTTGTCTGATCTGTTGTAGCGAGCAGCGCAAAGAAGCCTTATTAGAAGCATCGCAAGCCAAAGTATCTCCCGTGAGAATGGATCTTTCGCCATAAAACCCGTTTCACGTCTCGGCCGTGCTGGGATTTGGGATGGGGAAGAAACAGGTCCCAGCTTTTTGTGTGTTGCTTGTTCACACAGGTCCAACCACTTTTAAGTTTGTTAGGGGGCTCCCCGGGGAGAGACGTAAGCACAAGTGTCTTTCAACTCTGGTCGAAGCTCGCTGCGGGAGCCGATGGCTAGAGGCACTCTTCCAGCCTCCGTAGCAGGGCCTGAATTCTCGGCGTTCTGCTCTTGCTAGTCTCCCAAGCATCCACCTCGCAAGCTTGCTACGTGTGAGTAGGGATTAGATCACCTTGCATTTTTTTCGCTGCAGTCGACCTGGGCAGGTAGGGCAGCTGAGAGCATTTAGGCTGAATTGAACCAACTCGCAGAACGGAACAGCATGGAAACCCATCACTTCTCCCAAAAGAACACACGCTGCAATGGCTTTATTCTCTCGTCCAGGGGAAATTCCTTGTACTTCATCTCTACTTTTTTTTAAAAAAAATATGGTAGAATGATGTGAAAGTCGGGCCACGTTGGCCGGCAGTAGCTGAGCCCTGCCTACAGCAAAGATGCAACTTGTGATTTTGGTTGCGATCTACACAGGACACGAGTCATTTTTATTTGGCAAGGAGGGGGCAGAGAGGAAGAGGATCATCATGTCCACATAATTAGCTTCCTCGTAGCAGTAGGGGAGGGTAAACAGGGAAGCTGCCGACGGTCCATCGAGCCTTGCACGAAGACGCAAGAAGCCGACGGACGGAAGTGCTTACGTTGGTTTCGCTGCCCAAGTGGGGAAGACTCGGGAGGGCAAGGGTTGGCGGATTGTAACAACTTGTGTGTTGTAAATTACCTCATCTGTACACCTTGTTGTGGAACAGTTTTATTTCTCAGCACTCCCTGTGTTGTCTGCATTGGGATCGATGTCAAGCAATCGGACGGCAGCATAGGGTAGGCCTTGTTGGCAACTTAACTTCGAAAGCTTTTTTTTTTTTTTTTTTTTAAACAAAATAATGGACAAATATTTTTTAAAACCTTGTTTGAAGTGGCCCTTCTTGTTTTTGTTGAAGTCAGGCATTTCTCTTGGATTTATTGGTTGTAATTGTAATGTAATTGTTCTAACTAACCCTTAACTGTGCGAGGAAGAAGTTGTGCCATGGAGGTCTTTAATTTTTTTTAATAAAAATGTTAAAACAAAATCATCCCTGTGGACTCAGCGATCCAACCAGTTACATTAATTTTATTTAGATTTATACGCCTCGGGGGCTTAGGGTAGAACTTTACAAGCCTTGTCTAGTTCACTCCCACCATATAAACCCTGGGAAGTGGGTCATTTCCTGATTTAAAGATGGGGGAAACTGAGGCTGAGAGAACATGACTTGCCCAAGGCCATGCAGTGAGTTCAGGGTGAAGTTGGGATTCGAACCCCGGTTCGCCTTATCAAGTAGGCAACGTTTGCTCATGTTTTGATTAGTACTTTCCATAAGAAGGAAAAACGCAGTTAAAATTCAGTCTGATCTGGCATAAGCACAAGGCCTGCTCAAGCAGCATCTATGCCATCTCCAAGAACAGAAGCAGTGCTGTACTGAGTTATACCGTCAAGCCCAGTATCCTGTCTCCGACAGTGACCAATCTGTCTCAGGAGAAGCACCCAGCAGGTCCCAATGGGCAATTCATTCCCTCTTGTTCCAGCCCCCAAGAGTAAGAGGTTATGTCCCCAAAACCAACTTTGCTAATCGCCATTAATGGACCTATCGTCTTAAGAAGCTTTCATGCTTATTGATTCTTGAATGGAAACCAGATAGAAGTTATGAGCAAGTGGCGGAGGTTGCAGCAGGTATTGTCTGATCCAGCCCCCACACAATGTGGGGCTCCTGCTACCTGTTTTGCATGGTTCTAGTCATTCTGGGGACATTTTGACTTCTGCCGGTGCTCTCGAGGAGACTGCTATGCATTCTGTGCATCCCAAAGCAAGTCCCCCTCCTTTCTGCTTGAGCATGTCCCAAAAAGCTGAACTGAAATTGCTTAGCGTGAGCTGGGGTTGAGAACCTGCACCGAATGACTGGCCACAGCCAGCAGAGATGGAAGGGGAGCAGGGTCCCACTGGCAATAGCATAGAGGAGAGTACACTGACTTGGGAATGACCAGACAGAGGCTGAGATCCAAGTCTCACACCCTTACAGCACACTCAGGGTTGTGGCCATTATGGAAAAGGTGAGGGACTGCCTTAGCCTCGCCCCTTTTCTGATGTACTCCCATCCCCATGGCGTACGGCCGTGCCCCCGGCTCATTGGAGAAGGTGGGGTCATCCAGCCATCTTGGGCTTGAAGGAGGCCAATCCAGTCAGACTCGGGCTCTTGAAAGGATTTCCCCATACAATGTGTAGTCAAGCTGGGGGACTCATTGCCACAGCATTATTGTGAAGGTCAGTTGTGTAGCTGGGTTTTATTTGAAAGAATTGCATCAGTTGAGTAACTTGGCCAAGATAATTGGGTAATGCAGGCTAGTGGTTGGGGTGTTCATTTACGCTGCAGAGGCCCTGCTCTTGTTCATGTTCCCAGAAGTATCTAGTAGCAACCACTGTTGAAGGCAGGTGACTGGGCAAATGGAGACTCGGTCTGGCCCAGACCGGCAACTCCAGTGGCTGCTCAGGATGCAAGGAATATTTGCAATGAGAATTTCCATTCTGTAATGAGGAAGCTAGTTAGAGGGGAAATAAAGGAGCAGTTGTGAGGATTAAATGTCTGCAAAACGCATGGAGTCTATTTAAAAACACCATCTTGGAAGCCCAGATTGTATGTGTTCCACAAATAACAGTAGCTAGAGGACCAAATGCCTGCCTGTGTGGCTAAATGGGGAGGTGAAGGAGGCTATTGGAGCCAAAAGGTGTCCTTTTGACAGGGGCAGTCCTAACGAGAATAAGAGCATAAGCATTGCCAAATTAGATGTAAAACATTAACAGTGCAGGCCAAGAGGGAATTTGAAGAGCGACTTGCCAAAGATGCAAAAACCAGTAACTTTTTCAAGTACGTCAGAAGCAAGAAGACTGCAAGGGAGTTAGAGCGTTAGATGAAAGGGGTGAAAGATGACCAGAGAGGATAAGGACGTTGCAGAAAAGCTGAATGAATTCTTTGCTTCAGTCATCACCGCAAAGGATGTTGGGAAGATACCCGCTCCGGAATTATTTTTTGTAGGTGATGAATCGGAAGAACTGTCACAACTCAACATGACTGGAAGTGGTTCTAGACCAAATTGACGAACTTAAATAGTAACAAATGGCCAGGACTTGATGGTATTCGCTCCAAAGCTGTAAAGGAACTCAAGTACAAAATTGCAGACCTACTTTTGGTAATTTGTAACCCATCGCTAAAATCTGCGGCTGTCCCTGAGGATTGGAGGGTAATGAATGTAACACCAATATTTAACTATGGCTCCAGCGACAATCCCGGAAACTACAGACCGGTGAGCCTGGCGTCAGTACTGGGCAAACTGATGGAAAGAGTTGTGGAAAAACAGAATTACTGTATATATTGCTAAACAGTGCATGATGAGGAAGGGTCAACACGGATTTAGCAAAGGGAAGTTGTACCTCGCCAATCTACTGCCCGTACAGTGCCAGGTATATTGCTGGTGCTATATAAATTTTTTTAGCCTGTAAATAAGCGTGGATAAAAGTGGAACTGGTCAATATAGCGTATCGATTGTCCGAAGCCATTTGATAAGATCCCTCATGAGAGATTCTTGGGCAAATTAAATAGTCATGGGATAGGAGGCAGTGTCCCATCATAAATCAGTAACTGGTTCAAGGATAGGAAGCCGTGAGTAGGACTAAATGGTCAGTTTTCCCAATGGAGAGAAGTAAATAGTGGAACGCCCATGGAGTCTGTACTGGGACTGGTGTTTAATATATTTTATTAATGATAATCTGGAAAAGAGAGTAAAAAGTGAGGTGTTCATATTTGCAGATGACAGTTATTCAGGGTAGTTAAAACCCAAGTGGAATGTGAAGGAATTGCAGGAGGATCTTTCAAGACTGGGTGACTGGACATTTAAATGGCAGATGAAATTTAATGTTGCCAAGTGCAAAGTGATGCACATAGGAAAAAATCCAAACTCTATGTACACAATGCTGGATTCTAAATTGGGTTACCACTCAGGAAAAGGATCTTGGTGTCACTGTGGACAATACAAGGGGAGAGCAAGGCCCTGCAGAGCTTTGAAGGTGAAGCCCAGGAGTTTGTGCTGCTGACTGTGAAGGGCAGAGGCGGGGCTGGACAGAATCAAAGCAAGGGGGGGTGAGGTGGATGACCTTGGCAGCAGAGTATTGAAGACTCGGGATGTGTGAATGCGGTTCGGGAGTTCGGCCTGAACTTGGCCTGTTCAGACAACTGAACCAAACTTCCCAACCGAACGCTCGAACTTCTGAACAGTTTGGAAAAGTTCGGATTAGTTTGGTGGTGGAAGAAACGTGACTTTGGGCGGGAAAAACGTGACTGGAAGGGGGAGGCAGCTGAGGAGCAGACTTCTGGGCAGCAGGGGTGGCTTGGTTTTCGTACCGATAGCACTTTTTTGAATATTCGGCTGAACCAAACTCCGCTGAACCGAACAGCCGAACCCGAACTCGGGTTTCGAACCAAACGACCAAACATTCAAACAGCGTTCTGTTCGCCCATCCCTATTGAAGACAGAAGAGGCTCAAGGTGAGAGAGGAGAAGGAGGTTGCAGCAGTCAAGGTGAGAGATGACGGGAGTTTGGCCAGCAGGAGCCGTAAGGAAGGGCTGGATTTTAGCACTGTTGTGCAGAGAGAGACAACACACTGTAGCAATATAGTTGAGGTGCACAAGAGAGGGAGGAGGCAAAGCTGAATCCCAGGCTCCATCAATCAAAATAGGGACTGAAGATGGAGAGGAAGATTGAGGAAAGATGAGTTCTTGGA